>SJYT01069159.1:41751-229581 GCA_006410635.1 Cephalophus harveyi | reverse complement strand
GGGAGTTGGTGACGGACAGGGAGGCCTGGCGTGCTGCGATTCATAGGGTCGCAAAGAGTCAGACATAACTGAGTGACTGAACTGAACTGAATGGTTACTACATAAAACATACTTGTGTACCTAACTGTGTTTTCCATACAGTGATCTCCACCACCACCATCATCTAGTTTTCCTCAAGGGACTGCATATTAATAACTTTTAAAATCTCTGTTGTGTCAGGTGAGTGGGAAATGGACAAGATGGTAGAGTTTGGGTTGAGGAACAGACTGAGCGCTGAACAGCAGGCAGCATCGCTGTTGGCAGAGTAACGAGAAGGCTCTGCAGCTTGCCCATGCCATCATGGCAAAAAATAGCAGAGAACAGCTGCTGAGCTGTCAGAATGATCTTAAGGAGGAAATGTGAAATGTCTCTGCGTGGTGCTTTAATCGAGAGTTATTTGGACAGAACTGAATCGCCAAGGGAGGAACAAGCAAGGTGGTAACTCACCCTTCCCTGGCCTTGCGTCTCTCTGAGATGTGGTTCTGAGTCACGGGCCTCCTTCACACACATACAACCCCATTTACATACTCTCCCCCCTCCCTGCCCCCAATGTGACCTGAACTCAGATATATAACTGTGTATCCAAAGAAATAACTGTGAACAAAAGACGCATTGTAAGTACCGACACATATTTCATCAAGACAAAATCTAAAGAGCATTGGATAGGTCAACAATTATGACTTTTTTGGAAAAAGAGGTCTTTTTCAATAGCTGTGGCTGAGTCCTAATGTGGCTTTAGCTATTTCATGGAGTAGTTTAAATGTGTGCCTGCAATTAAAAATGTTTAATAGTCATTAAGACTTGCCATGATTGGTAAATTCAGCAAAGGGGTGAAGGCAGGGGTGCAAGAAAGGACGCATAGGTGGGAACAAGTGTCCTGACTGTGGCGGGAACTTATTTCTGCTGTGGGAGAAGAAACAAATTGAGAACCAACCTTTTGCATCAAAATGCAAAGAAGTATCCCGCTGGGAACAGTTTAGAGGACCTGAAGTAGCTGGAGTCATGATTTTTTTAAGTGGGTATCTAAGGTTGCAGCTAGAGAACCAGGTGTTGTGCTTTGGGTTATGACCTTGAACAGAGGCTTCCGCTTCAGATAATGAATTCTTCTCCCTCTTCCTCCCACTTAGGGAAGGATGAATCAATCAGGTGCTCCAGAGCCTTCTGAAAGGATGGTTTTAGTATACGCAGCCGAGGGACATGCAACAGCACAGTTACCCATGGAGGGGATACTGTTGGTGCTATTCATTTTGCTGTCCCTATAAGGTAATTCTTTGGAATAGAAAGCAAAGAGCGATCATTTGTCCAATAGATGGAACAAGAAGAAATGCAGGGTGAATTTACATAAACCGCAGAGCTCAGATTAAATTTTTAAATAGTAAATAGATTTTTTTTCTTCAAATTTTTAGTATTTCCAGTTGTGAGGTGGACTTATTTGCTTCTAATGATAGGAACACTCTGCAGATTGTGGTAGAACATTGTAGAGCCTGTGATTTTAAGTGAATAAAAGGATGCTTTTATATGGCTGTTTTCAGCAATTCTATGATATTTACATTTTTTTTTTTTTTATTGAACCATAGTTGATTTCCTGATTTTGATACTTTTAGAGTGAAGTAAAGAAGATGCACTGTATTGGGAGTTAGTCATTTCCCAAACTAGCAATGAATAGTCACCCCATTCCTAATGTCCACCCTTACTAGATCATTATCAGTAAGCATGTGTTGGATCCTTATAATGGACAAACTATGTGTGTTTGCTCCTTTTGCTTAAGTTTTTACAATTTGGCCTTTCTCTTTCTATATTGATTACCGATAGGATCTTTGTGAAGTCCTTAATGTAGTACCTGAAGTATCTCCATATATTTTAACTCCTGTAAACAAAACAAGTTTTAGCCTTGCTGAAAAATTGAATTTCCTGAAAAAAATATACACTCTCCTAAAGCTCAAGCATGGCTTTAGTTCAAACGTGGAAAGTTTCTTGGTGATGTATATTCTACTTGGCGTGGTCTATCCATTCTTACGAGAGGCAAAGTACAAATTACATTATCCTGACTTAGAGGAAGCAGGGATAATTCTGACCACTGAGTAACCAACAGCAAAATAGACTGATGGTCTCAACTAGAAAAAAAAAAAAAGTCTTCTACATTCATGACTTATCCAGAAGACACTACCACTGACTTCAAGTTAAGAAAAGTGATTCTGTTAGGGGCTAAGCAATGGCAGCTGAGTTTCCTTCTGTATTATCAGTAGCTGTTTAGAATGGATTGCAATACCAACATTTCATAAGTTCAAAAACTTAAATTAGATGCAAAAAAGGGATACAACTTACCATAACCTATCTTTTTAAAGAAATTTTCTCGGAGTATAGTTGATTTACAGTGCTGTTAGTTTCTGCCATGTAGCAGAGTGGATCAGGTACACACTTACATCTGTAGAGTGAAAATGTTGTATGGCCATTTCCTTGCGTTTGAGTTACAACTTGGAAATCAGTAATAGAAAGGTTTTGAGTCTTTTGTTTCCTGAAGCTGAGTGTATTAGTCATTCCTTAATAACGCTGCATAATAAACCACATCAAAATTTATTGGCTTAGAATACCAAATATTTATTTCTGTGTTCACAGTCTTGCAGGTTGACTGAAGTGTGACTTATCTCAGCCAGACTCAGCACAGTAGCGCTTCTTTGAGCTGCCGCTGAGCTAGGATTGGCTCCAGGCTGAAATTAGATTCAGGTCTGCCCTATGATCCTTTATTCTGGGGCTCACACTGCAGGGTCGGGGGCTTCCTGGGCCATCCTCTTTTCATGGTGCGTTCCAGAGCACAAAAGGGCAGGCCACGCTTTAGAAGCATGTCTAAAGCCTCGGTTGGCATCACATCCACTTCCATCCTGTTGGTCAGACAGGTCATGCTGAAAAGCCAGGGTCATGAGATGGGAAGGGGTTTGTTTTCCTACTGTGGAAAGACACTGCAAAGTTATACAATATTCCAGGGAGTGAAGAAATGGGACAGTAATCAAAATCACCACATGGACAAACCTAGTTACCTCCTCGGTTATACTTGATGACAAAATTTAGACTCCTCCAGATGGATATTAGAAGTCATCTAGATTAACCTCTCTCCCAACGTAGTAACTGTTCCCTCAGCAGTCCTGATAAATGCGTTTTCATTGGCTGCTTGATTTCTTCTGGTAGTTCTCCCATGATTTGCCTAAGTAGCCTGCCTTATTGTGGGAATATTCACACAGTATTAAAGAAAACAATATCATTATTTTTAATCAAAATCTGTACCCCCCCCCCCCATACATTCTTCCTGCTCCTCAGAAGTCTGTAGTCAGGAGTGCAGGGAGTGTGTACTTCTTTTTTATGAAATAGCTCTTTATGATGGCAGCTAGCATATATTCTTCTTAAAGTTTTTGCTTTTCTAGTTTCCATAATCATTCCTCAAGTGACATGAAAGTATTTTTCCATCCTTGCCAAGCTGCTGTGGACTGTCATTAAAACCTGTGGATGAGTTTATTGAAGCCGAGTGTTTATTAGAGAGCAGTGTGCTCTGCTCTTTGCCTGACTTCTGCTAGACACAGGGAGACCATTCCCATCTCCAACAGCAGCACTCTTCTGTTCAAGCATCAAGAGTTTACATAAAACTTTAGGTAGAGATTCTACCCTATTTCTAAATCCTATTGAGCTCTTGGTCATATAACACCACTATCTCTTCTCCCGGAATTCCATTTTGACTGAGTTATCCTAATCCCACACTTATCTAATTGTTTCCTTCATGTAGGTGACTCTCTTATTTATCTTAACTAAATTTCATTGAGTTGTATCCTCTATTTTCCATAGCATTTCAGTTCAGTTCAGTCGCTCAGTCGTGTCCAACTCTTTACGACCCCATAGACTGCAGCATGCCAGACCTCCCTGTCCATCAGCAACTCCTGGAGCTTACTCAAACTCATGCCTATTGAGTCGGTGATGCCATCCAACCATCTCATCCTCTGTCGTCCCCTTCTCTTCCCACCTCAATCTTTCCCAGCATCAGGGTCTTTTCCAACGAGTCAGTTCTTCGCATCAGGTGGCCAAAGTATTGGAATTTCAGCTTCAGCATCAGTCCTTCTAATGAATATTCAGGACTGATTTTCATTTGGATGGACTAGTTGGATCTCCTTGCTGTCCAAAGGACTCTCAAGAGTCTTCTCCAACACCACAGTTCAAAAGCATCAATTCTTTGGTGCTCAGCTTTCTTTGTAGTCCACCTCTCACCTGCATACATGACTACTGGAAAAACCATAACATTTACATCCTGATATTCCTCCCATATGTAGGACAGAGGGGAATTTCTAACCCTGGCTTTTTTCCTTCGTCCAAGTCACTGATACAAATATTGAGGAGGGAGTTGCTGAGAACTTGGCCCTGCCGCCAGCCCCGTAAGATCTGGCCATCCGCTTAGTGGGCCATCTATAAATCCTTGTAATGTGTGAATGGTCCCCATTTTTCTCCATTGTGATCTCAGAGATATCACTAAAGCCCTTGTCTGACACTTTGTTGTGATTTTTGCACTCTGCCCACATCATCTTGCTGACTTTCCCACTTGGTAAATGTATTCTCAAGAAAATGATATTAGCTTGGTGTGACTATCTTGGTGAAGCTGTGTTAGCTCATTGCATCTCCTTGTAGTTTCTAAAGCCCAGAGGTCACAAAGTCAAGTACTCATAAAGGCCAAACAGGTAATAAATGTTTGGATCAGAAGCTGGGTGTAGACTTTTTTTTTTTTTTAATAAACAAAAAAAGACTCTTTGCCAATTGAACAAAATCCTTCTGTTAGTAAATTTCACCTGCCATTTAATAATTCCTCTTCTGAATAGATTTACTGATTATTTGTATGAACTGAACTATTTCTCCATTTTGAAAATGATGCCTCAATTGGTATATCCTCTGCCACAGATTTGGAAGGGACCATAAATGACCTGGGCTTCCCTAGTGGCTCAGATAGTAAAGAATCTGCCTGCAATGGTGGAGAGCCAGGTTCTATCCCTGGGTGGGGATGTTCCCCTAGAGAAGGGAATGCAACGTACTCTTGCCTGGAGAATTCCATGGACAGAGGAATCCGGCAGGCTACACTCCGTGGGTCACAAAGGATCAGACATGACTGGGCAGCTAACACACAGGTACACACACACTCATGTCCCAGTTCCACCCCAACTCAATTTAAAAATTCCCTCTGCAATGTCTCTAACAAATGATTGTACTTTTAAAAGTATATATCTTCATCAAATAAGAGTGGTCTCCCTACATCCCAATGCAGCTGCCACTATTCTGTCTTCCTTTTCTGTCTCAGGAAGAATGCCTTGCGCCCCTCACAGGTAGCTGAGCTACCTGTGTCCTTGGCCTCCTGCCCTGTGGTCTCTTCTGGGACCTCATGCCATCTGTTAGCTCATTTCTCTGTTATCTGTTACATTTCCCCTCCTCTGCCTCTTCTCCATCTGCTCACAACATGCTCAAATATTTTTAAAAATTATTTTCTGTCATTCGACTCAGTGGCTCCCCAACTAAAGACACGTTTTATTCATTAGTAGAACCTCCGAAGCCAAACATGATTCAACCTCAACCTGCGTTTGTATCCAGCAAAGCCATTTCTCTTTATTGTATACACTATGCTCTCACCAAATTCATCCACTGACTAGACCTCATCTTTCCTTTGGACTGTGCTCGTCTCATTGCTTAGAATGCAGTTTCAGCAACATTCTTTTCACTCTTCCCATTTCTTGAAGTCCTACCCATCTTTCATGAACCCAACCTATCAGTCACCTCTTCCATGAAGCCTGGTGAATTTTGTCTATGTCTTTGCCTTTACCACTTTCTATTTTTTAACTGCTATTATGCCCATGTCTTGTCTCAGCTTCTCAGTTAAACTTGTTGAAAACTTATACTGTGTCCTGTGTATCTTTATGTCTTTAGGATCTAGCACAAGTGTTGGCATGTGCTATGAACACAACAAATGCTTATTGATTGGTGGAAACTTGGTTCTGAGTTTTATTACTAATGAGCAATCTAAATGCTTTTCAATGTTAGACTCAACTCCATACATGTCAGGGCCACACTCTTGAGATTTATGTAAACCAAGTTTTCTTCCTATAAAACAAAAGGAGCTAGCCTTTATTTTTCATTTGACGTGTTACAGATCCTGGACTAGGTTTCTTTCATAAATATTACCTGTGTGTTATTCCTTTTTCACTGCTACAAAAATCCTGTTTGCTAGGGTTTTTTTTAAGGTTGTTGTTCAGATGAAAAAGCAGGGGCTAAAAACAGTTATGTAAAGTATTACTTATTTCAGAACTGATAAGCCAGATCTATCCTTGGAAGTATCCTGGGAGAATAAGATTTGGGGATGCATGTAATAATGAGGAGAACATAAAACTGGATAAAGAGATGCCCAGGTCATTTCGGGTGCTGTTTTTACTCACTATGTGGCTAAGGCAAGCCTCAAAAGTCAGGCTTTTCCATTTGCAAAACTGAGATTCATTTATAATCATACAAAGTATGTGTCCTCTATCTTACCTCCCTCCAAGAGATTAATGAGATGATTTCCAAGGAACACTTTGATTTTTTTATGATAAAAGAAATAGATAAGTAAGAAGAGAAGCATTTCCTGCTTCTATTGAAGGTTTTAAACAGGGTGCAAGCAGTCTTTTAAAAATTATCAAAGTAAAAGCTAGAAGAAGAAGCAGCCATCTACATTTAAAATCAAATGAACAATTAATGCAGAGCACCTAATGATCGTCTGTGTATTGTGCATTACAATTTTCCATGCGCTTTTACATATATTATCTCAACTTTTGTAATTACTCTGTGTGCAGCATAGACTAAGTACTTTTATTTTATTATCATTTTTTTTTAAGGTAAGAAAGGTAATACTCAGAGAAGCTGCAAGACTTATTTGATGTGACTTGATCCACATGAAATAGTCCAGGGTTAAACCCAGGTTTCCTGGGTTCCAAACCCAGTTTCAGAGACCTTGCATCTTTATCATTCTGTTGATGTGAAAACATCTAAACTGGACCATCCCCATTCTGTCCACATTCAGGGCTGAATTTACATTCTTCTTCCATTATAAAGCCTTCCTATATCTCTCTCACCTAAAACCATTTCTACTGCTTCCATATTTTTCATTGTCTTTAAATAGATCATAAACATCAGTGAAAACTCTTGTGAAAATTAACAGATCAATCTACTAGGTGGCTTTCTGGAAGCCTTTATACTAAGATGGTTTCCCTGTATTCTCTTCATTTATAAAATAAGCCCAAGTCCAGTCTCTGTTCTTCTTGATAGTTGCCACCGTCCATTCCATCCTCAGGAGCATCATCACAGGAGCACTTGAGGGGTAGAAACGGTCTGTTCACGTTAGAATTAATGCCTAGAACAAAATCTTTTATATATTAGGTACTCAATACAGACTTGCTAAATGAATGACAAGACTAATCGATGGATGCAGACAGGGTGAAAGGTTGAGGAAGTTTGGTAAGAAGGCCGGGAATAAAGGTTGGCACCTGCTAATGGAAGATCTGGGCTGCAAGGCTGAAGAGTTTGAAACTTGCCCAGCTGGCAACAGTAGATCTACTGGAGCCAACAAATGTGTGTGTGTGTTTTTTTTCCTTCTGGATTTTCTACTTCTAGGGCAGATTCCACTTTAGAATTCAGCCAACTATTTTGCCTTTTTTTCCCCATTTTTTTCTCATCTTTTCAAGTCCATTGGGACCTCCTCCCACTCGTGCCACATTGCCAGAGATGTGTGATATGTAAGACAGGCAGAAAAACCCAAGTGATTCGAGGAAGCCTGTTAAAAGCACTGATTTCTATGATGTCTCAGTTTGTTAACTAAATTGTAGGTTGTATCGCTTGGCCCGAGACAGCTGACAGGCAACCCCGCCTGAATAAGTAGCATCTCCAAAATGACACATGCGTTTTAGTTTCCTTACAGGCGGTGGGTATCGCTATTGCCTGGGTCATCACAGTAAATATGGTGATAATATGCATTCCTTGGGATGCAGGTTGACAGCATAGTTGGGCTGTGCTAAGGAATCCTGGCTGGTGATGTAAATGACAGCCAAGCTCTGGGCCCTTAGGATGGAGGCAGAAGTTTGTGATATAAAGAAAGGTCCACAGGCCTCCTAAAACCTTACCAATTAGGCTTGTTAATTTCTTTGCTTATAATTCCTATTTACTTATTGATTAAAATGTGTTCCCTTGGCTGTGCCAGCTCTTAGCTGTGGCACTCGGGTCTTCATTCAGGCGTGCAGGCTCTGTAGTTGCAGCACACAGGATCCAGTTTCCTGTCCAGCGATTGGACCCGGGCCCCCTGCATTGGGACTGCAGAGTCTTAGCCACTGGCCCACCAGGGAAGCCCCATGTGTCACATTTAACATTTCTCTTTCTGATATTTTTTTCTGGCACCGCAATGTCCAAAAGTCTAAGACGTCAGCTACACATTGCTAAGAATTTCAGTAATCAACAGAAGCAATGGTGGTTATCAACAGTTAGCGGTAGCTGATTAGTTGAAGGTAGCTTCACCATGACCCTAAAGTAAACATTTCAAGCCTCTAAACATGTACCAACCTCCAAATAACAAGTCCTCTTTAGATGCCTGAATATTGCCTCTCCAGCTTCTCTTACAGGGGCTTCCCAGCTGGTGCTCGTAGTAAAGAACCCACCTGCCAATGCAGGAGGTGTGGGTTAGAACCCTGGGTCGGGAAGATCCCCTGGAGGAGGGCATGGCAACCCACTCCAGTATTCTTGCCTGGAGAATCCATGGACAGAGGAGCCTGGCGGGCTACGGTCCATGGGGACAGAGAGAGTCGGACACGACTGAAGTGACTCAGCAGCAGCTTCTCTTAAGGGCTTCCCTAACGGTTCAGTGATAGAGTCTGCCTACCACTGCAGGAGATGTGGGTTTGACCCCTGGGTCAGATAGGTTCCCTGAGAATGAAATGACAACCCACTCCAGAATTCTTGCCTGGGAAATCCCATGCACGGAGGAGCCTGGTGGGCTACAGTCCTTGGGGTCACTTAAGAGTTGGATACAACTTAGCGACTAAGGAACAACAAAAGCTGCTCTTATGGGTCAGTCTGTATTGGTAGGGGTACCTGAAGAAAAGGTTCAGAAATAGAAAACAGATAGTTCCCCCATCTATGTAGATATTTGCGTGCGTGTGTGCTAAGTTGCTTCAGTCGTGTCCAACTTGGTGCGACCCTACGGGCTGTAGGCTGCCAGGCTCCTGTGTCCATGGGATCCTCCAGGCAAGAATACTAGAGCGGTTGCCATGCCCTCCTCCAGGGGATCTTCCCCACCAGGGATCAACATGTCTTTTTCATCTCCTGCATTTCATCCCTATCAGGTGGGTTCTTTAGCACAAGCGCCATCTGGGAAGCCCTGTGTGCCTGTATATATGAAGCAATTCTCTGTCCTGGAAAGAAAATTTAGGAGTGGCACTTCTTGTACCTTCTCTTCAATTCCTTATTTAGTGGTGGGATTGGATGAAGGATCTGCACATATCTGGTGAGACCCCTTCCTTGTTTCTGTTCAGAGAGCTTTTTTATCCCTGTGCTGAGTGCACAGAGGCCCAAGCCAGTTTCATTTTTGCAGGAGGCAATGGAAAAGAGAAGGGGACAAGGAATATGAGTAGGAAGTCTGGTGTAAGGCCAGCTCTGATTCTCGTCCCAGACCAGTTCCCACATTCAGCTTTACAAGCAATAAAGTTGGCTGTCCTTTAGACTGGGTCTATTCCTCGTTTGGCTTGGAATTCAGAATGCCGGCGGCTATGATTTATTGCCCACTTAATCCTCAACGTGGTAGAGTAGCGATTCTGTTTTTCTAGCTGTTACATTGCAATGAACATTTTTTTATTTATTTGGCAAGTGTGTTATATAACTTAATTTTTTTTCAGTATCATGGTCTGCTCAAAATTAAATGGTCGTTCTAGAGCAGGAGCCTACGTTAAATTTCTCCCAATGGTTATAGTCATGCTGATATATGAACTCACAAAACTAAAAGTGTGTTCGCATAAAATTTATATGTACCTTTCCATACTGGATGGTCTGCTCTTAGGAAACTTTCAACAGTGCATTTTATTATCATTATCTTTGCTGGTATTTATTAATCCTGCTGTTCATTGGCTAAGTGTACATTTCCTACTGGTGTGTCTCTAAGTCAAGGTGAAGGTAGCTACCATATTTCAGAGCTCAAAAGGAAGTCTATTTTGTTTAAATCGGATCTTCTTATGAGGCTGCCTAACAGTGATAGATTTTGTTGTTGTGCTTCAGTTCATGAAAAGTGCATTAAAACCTTGAGCTGCGCCATCTCTCTGAAGCAGCAGTTGGGTCATTACGATTTGGCAGGCACTTCATATGTGTGTGTGATTTTATGATCGAGCCTGCTTAATTCATCCCAACCCTTCAAAGGGGAAGGAAAAAAAAAAAAAACAATTCCTAGAGTATCTTCTGTTGTGCGCGAGCTGCCTGCATAGATTGCTTTGTTTTATCCTCATAACAAGCTTTTATGGTAGGTAATATTGTCTCAACATTAAAGATGAGAAAATTGAAGCTTAGAAAATCTAACCAATTTGGTCAAATAAGTATAGAATTAAGACCCAAAGCCAAACCTGTCTTTTTATAAGTATGTGGGACTTGCCTGGTGATCCATCCAGTGGCTAAGAATCTGCCTGCCAATGCAGAAGACACCAGTTCAGTCCCTGATCCAGGAAATCCCACATGCCACAGGCAGCTAAGCCTCAGTGTTCTAGAGCCTCGGCTCCACAGCAAAAGAAGCCCACACACCGCAAACTGAGAGCAGAGCCCACCCCGCGCACTGCACCTAGAGGACCTGCAAGGAGCAGCAAAGAGCCCGTGCGTCACATCAAAGACCCAATGCAGACGAGCCCAAATAGATAAATATATTAAAAAAATAATGTGACTATTATGATTCATTAGGTGTTAAAAAACCAGAAACATCTACAAAGGGCAGACTGATAATTTAAGTGATTAACATGGAATAGGATATAAGAAAAAATGCACTTCCTCTTATTTTTCTTGAATCCCATGGTTCTTGATATGTCTTTTGTTGAGGTTCAGAGACGTTGTGAGTCATGTGATGATATCTTATAGAAAAACCTGAATGAATTTTTTGGTCAACCCTATAACTCCCTTTCATGTTTACAGTGCAAAACAAGTGATAAATGGCAACCTACACTCAGACTTCTCATCTAATAGTCAGGAGGGGGTGGGAGAGACTATTCACTGGGCAACTTGTGTCTTTCTCCTCTGCCTTCCCAGGTGGCTCAGTAGGAAAGAATCTGCCTGTCAACGCAGGAGTTGAGAGAGATGTGGGTTCAATCCCTGTGTTGGGAAGATCCCCTGGAGACGGAAGTGGCAAGCCCCTTCATTACTCTTGCCTGGAGAATCCCATGGACAGAGGAGCCTGGCAGGATACAGTCCATGGCGTCACAAAGAGTCAGACAGGACTGAGCGTGCATGCCTTCTTCCTGCAACCAGTTCTGGCCTTTAATCATGTTTTAGAAATGTTATCCCAGTGTTGCTTTCAAAGATTGTAGAAATCTATTTATGAGAGACCTTCTGACTTTTAAATGTTGAAAACTAAGGCACATTTTAAAAGATACTATGAATACCTCCTTTTAAACATACAGTATACATCTGAGGGCCTGGTCTACTTTATAGATTGTTTACACAGCACAACTAATAAGCTTTTATTGGAGAAAAATAATCAACGGAGAAAAATAAAACCTGAACACAGCTTTCATTACTCTTCCAAGAGGTATACCCTGCCAGGTTCAACATGTGCATGCGCTCACAGTCTCGTCCAACTCTCTGCAACCCCATGGACTGTAGCCCGCCAAGCTCCCCTGTCCATGGGATTATCCAGGCAAGAACACTGGAGTGCAATTCGTCCCTCTGGGAGTAGACGTTTGACGGCAGGTCCTTTCTGCCCTGCCCCAGAGTGGAGATGAGACCTGTGTGCCATGGATGCTTGGTTTCAGATGCCCTGAGTGCCTGTTGTTGTGGGTGATCCTGGTTGTCTGGTGAGCACAGGTGGGATGGCTTTTTGGCAGTCATCCTCTGGCAACTGAATCAGAAATTCATCCTGCTGTCTGTTAAGGAAGGTGTTTCTCCTTGTAGCTAGCTTTCTAAGGTGTTGACCTCAGGTATTTGCCTGCAGAAAGTTTCTTGAACTCAGTACAAAGTAGAATGGCAAGAAATACACTATGTTTGGGGGTTTAGGGAGCTGTTTTCTGTTCTTTCAGATGAGGCTTGGCAGGTGGCTCTAGTCACACTCATCTAATTCCTTGTCTGTCTGCCTATTACTTCCTTCCCTCTCCTAAATTTTTACTTTCCTCTGACTTTAATCACTGCCTTAAATGACTCAGAGGTGTCACTGAACAGAGATGTGACTAGTTAGCAACAGAAAGATAACTGCTGACTGCTGAAACCCGGCTGCTCCAGCATAACTTGCTTGGTGTCTACTCTGAGGGACCCTGAGCCTCTGGGCCAAGGTCAAGTATAAGGACAGCACAGACCATTGTCCTTTTAAACAGCTAACATTTTCCTGCTGGAAGAGAAATGGCGGCGGCAGAAAGCTGAGGAATCAACAGCCGGGCACACTTGGGGAATAAAGGATTTTATTTAGATTTATTTTGAATCTATAGTTTTCCATAAATGTAATTGAGCCATTAGCCAGGAAACATTTGCTGGGGAGTCTGGGAGGGCCCTTTGGGCAAGAAAGAAAATATTCTCCAATATTTAGCATGCTTATGAACCTTAAACATGCTTTATTTTTGCTTGGATATGTTGAGCCCTGAAGTCTATCTTAACATGCAAAGGTTTGTGTCTCAGCAACATTACTGAAGTTTTAGCTGGTTGATATTCTCAAGTGTTTTTTTTACCTAGTATTGCCTATTTTTCTCTATCTCAGACTGAATTTCATTTTCATCCCAATAGTATCAACCTTCTAAACTTCTGCCATTCCTCCTTTGTCATTTTTATTACTTAAATATGTCTGATCTAACCCCACATTTTCCCCATCATTGGCCTGACTCCCTAACTAGATAAGGTGGCATTTTCTGTCCGGAGGACACACAGTAAATCCTCTACCTCCAGTCACCTGGCGATTTGTCAAGGACTGACTTGAGATGTCTGTTTTTATTCCTTCTATCTTAATTTAGAGGACCATGTGCTTGTTTTCCCTTTGCATTTGTCCCCACCTGTTTTGTAAGGAGGCGCTTTTTGTTTTCAGTGCCCCATGATTTTCAAGTCGCTATCACAAACATCTCTCTCTCTCCCTTCATCACCGCCCGAGAGCTCAGTGATGCCAACCCTGTCTTACACCCGAGGAAACTACGCCCAGAGTACTTGTGCCCTGTCCCATGAGTTGCGTTCAGTGAACAGCTAGAACTGAACAGCTAAAATGTTGTTTCATGAGAATCAAATAGTTCGAGGAACTGGTAATGGTATGGAGTCATATCCATCCCTAGGACTTTTGTTTGAATCTAATTCAAATTTTAAAAAAATCAAAGTGGATTGAGGACCGTGGTAATGGATTACTAAACCTCTCACATCCAGGTCTATGGAGGAAGTTCTTGGGCTGCAGAGGCTTGTTGGCAATTATCCTGGATACTGTTTTAGTAGGCTGTATGAAATAAGTTAATGCCCACGGTTCCCTGAGTCATTGTCATGGGTCACATTTTCAAAAGCACTCAAAGCAAAATCATAGCAAAAGTTGCAAAGCAATAAATGGACCATGGATGGAGATGTTACACTCAAGTGTTACTTGCTGAGAAATGCAAAGATGCTTTAACCACTGTGTTAGGTGCTCAGCCGAACATTTATCAGTCTCTATGGAGAAAGACATAAATGTATCTTCTACCCTTATGATGCTCATGATGTAACTGGGAAAAAGAACTGTTCCATTAAGAACAAGTTGGAATGAATCAATGCAAACAATAAGCTCTATTGTTGAGTGGATACTGGAGGGATTATGGGATGACTAGTTAAAGATGGCTCTGGGATAGCACGCATGCAGGATATTATTTAGCCCTGTAAGTCTTTGTCCACTGGCTAGGAACATTGGACTCTCTGGCAGAAGGAAGTCTTTTCTCCATGTCAGAAAAGATACCTCATTCAGTGTTCGTGTGAGCCAGCCTAGGAGATCTGTTTTGCCTCTGAATTACTGGATGAGTGATCCCGAATGATCAAGCCGTTCATTCCCTGGAGCTCATGTTGACTGTAGATCAGCCTGATCGTGAGAATCCATAGCTTGTGCTGAGTTTTAAGTGTGGTAGATTCACATTCCTAAGAAGGCTTCTAGGAAGTAAAGTCCCAAGCATTGCCCTGACTGTTCAGGGGCCATCCAGGGGCATGATAAAAGCTTGTCTACAGCTGCTTTTTGATGTACACAGAGAGGCCTGGGTTCTCCTGAATCAGCATCCCTTTACTTAAAGTATGAAGGAGAGGGTCCGAGAAACTAGCTTTGGGCTACATTAAGTTTTAAGGTCTTGCTTCAACACACACGTGTGCACGCTATGTGGGCGTGCACACACACACAACCTCTATTTCCCTAGCAACGTGTTCCTTAGACTTTTGGATGCAGACATTTAGCATCTTTATATCAGTGGATAAAATTGTAGCACACTCATAAAGGAGAGAATAAGGAATGTTTGTGCCCTTTAAATGCCATAATAGAAATACTTCTTCATATTGTGCATGGATTTATTATAAACTCCGTGGATAATCTGTGTATTTGAAGCTGTGGTTAGCTCCCGGGTGGCTCACAGTGCATGCCAGATCATAGACGAACAACAGCTTCCTAGTATCTCAGGGGTATTTCTCCCACTCGGGTGAGATGTATTCACTTTACAGCTTGGTAGCAAGACTAAATTCAAGTAAATTAAGATAGGGAGATGTGCTCTCTAATTATTCTATCAAAGGATCGGGCAGCTTTGAAATAATTCTCAATGCTGCTATGTTGGATGCTTTTCCAAAGGCATGAGTCATCTCCCTGTGACACGTTTTCAAGTCTCACATTTGGGTGACTTTCACTCATCTCACCCGGGGCCCAGGGAAAGTGTTCTTTTTTTCATACTTTTGCTGGGACACCCGGATTACTTTCCCTACAGTGACTTTGAAACCAGCTTGGAGGCCAGAAAGCCTGCCTTCTTATTTGCTCCAGTTTGTTTAAATTTCCCTTTTTTTTTTTTTGCTTCCCTCTCTGCTTCTATTATGGCCAATGGGGGTAGGTCAGAATGAACCTTTTGAATTAGAAATACTGATAAGATCCCAAAGAGACTGTTACAGTGGTGATCGTTGACAAAGAGGAGGATCATAAACTATCACTTGGATGAAATACCAAGCTGTAACACTATCTCCAGGACACACACACACCACTGTCCCTGAGCGCAGACAGGCCCTGCTGATATATTAGAGTCTGCTGGCCATTTTGTTTACGATAACTAGCAAAGGAAAAATGAGTCTCTATTGCAGTATGTTCGTTCCAAGATGACACCGTCGATTCTCCTTGCAGGTAAACCAAGAGAGCTCCGTGAATCACCATTTATCACTCAAGGGACTCAGGTGTCTTGCAGATGCATGGGAGCCCTGGAGACTGAGATATTCATTGGGCTGCAATGATATTCTCTTCTTTCATTCCGTCTAATGGATTAAACTCGCGTCCTGGCATCAGAGTAATATGTGTTGGCTTTTAGAGTCCCGAGCCTTTAGCATGCACCTGATTCACTCCACAGAACCAGACACATTTTCAGAAGGAAAATGTCATATCATTATAATTTTAATAACTTTTACAACTCTGCTCCATCTCCTCCATTACCAGCCTCTTCTAGGCACCATCAGCTTTTGCCAGCAGCCTCAAATTTATTTCTCTGTATCCACAGCTGCCTACCTTCAAACAGTTATGTTGAATTGATTGTATTATCTAAACTACCCTTACTGTGTCTGAAATAGATTAGTTTATGCCTTAATTGGATGGATTTTTATATATTTCATCTTATTAGAAATGTGCTGTATTTGTCAGTAATAGTTGAGTAAGCCAGGGGAGGCTCCCCGTTTGACTCTCCCACTCACGTTTGATTTATTCTGAACATGTTAGCCTAAACTATTGGTCAAAAACTAAAGTAAAAAAAATCATAACTAGCTGTCCATTGTGCAAGATTTCACAATGGGAGTCAGCAGACTTTTCTGTTGCAGCTGCTCAGCTCTGCTGTTGTGTTGCTACGGCAGCCAAAGACCACCTAGAAACGAATGAGCACAGCTCTGTCCCAATAAAACTTTATTTACATGAACAGGCAACAGCCAGATTTGGCCCATAGTTGCTGGTCTTTACTTCAGACCACTCTGCCTCCTGAATCTTCTACATACCCACTCTCCAAAGGCATCATAAAAAATACAGTCATCTACATTGTATTTTCTGATAATCCCAAAGGTAATAAATCTCTTCAGTTCTGAAATGTGTATACTATTTTTTTATTTTCCTCTTCAGCTAGAAAATGGTATCAGGTGTAGCCTGGGAATTAATCTCTGGAAATTACTGAGAATGCTTTATTTATGAAACCAAGAATTCTTGGTTGGGGTTTATTATTCACCTAGGTCCACTCTCCTCAAAGCCATAATGTTAACTGTCTATCACCTGAAAGACAGGCGGATAGAGCACTTTGAAGGATCTATGAAGGTTTCCTTACCATCACAAAACAGGTCTTGAAAGGTTGTGAGCTGTTTACCAGTCTTGCTTTTCTATGGGAGCTAAAATATCTAGTTCTAGGATACAGAGTTTTTCCTTTAAAGCCCTCTTAGAACTGATTATACCTCTTCATGGAAACTGACGAGGATGACCTAGCCTGTAGTGAAGTGCAAGATTTCACAATGGGAGTCAGCAGACTTTTCTGTTGCAGCTGCTCAGCTCTGCTGTTGTGTTGCTACGGCAGCCAAAGACCACCTAGAAACGAATGAGCACAGCTCTGTCCCAATAAAACTTTATTTACATGAACAGGCAACAGCCAGATTTGGCCCATAGTTGCTGGTCTTTACTTCAGACCACTCTGCCTCCTGAATCTTCTACATACCCACTCTCCAAAGGCATCATAAAAAATACAGTCATCTACATTGTATTTTCTGATAATCCCAAAGGTAATAAATCTCTTCAGTTCTGAAATGTGTATACTATTTTTTTATTTTCCTCTTCAGCTAGAAAATGGTATCAGGTGTAGCCTGGGAATTAATCTCTGGAAATTACTGAGAATGCTTTATTTATGAAACCAAGAATTCTTGGTTGGGGTTTATTATTCACCTAGGTCCACTCTCCTCAAAGCCATAATGTTAACTGTCTATCACCTGAAAGACAGGCGGATAGAGCACTTTGAAGGATCTATGAAGGTTTCCTTACCATCACAAAACAGGTCTTGAAAGGTTGTGAGCTGTTTACCAGTCTTGCTTTTCTATGGGAGCTAAAATATCTAGTTCTAGGATACAAAGTTTTTCCTTTAAAGCCCTCTTAGAACTGATTATACCTCTTCATGGAAACTGACGAGGATGACCTAGCCTGTAGTGAAGGGTCAAGGGACTAAAATGGATTGGGGATGATCAGTTAATGCCATTGTACCCAGGGATGGCATAGAGGCTTTCCCGGGGGTAGTAGCAGCGAGTGTGTCTGCAAGAGCAGAGAACACGGAATGCAGGTTGTGTGTCCTAGGCCTGCCACTCCCCGGCTGTGTGAGCTCACATTGCCAAGTTTACGTCTATAAAAAGGGCACTGGACTAGAGCATAGAGGAGGAGTAAGTCAGATTATCCCCTCATGCTCGTGGCTTATCGTGTGCTCTGAGGGCCAGCCAGTTTTATGTGAAATAAGTAAAAATTCGCCTGTGCACAGCCATGCACTCACGGACACGTGTGGGCTGTGTGTGTGTGTGTGTTATGCACGTGCATACATACCTCATAGGAGGAGTATTGGGGGAAATCAATCTGACAATACATATATAAAAGCTTGTAGATCCGTTTCTGGCAGGCAGTACATGCTCTGTGGATGTTCGTTGTGTGGCTGAAGTTTTGTACTTCCCACTGCAGAGTTTCCAACAGCGACGCTATTCCTAGTATGAAGTGAAGTGAAGTGAAGTGAAGTCGCTCAGTCATGTCCGACTCTTTGCAACCCCATGGACTGTAGTCCAGCAGGCTCCTCTGCCCATGGGATTCTCCAGGCAAGAGTACTGGAGTGGGGTGCCATTGCCTTCTCCAGGGGATCTTCCCAACCCAGGGATCAAACCCGGGTCTCCCGCATTCCAGGCAGATGCTTTAACCTCTAAGCCACCAGGGAAGCCCTATTCCTAGTATAGGACAGGCATTTTCTTGGTTGTGTACTGCTGGATATTGAACATTTCTGGCCTGTACCCCCGAGATTCCATTAGCACCCCACCTCCAGTTGTGACAAGCAGAAGTATCTCCAGGCATTGCCAAATGTCCCTGCCACAAAAATCACCCACTCTACCCCAACTGAAACCACTGCCCTAGTGGAGCCAAGACATTCATGTAAGAATTGGTCCCCAGACTTGAGCTAGTGTCTGAATCACCTGGAAAGCCCGTGAAGATGCAAACTGCTGGGCCCCACTCTGAAGTTACCACTTCATAGTCTGGTTTTAGATCCAAGAATTGGCGTTTCTAATGAGTCCCTAAGTGATGCTGATGCTACAGGTCCCAGGACCACAATGTGTACGTGTGTAGGGAAGATGTCAGATATTCTGGAAGCATTCTTGGTGATTTAAATGCTGCTTCTTCATTTTGAGGATTTTGCTGTTACTGTGAGCACAGGGCTTAAGGTCTCTTTATTAAGGCCGTTGGGTGGTTCCTCACAGCTGTGGCAGAGATTTGGAGGAGAAACAAGGCATTTATAGGAGATGTTCAGTCTGTACTAGGTTTCACTCAGCACTGCCCTGCCAGCTGTCACCTGAATCCTGCCAGGAGACTCCTCCAGGCCCTGGTGCAACATGGAGGCTCCTACGGAAATGAACTTCAATTTTTGCTTTATAGTCAGACTTAACTACCAAACCAGGCAGTGTGACATGGGGGTCTGTGGATCCACAGCGCATGTTCAGAGTGGTTTGAAGGACATGATGACTCAGGATGCTGGTGTGTGACCAGTGACTGCCTGTGCCCTGGATCTGACTTGCATCTTATTTACTTGCACCAAATGCCTTGTCCTTCCTTGATTTCCCCTTTTCAGGTCAGAGTTCCTTTTGTCCTGAGCTGTCATCTATGCTTGCCCTCTCTTTCTTTTTTTTTTTTTTCTTATTTGCTGCGAGTTAGAGAAGGAGCTGTCTTGAGCTATTTATCAGTCTTATCTCTCTTGGCCCTCTGTTAGTATTTTGGTCTGTGGATCTAATCCACTTTAATTGATTGACCTCATGCAACAAGACATCAGCAAAACAACAGGAGCAAGCACAGCTGTAGCCGGGGGAGAAGGTGGATGCAATTTTCCTGGGTTGGTACAAAGGTCGTAGAGACTCGTGCAGATTTAGGAAAATAGAATTTATTTCCAAGCCATTTAACGTGAATTTTCTAGGGACAATCTGTACAGATGCTGGAGGTGATGATCTCGAGTGGAAGACAGTCATTTCAGATACACTGAACTATCCTACAGGGCATGTCCAAAAGCCTCTGACTCACCCATCATCTGTCGTACTGTTTCTCACCCAGTTATCCTCACGCGCTTTACTATTATTGCCGTCTACACCTCCACTGTTAACATTATGCTTATAGCATCCTTCGTGCAGCACATCATAATCTGCCAAGGTTTCATTCATTTCTCTTAAGTACCATCTAACACAGGCATTAGTATTATTGTTGTCTGTGTAATACTGTTCTCATTTTTCATAGAGACAGCTGAGACCTCTTGCAGATCAGCTGGACCACAAGATGCAGAGCCTTCACAGGACTTGGGTCTTCTGCTTCTAAATCATAAAGGCTTCTGGGACCAGAACACACCTTCTCTTCTTCCCTCCCTGCCCTTCCTGCCACACAGCCACACGTAAACTCCTCAAAGGAAGAAGACTGGGTCTTGTCATGGGATGTTAATTGGAGTTCAAACCATCTCCAGCTGCACAGCTTGGAACCTTGTCTTTTGAGTAATTCCTGATAGGTTTATTCTCCATCTTGGACTTATTGAGAGAGACCTGCTCTTGAATCCCTTCATAGCCCATGGCTTTGTACACCAGAAGTGCACACTAATGGCTTATTATCTCACCGTTATCCTGGGCCTAGAACAAGGAGACTATACCATTGAAAGGATGTACTTACAGTCTTCACTGAAAGATAATTAATAGTGACAAGAACCCAGGAGTGCTCCACTAACTGCAGGGTGCTTTATTATTGCTCTTTACAGCATCGGATCTTGCTTCTATCACCAGTCACATGCACAACTGGGTATTGTTTTCGCTTTGGCTCCATCCCTTCATTCTTTCTGGACTTATTGCTCCACTGATCTCCAGTAGCATATTGGGCACCTAATGACCTGGGGAGTTCCTCTTTTGATATCCTATCATTTTGCCTGTTCATACTGTTCATGGGGTTCTCAAGGCAAGAATACTGAAGTGGCTTGCCATTCCCTTCTCCAGTGGACCAAGTTCTGTAATAAAAACCTCCCTCAAAATTATCTGACAAATCAAGTAAATTGCAGCTTATCCTTTTGTATTTCCCTGGTGGCTCAGATGATAAAGAATCTTCCTGCCATGTGGGAGACCTGGGTTCGATCCCTGGGTTGGGAAGATCCCCTGGAGAAGGGAATGGCTACTCACTCCAGTATTCTTGCCTGGAAAATTCCATGGACAGAGGAGCCTGGTGGACTACAGTCCATGGGGTCACAAAGAGTCGGATACAACTGAGTGACCAACACTTCTTATATTTTTAGATTGTGTATATAAAGCATAATGAGACTATATGTTTTCCCTAAGATGTATTGCAAATCAAAATTCTCAATATAGACAACCAATTCTCTGTTTCATCCTATACTGTTCAAATCCTAGTTAGCTTCCCATGGTGTAAAAGCTTAGTAGCACAATTTTTTTTTTCCTATTGTGACCACACATTCTAAGTCATTATTCATTCATTTATCTGTTAATTTAGCAAACATTTACTGAGCACCTGTTAGGATCCCTACATTTGAAATGCACGCAAATACTTTAGGCAGACAGATCAGGCAGGTTATACAGATGTAAAGTGTATAATACGTAATGTGTATACCATTGTATATATATAACTCAGTTGCAACATGTAATACATATAATGGAAACATAACAAGGTGAAAAATCCATGGGTTGTAAAGTCAGAAAGACCTGTATTATAATATTAAATATATTTCTTATCAGTTATGTGAATTCTCAAATCTCTGAATCTTTATCTTTTTAACCTATAAAATTTGGAGGGTAATTGTGAGAATTTGAAAATTATTCTATCAAAATTATTTGCCGAGCACATAGTTCATCATCCAGGTAGCCTGGGTTATGTTGCCATAACAAACAGCTTCACATTCTTGCTGGCACACAGCAGCAAAGCTTTGTTTCTTGAATGCTCCATGTCTGTCACATTGTGGCTTGTTATCATCCTCACTCAGTGACCCAGACGGACAAAGAAGCTACTACCAGGAATTTGCTGGGTGCAGGGGAAGTGCTAGTCACTCAGTCGTGTCCGACTCTTTGCATCCCCATGGACTATAGTCTGGCCCACCAGGCTCCTCTGTCCATGGGATTTTCCAGGCAAGAATACTGGAGTAGGTAGCCATCCCCTTCTCCAGGAGATCTTCCCAAACCAGGGATCAAACCCAGGTCTCCTGCATCACAGGCAGATTCTTTACCATCTGAGTCACCTGGGAAGCCCTTCTTTGGAGCAAATGGGAGAACTCTGGCAGTCTCACATCAGCAATTAAATGGATGGTTCAGGGTTTTACTGGCCACCACCACCTGATTTCATTGGCCAACACTGGTCCATTGGGCCTACGATCACAAGAGGACCCAGGATTTCTCTTCCTATGAGCCCGTGATGGAGGAGAACTACCACTGTTGTAAACAGTGCCATGGACCACTTTATTAACTATAACCCAAATTCTGAAATGAGTATGGTGGACCTCAGTGTCTGACCCTAAGAGGGCTCACATACGTGTTGTTATCATGTGTCCTCACCTAACACTGAACTCATAAATTCCATGTGAAGCCAGAAGTTGAGATATTGAGAACCGCTTTCTTTGTATATCGTCATGGCATATGTTTGAGGGCCCAGTTCTGTTTCTTTCAACTGCAGTTTTCCAAAACAGCAGCCGGGGCATTCTGCCTTCCTCTGGGGCACTCTGGAATGAATGAAGAGATCTCCTCAAGGAGACCTTTATTCCTGAGGATTCTTGTTGCCCATGTGCATTTCTGCTCCTGAAATCTGACTCCAGTATTGCAGCCTTTCTAGGGTCTTCTCCATAGCAGTAACTGTGATTTGGTTGATGAGGGATCGGAAAGCTGGAGCTGGACTAATTTGAGGAGCCAGGTGGGCTCATAAAGAGTCATTACTGATGAAGAATCTCTTACTGACAGTTTAAAGACAGCTGTTTTCTATACTGTTCAGTTTTTTCCTGAATGCACTTGAGGATTCTTTGGTAATGTCTTCTGATTTACCACTTGTCTTTGTATTTAATATCAAGGAGGAACAGAGATTGAAATGATTGCCTTGGTAGCAGCTTTAGTGGTGAAGGGTGTGGCATTATGAAAGTTTATAGCCATGCTGTTTTTTGCAGCTTTGCACTTTGCTTATCTTGGAGAAGCTTATAAACGGGACCAAGGAACGTGGAGAGAGAGACACTGTGCAAATCAACTGTGCAAATCTTGTTTTTTTACTGTTCTATTTGCTAAAATTTACATTTATTTCTGGGCTTCACTGATAGCTCAGATGGTAAAGGATCCACCTGCAATGTGGGAGACCTGGGTTCGATCCCTGAGTTGGGACGATCCCCTGGAGGAAGACATGGCAACCCACTCCAGTATTCTTGCCTGGAGAATCCCCATGAACAGAAGAGCCTGGTGGGCTAGAGTCCATGGGGGGGGGTTGTAAAGAGTCAGACACGACTAAGCACAGCTGCTGCTGCTGCTGCTAAGTCGCTTCAGTCGTGTCCGACTCTGTGCGACCCCACAGATGGCAGCCCACTGGGCTCCACCATCCCTGGGATTCTCCAGGCAAGAACACTGGAGTGGGTTGCCATTTCCTTCTCCAGTGCATGAAAGTGAAAAGTGAAAGTGAAGTCGCTCAGTCGTGTCTGACTCAGCGACCCCATGGACTGCAGCCTACAGGCTCCTCCGTCCATGGGAGTTTCCAGGCAAGGGTACTGGAGTGGGATGCCATTGCCTTCTCCGACTAAGCACAGCACAACACATTTATTTCTACAATATTCCTTAATAACAGTGTTGCCAGACCAATCAGTCCTCAGCTTGTGCCTCTACATTCAGCTACACTCATGAGGGGAAAGAAAGAGAAAATGCAACTGACATTTATGGAGCTCCAAGTGTATACTCTGGAGAAGGCAATGGCACCCCACTCCAGTACTCTTGCCTGGAAAATCCCATGGACAGAGGAGCCTGATGGGCTGTGGTCCACGGGGTCGCTAAGAGTCGGCACGACTGAGCGACTTCACTTTCACTTTTTGCTTTCATGCATTGGAGAAGGAAATGGCAGCCCACTCCAGTGTTCTTGCCTGGAGAATCCCAGGGACGGGGGAGCCTGGTGGGCTGCCGTCTATGGGAAGTCTGTGCTGTCGCACAGAGTTGGACACGACAGAAGCGACTTAGCAGTAGCAGCAGCAGCAGCAGTGTATACTCAGCCATATACCATGTGCTTTGCACACATGTATTCTTCTAAAATCCTCCATTCGTCCCTTTACAGAAGAAATATCAGAAGTTAAACAACCTGCCCAGGTCATATACCAACTGCCCAGGTCAGTGGTATTGCTTGAACCAAGAGATGCTAAAAGCTATGTTTGTCATATTGAACCAACTAGTTTCTCTAGTAATCACAGACTGTTTTAAATGGTCAAATGATTGGATGGTTCATTCTCCTGTTCTCATATGTGTATATAATATTTTATTCTTTATGAAGTATTATCATATTAATCATGCCATTAATCATGCCATAATCATTCCAGTTATGAAATCATGACTATCGTGACATTTGTGATTATCATATTAATCATGTTATAATAGTCCTCCAAAGTATATAAAGCTGGTCTCCTGTCCCCATAATATCTTATTAAGACGTGGGTTCAGAAAAGTTAAATAACTTGCCCAAGGTTAGTCAGGGTTGACTCCAAAGCCAGTGTTTTTTATCCCTCACATCTTCTCTTTTCTGGACACCTGTGCCAGCAGCTGAGCGTGATGGATTCAAGCCTGGGCAACTGTATGGGTATTTGCCACCAAGCTTGTAATGAGCTGAGACAAAGCAGTTAGCCACGGATTATAATGCCACTGCGGTCCCAAGAGAAATGACGAGGGGGTTGCGGTAATGAAATCTTATTACTGCGAGGGAAGAGACCACATCTGAGGTCCAGCCCAGCCACATTTACCACTGCAGGAAACATAATGAAACGTGGGTGAGGGTCTCCCCTGACACGGGCAACGCGCGAGCAGGATTAAGAAGACCTCCTCGAAACAGTGATTGCAATGGCAAATGTGTGGTGCCTAAGATAAGGACCAAATATTTATTCTGGCAGAGATTAAATCTTTTCTTTGCCTGAATCTATTATGGATCTTGCAGAAAAGCTGCCCAAGTGAACATATCTCGCTCATCAGACCACTCAGTGAGCCAGAACTGTACTTTGCCACTGCTGTTGCTGAAAAGCTGCAGAAGGCTGGTTTCAAGGTCTCCTCTCTCCCCCTAAAACTGTTCTCCATTCCTGATTAATTAGTGACTGTGAGGTGAATTGAATCATCAACCGTCCGTTCCACACATCCAGGATTTATACAGTGGTTTTTTTTATAGAAGATCAGTGGTACGATCAACAGCCCACATGGGGTGGGCAGTGGAGTGATGGTATCTGCAGTCACGGTTTCTTAACTCCCCTAGTCCTTCAGTTCTGCTAAAAAGGTTATTGTTATGGAGGAGGAAATGGCAGCCCACTCCAGGATCTTGCCTTGGAGAATCCCATGAACAGAGGAGTCTGGCAGGCTACAGACACGACTGAAGTGACTTAGCAAGACACAGGTTGTTAAAGCCTTGCTTGTTTAGGCTTGGGGATGATTAGGTACCAACACACACACATACCCTTCGAAGTTCATGCCAACTCTTTAAGTAAGAAAAGGCAGAAAAGTCATGTTGTCGTGTCTACATTCCCAGAGAATTAAGGAGGAAGAATAAAATGGATCACAATACTATGAATTATGGGCATGAGAGAGGCAAAGGAAGCCTTCATCAGGTTCATTTACACGTGCATCATGTTTTAATAGTAGGTACTTTGTTTATTGCCGGAGATACAGAGATAGGAAGGCAAAGCACAGCCGAGAGCACACTGTCACAATACACAGGGACTTCAGAAACCTTGTTTCTTAAAAACTTAAGAAAATGAGTGTGTTTAGTCTCCATCTGGGGAGGCAACTAAATTACTTCTCCCAGAGAACAGAACATGAAATTGCAGACACCGTTTTACACCGCGTGCTGCGCTGTCAGGGCACGAAGGAAGCAGTGATGTTTCTAAGTATCCTTGCATGCTGAAAGCAGTCTGCTGCTGCTGCTGCTAAGTTGCTTCAGTCGTGTCCTACTCTGTGCAACCCCATCAACGGCAGCCCACCAGGCTGCCCCGTCCCTGGGATTCTCCAGGCAAGAACACTGGAGTGGGTTGCCATTTCCTCCTCCAATGCATGATTCCTGCTTTTGAAGATTAAGAGTCCTAGGTCCTTATTCATTCTTTTATTGGGCACAAGATGTGTTCACATACTAAAGGAAAATTGGCTAGTTGAGGAAAGCCTGTCTTCTGGGAAAATAAGTGATGTGTGGCAAAGTACACAGAAACCAGCACCTAAAATCTCACCAGAACTCTTACTAAGTGTGCGTGTGTGTGTGTGCACGCGTTTAATCACTCAGTCATGTCTGACTCTCTGCACCCTCATGAACTGTAAGGGCTCATGAGGAGCCCTCCAGACTCCTCTGGCCATGAAATTCTCCAGACAAGAATACTGGAGTGGGTTCCTTCTCCAGGGGATCTTCCTGACCCTGAGATCGAACCCAGGTCTCCTGCATTGCAGGCAGATTCTTTACTGTCTGAGCCACAGAGGAAGCCCCAACTTTGTGTACAGTGAGTGCTTAATAAATAGTGTATTTACATATTGAATGAACCAAATTAATACACTTGAGATTCAGTGAAATCTCTCCTATGTCTTGGTCTCTGTGGATTCTGGACTTCTTTTCCCATATTCTTCTCCATCCTTTATTCCTCCTCTTCCTCCTTCTTCTTGAATATAAAGAAATAGAGCATAGCAGAGACTATGGGAACAAATATTGTGAGTCAGTCTTGTAGAACATCAGAATTGCAGCTAAGTTTTATTATTTTTGAAAGTCCAACTGTTTAACCAATAAGCCAGACAACTGGAGAAATGGAGAAAGATGTCTCCTGACACCCTGCATGCTGGTACATTCATAGAGGTGGCAGGAGACTGATTATATCTGATCAGTGATGCTATGTCATCTTCTGAATAGTAATTCCAACTCTTAGTCATAACCAGTTATTGGAGGAGAAGAGCAAGACTTTAATAGCACTGCTATTTACATGTCAGTGTTTCTAGGCACCTCCCAGAGGTTGGATAATGTCACCACTACCGCCAGCATCCCCATCGTCATCACCTTCATTGCCCTAATGTTACCCTTCTGGAATTCATTGTGTCTCCCTTCTAGAAGTCTGTGTTAGGGCCACAGAGGTTCTCTTCTGCTGTGTAACATAAAGTTGTAGCAGTGACTATTACCTCCCTCTTTGGATTAATCTTAGGACTAGGGCTACAAGCATAGGAAGAGTGCCAGCATCTGACTCAGGAAACCCCAGCTCAGTTCCAGCTGCCTCCCCTGAGGATATATTTAACAAATTCTTTCAACCTGCAGAACGTGTCACCAGGAGTAACCTATAGTGGCGCCTTCTATGGAATTGGCTCTTAACCACCGTGTACACCTCCTCTGGGTCTTGATTGTCCCCCAAAGTGCTGCAGCCTTGCATTTCCCTTTTAATCCTAAATCTGAATTGTGAGGGAACCTACAACTCAGAGTCTGATTAGCCTTTTCTCACAAACAGGCCACATTCATCTCCCAGAGCCTGCAGTGTCCTTGCTCACTTGTTCGGTAGTTCTGTGGTTCCAGCTTTGATATCTGTTGAGGGCAATCAAGTGATGTAACCTGTGCGGTGCGGCCTCTGAGAGCAGTTTGGGTGGTTTTGTACCTTTGGCTTTTATGTTCGGGATGAAAGCCCATGGAGAAATGTAGGATTCTATTATTAACTTCAAGCTGACAGCTCTCTCTGGGGTACCTACAGATTCATTGTTAGTTTCAGGATCAACTTGAAAGGGAGAAAGCCTTGCAGTTGGTGGTGACTTGCCGTTTGTTTCTCTTTATTGTAGGAACAGGGGAAGATCGGAGTTGTCTTCAATATTGGTACAGTTGACATCTCCATCAAAGAGGAGAGGACTCCGGTGAATGATGGCAAATACCACGTGGTGCGCTTCACCAGGAACGGTGGCAATGCCACACTGCAGGTGGACAACTGGCCGGTGAACGAGCATTATCCCACAGGTACATGCTTGACCCTCGATGACCAGGCTCTCGTTTGTTCTCCCATTTTTGCCTCCAACTGGTGACTTTCTCACGACTGTCACCAGAATATCATGAAAACACTGAATATTAAGCACACATCATTTTTTTTTTTTTTTGGATGAGAAGCTAAGTTATTGAATAATTTTTTAGGGCTGGGTTCAGGATAGGAGCTTCTGGAGACTTCCCAACTATGCACTGAATACTTCTTTTGTCTGATTAATAGTGCCTGACTGGCTCATACCAAATACAATGACTATGGATTTGCTGGGGCATTGCAAATGATGAGTAACAGGGGTAAGGGCTATCATCTCTAATGTAAGCGAGTATCCATACTCATGGAATAATCAATGTGATCATTGATTAATGGTTGTGGCACCGTTCGGTCAGGTGTGGTTGAACATACAGATGGCCAGAGATGGCAGAAAGACTGTAGAAGGAAATTTACTAAACTTGAAGAGCACTAAGTCAGAGTAACAGGGAGAGAAAAACTTCAGGGTGGAATTTCATTCATTTGGCTGACTTTGCCCTTTTTTTTCTTCTCTCTCACTTATACTAGCCTATCTTGATTTTCAGAGATCAGTCCTAACAGGCATTTTAATAGCAGGCATCCTGGTGTGAGAGGGAGAAGGGTTCATCAGTTGTTTAAATTTTATAGTCAAGGTGAGTTCACCAGCAAACTCCCAGGGCCAGATGGCCGAATCAAGGGCAGTGGGAAGAAAGGTTGCCTTCTTCAGAAAGACTGTTCAAATAATCCCTTAGCTTTCCCTCTTATCTTTCACTTCTCCCGAGAGCCTGAATGCTGGTCATACAATGCTGATCCCAGAATGGCAGGAAAAATTCTTTGGCTAAAGACTGTTGCTTCGTCATTGCATTATCAGCTGGTGGATACAAGAGAATAGCTCAGAATATTGAACTTGTCACTAATGGGGGCGTGTATGTGACGCCTGACTCTCTCTCCTACACTCCAAATAGCCCATGATTTTCTCACTGTTATCACTTTCTGTTTAGTGAGGTGGGCCCAGGGGTGAGGAAGCCAGAAGCACCTTTCCAGAAGTGTAAGAACCATTTAGCTAATAATCATCACACATGAGAGAAATATGTAAAGTACATTTGCCTATTTCTGGCCTAAGAATGTCGCATTACTTGAAGGCTGGGATTACTTTTTTTCGTGCCTGAATCAGCATTGCTTTTTCCTCTATCAGCCATAGTCTTCCTATGTCTGGATTAAGAATTATGGAAGCATTCACAGATGAACATACAAGACCCCCAAACTACTGAAGCACAGAGCCCACCCACTCACTTATCCGCCATCTCAGTATCCATCTCACCATACAGGATCCAGCTCAGTCTTTGCTGGGAGCCTCTCGACATACTCTTAGCACTTCTCAGATTATTATAGGCACTAAAATGTCCTTCCGTGTTTATCACTGAGCCTTTGAGGAAAGCCAGAGGTGTTAGCAGCTACTGTGAATTCTCAGCATCATCCAAATTCACCAGGCACTAATAGACCTGATTTTTTAAATGCTTCTTGCTTCAACTCCAGGGGCTGAGGAGTGAGAGCCATCAAAATAGCCCGAAATCTTAAAAACCGTTCGTTTGTTCATAGGAAAAATCAGTCCCTCCCCGTGCGTGTTCTCATTGGCCCGGCCACTGCTGCTGCAGGGCTGATGCTTCTATTAGGAATTTCAGAGATTCTAAACTGGTGCCAACACTTGCCCTGAGCCAAAACGGAATTCACGAGCTTGCTGCTAGCGGTGAGCAGGCTCTTTAACAGCCATTTTTAAAGCCACATATATGTAAGAAAACCAGTCACCCTAGCTGTGTGCCTATCTCTTTGTATATTTAATTCCAAATTAGGGGTTGCTTCCTATGTTTTCAAAACAGACTAAACTTTTCTTTAATGGCATTGCTTCCCACTGAAAACCATTATGGCTAGTAACTGTTGGTAACTGTTATTTAGTAATAATATGTGTCATTATTGCAGGACATGGTACAGTATAGCAGTCATAAGTATGGGCTTTGGAGTCAACTGGCTGGAGTTGGGATCCTGGTACCGTTAGCTGTAATTTCAAGGCCTTCTAGGTTAAGACCTTGAAATGCCCTAAGCACTGAAATGTTTGGCACATGTCCCCACATATAATTCAAAATATAACAACTGTAAAATAAGTGTAAGAATTTCTAACAGTTCTGACTTTTTTCTCTGAGAGGCTCTATAATGCTTTCAAAAATACGTCAGGTTCTTTCTCCCCTCATTTTCCTGTGTTACTCTCCCTGCATTCTTAGTTCTCTAAATGAGGGCTCATTCCTCCTGTTTGGTGATCCGGTTCCAAACCTTAATCAAGATGTTGATCCTCCCAGGTCTTTGTTTCCTAGTCTATAAAATGCGATGATGATAATATTACTTTCCAGGGCTAATGTGAATACACGTGTAAAATATCCTACATAATGCTAGGGCAGATAAATCATTACTCAATGAATGTTAGCTATGAGGATTACCAAACATTTGACTAGCATTTCTTACTATTACATATTCACTCATACAGACTACTTCACTAAATAGCCTGTAAATTAGACAGGGTAGGCATCTTTATTCTCTATTTCAAACTTAAAATGAAACCCGGGGAGATAATGTGTTTTTTCTAAGGTCATGAGAGAATACTAAATGAGGGACAGAACTGAGACCAGATTCTCCTATTCCAAGCTGAGCACCATTTCTAATGTTCGTCCCACAGCAAATTGGGGGAGATTTTGAAAAATGAATAGAGAGAAATGAGCATCTTTCTTGTGTCATCTTATATTTATTCCTTTTCTTAAAGTGTCATATTACAAAGATCAATACAGTAACCACACAAAGGTGGTTGGAGTAGAAAATCCTCTTTTAAAAGAGACAAGTTCTCTTCGCCATGCTAGAAGACTCATTTGCAGTGAGGCCAAGCTGTCCTCCTAACGACAATGGTTGTGTGCTTCCCTGAAGCAGTTGCAAGAATACTGAGTATTTAAAGAAGCTGTCACTTTTCCCGGTTACCTAGATTAGAAATGGCTTTGGGAAGTTAGCTTTCTAGTTGGACTAGGACTTCCTAGGAGTGTCTCAACTTTTCAGTTCTGGATACCTTATTTTCTCTCCCTCTTGTTTTCCTGTGCTACTGAAAGGATCCATTTTACTAAATGTAAAGCTCCATTAGAGCAATCTGGCAATACTTGTTTATTTTTCAACCATAAGATTAAAATGCCCTCTGTACCTAGATATCACAGAACAAAGCCACCTGGTCAAGATCTTGATATAGTTCCTGCAAAAGTGATATATCCATCCATTCCCCAAGCCATCTTCTTTTTTTTTAATTTATTTATTGGAGTATAATTGCTTTAGCATGTTGTGTCTTATACACATCTAGATGTGTATAAGAGACAGGGTCAAAACAGAGCCCCAAGCCGAGCTTCCTGGGCTTTATAGCAGCTTCACCAGCAGTCGATTTCACAGTGGTCGTGTGTATACTCAGTCCTAATCTCCCAATTCATCCTACTTTCCTCTTTCCCCCTTCCACGCCCACATGTCCATTCCCTACATCTGTGTCTCTAATTCTGTCCTGGAAATAGATTCATCTGTACCATTTTTCTAGATTCTACATATGTGCATTAATATATGATATTTTTTTTTTCTCTTTCTGACTTCACTTTGTATGACAGATTTTAGGTCCATCCACATCTCTTCAAGTGACCCTGTTTCTGGTTACTGCCAGTGATAAGCCTAGGAACCACCAAGAGGGGTCAAGCTGTGCCTCTTGTCTAAAGCTACCATTTAAACAGGAGAGAAATATAGAGGCGCTCCTGCAGAATGTTCAGTGACATCATCCCGTCCTGAGGCCGTGCTCTCAGGAAACTCTTTTTGCTCAGCAGGTCCTGTACACCAGGATGCACGGGTCAACTCCAGAACCTTCTCACAGACATTTATAGGATTTTGTGCGACTCGACTGAAGCATCCCACTGTGAAGGATTTAGAAACCAGCTGGGCCCATGGCAGGTAGCACTGGCTTTTTGTGAATCAGGAAGGCTCCGAAATGAAAATAGTTCCGTAGCCATCAGGATCTTCTATCTCTTAATTCTGGGAGATCCGACTCAAAAGCAGCTTCTTTCTTTGAACCTGAAAATAGAAAGGCTAAGGAACAGGAGACGGCAATAAAAGAAAAATCGGCCCAGAGTTATCACCCAGGCATTGACAGATGTTCCTTATAAAGCCTCTAATTGCTGTCGTGACACAATGTGGTGGAGGGGACAAGGGAAGGGAGGTGAAAGGCGAGTCGAGCGTGAGGAATTAATTTTAGCTTGGCTCCAGATCCCCTCAGAGAAGGCGATGGCACCCACTCCAGTACTCTTGCCTGGAAAATCCCATGGATGGAGGAGCCTGGTGCGCTGCAGTCCATGGGGTCGCTAAGAGTCGGACATGACTGAGCGACTTCACTTTCACTTTTCACTTGCTTGCATTGGAGAAGGAAATGGCAACCCACTCCAGTGTTCTTGCCTGGAGAATCCCAGGGACGGGGACACCTGGTGGGTTGCCGTGTATGGGGTTGCACAGAGTCAGACACGACTGAAGCGACTTAGCAGCAGCAGCGCTTACTGACGCTCTAAGCACCTCCCTATGCCTCTCTGCCTTTACTCCTGAACCCCTCCTACGAGGGAACTGGATTTGGTATTCTTACCACCATACTCATATTAAGGTTAGATTGTTGAGCTTCTGAAAGTCAAAATAACTTACCCAGTATCACACAGCTTGAGGGGCAGACCCAAGATTCCCGTCCTCATCCTCAGATTTCACTTCCTCAAATTTCTTTGCCATTTTTTTCTTTCTGCAACTCATCATTTTACTGATAGGGACACTAGGTTATGAGATATTCATTTTTATTTTTTCATCAAGATATTCTCAAATAGAAGTCCTTGCCTGAGCTTGTTGGTTAGTAGGATTTCTCAGCCTTGGTGCTGTTGAGATTCAGGGCTGGATAATCCTTTGCTGTGATGGCTGCCCTGTGCACTGTGGGATGTTTAGCAGGACCGCCTGATTTCCACCCACATTATTCCAGTAGCATCTCCATGAACATCAAATGTCTCCTGGGGGATATACTTCCCCAGTTGAGAATTACTGAGTTAAAGAAAGTTTTCAACATATTTTATTTCAAATGCTTATTATCCCTTCATTGTTTAGACAGCATTCATGGGGATAAGAGAGTTTTTGTTGTTGTTGTTGTTCACCTCTCATCTGAGACAATTGAGACTTTGAAGGGTTAAAAACAAGTCTGTGTGCTTGACATGATGCTGAAATTTCTCAGGCCTTGGGTTCTCATTACTTCCTAGCCAGGAGGTTTTCTTCCCTTTTCTTTTGTCTTTGCCTGCAAACATTTGAGGCCTTGCCAGAGTTGAAGCACATGGTAAAACAAGCCCCATCTACCTGCTCATTCATCCGTTCAGGACGAGTGTTACTTTCAGTTCAACTGGAGGAAAAACATAGATGGTGAAGTCCTGCAAAGGGAATAAGAAGTATAAGCTCAACCCAAAGGCAAAGCCATATCTGAGCATGGTTTCCAGACTGTGGAGCTATAGCATCAAATAGAGAGACTCACCTAATAAAGGTGTTCGAGCATTGCTAAGTATATTTAAAAAACACCTTGCAAGAAGTTCTTCAAACATTTGATCAAAAGATGCATCAATTAATTGATCAAACCAGTGTATGCTAAATACCTGTGGGAACAGTCATTTTTTTTTTTCCAATTTGTCAGGAATGAATTAGTATTCAGAGGTAGGTGAGTTTCTATTTACAAGAGACTTTCAACTTCCTAGACTTTGTCTTTGGTGAAAAAAAATTAATTATATATATATACACATATGTACATATATGTGTTTATACGTATACACACACATATATATATGGGACACACAAACACACACACATATGAGAGTGAGTGAGAAGCAGCATTCTTTAACCTGGCTGCGAATGAGATTCTTTTGGGAATTTTTAAAACTCTCTGGGTGCCCAGGCCCCAGGCCCAGGTGATATAATTTAATTGGTCTGGGTTGTGGCCCACGCATCAGCAACTTCAGCATCTCCTGAGAGCTTGTTAAAAATGCAGAATCTTGGGCCCCACCCTAAATCTACTGAATCAGAATCTGAATTGAACAAGGTCCCCAGGCGACTCATGTGCACAGTAAAACTTGAGAAGCACTGGTCCAGGCATCAGTGTTTGTAGGTAGCTCCCGAGGTGATTCTGTGTGCAGGTAGGTTTGAAAATCACTGATGTTTAGAAAGCTAAGAATATCTCTTTTCTTTATTCAGAGTGCATGCCAGTACTGTTCAATGTGGTAGCCACTAACCACACCTAGCCACACTTGCAGTGTAACTTGTATGGCCCTGAAGGTTTATTTTTATTGTGCAATTATTATGTCCTATGCACTTAGGGATTTAAATCCCTTTAAATCCACTTCCCTGGTGGCTCAGATGGTAAAGCGTCTGCCTACAATGCAGGAGACTCAGGTTTAGTCCCTGGGTCGGGAAGATCTGGAGAAGGAAATGACAACCCACTCCAGTATTCTTGCCTGGAAAATCCCGTGAACAGAGAAGCCTAGTAGGCTACAGTCCATGGGGTCGCAAAGAGTCGGACATGACTCAGTGACTTGACTTCACTTCACTTCAAACACATTTTTCATTCAAGTCTCAGGTTAACACTTTGATACTGGTGACTGGTATTGGTCAGTGTGGGACTAGAATATACTCTTTCATTTCCTTCTTTCTGTTTTATATAATATAAATCTTCAATTACTCCATTGATAATACAATGCACATTTACCTTCTTACACCTCCTGAATGCATCTAATGCATTTTGTCATTACATAGTCACTGGCAATCGCTTCTCGGCCTTTTGGCTAAGATCAAGTGCATAGTCACTGGCAAATATAAAGTAGTAATGTCAGTCACTCAGTCTTGTTCGACTCTTTGCAACCCCATGGATGTAGCCTGCCAGGCTCCTCCGTCCATGGGATTCTCCAGACCAGAATACTGCAGTGGGTTGCCATTCCCTTCTCCAGGGTATCCTCCCAACCCAGGGATCGAACCCCCAGGGTCTCCTGTGTTACAGGCAGATATTTTTACTGTCTGAGCTACAGGGAAGTCCTACACATGTGCTCCACTCAATGTATAGGGTCGTTGTTGCAGAGATGGGGTAAATGGAGATGCCAGCATCTCTCAGCCAACTTATCCAGATGGTGACGGTTGCTCTTGGTTGAGCATTTCCCACACACTCCCTGCTTCATGTTCAGTATCTTAGCCCTAATGTAACTCTTGAGGTCAAGGTCATTCTGTCCCCATTTTACAGAGGAACAGTTCTGAGAGTTCAGGTACTTACCTGGCTCACATAGCAAGCTGTTATTCTGATCCAAAACCATCCTACTTGAGAGCTGGATGGTTTAATCACACTCTGCTTCTTTCAGGGGAACTGGTAAGCCCCAGAAATTCTGGACTTATCCCAAGTCTGGACAATTTAGAAGTTTTCTCTCAAGTTCAGTTTTCAATTTCTTCCAAGTTAGAAGTCAGCACTTCCCCTGGGCATTTATGACACTTGCCTTCCTGTTCACCGTCGCTCAGGCCTTGGGGACTTGGAGGCTGTTTCCTTTTACCATCCTATTTTACCTCCTAGCAGCATATCTAAGCAGACAGGAAGAGCTTTATTAGGTGTAAGTCTGTTTTGTTTCAGACTTGGAGAATGGTCTTGCTTGGAGAATGAGAGAGTGGTGAGAGAGTAGTTAGTATTTTTTTCTGTAATTTTTGTTTTATCAGGCAAACCTCCTTTCTCTTCTGTGAGTTTCCAGCCACAAGATAAATAGCCTTGTATCTTACAAGTTAAATACAATTACCGCTATCAAACCTAGAGCTTTTCTCTTCCTGTAAATGTCTCTTAGAAGCTGATAAGAGTTTCAAGCAAACTGTGGGCCTCTAGCTAATACTAAAATTAAACATAACCACCCAGAAGACAAAAAAGACAAAGCTGTGTACATAGATATATGTGAATTATATATTTATATATGATTTTATTTATATATATAATCATCCTGTGGGAGAGAAGAATATTTCCAGTAGAGGGAGAGGCACCCGTGGATATATGGGACATGGGCACAGAGACACGTGGCGTATGCTTCTGAGACATTAAGCTAACACATGACTCAAGGTTATTTATAAAATAAATAGCATACAGAGGAGTTATAATGGTGAAACTTTCTATTATATAACATGATAGCAGTTATAGTAACTTAATAGAATTCATTTGTGAACAGGGCAGTACTTTGAGTCTAGGTATTGCTGAGCAGAAGAATCATTTTCCTGGAAAATCCTATAGGACTTTATGAGATGTACACTTAGTCTTAAGTCCTGGTTTATGTTTTTCTCATCTTCAATAGACTATCTTGGGATTTGAAGAAGCTGAATTTTTACTAATTAAAAGGTGCATGAAAATTGTTTATTTACCCATAAGTTAAATATTATACATATTGTAGTCCAGGAACTTAATGAAATAAGAATAAGAAATTTGAGGGTCACTTCTAGGCACTATTTAAGTAGGGATCTAAAAAAAATGATTTGTTAATTTCCATGAATAATGAGTACATTTTTATTAAATCAGATCCATAGAATGATCCTTTGAAGCTTAGAATGAGAGCATGGTCACAATTTAATGTGATTTTCAAATTATGCTCATTTGAGATAGTGTGACATAAAAATACTAATAACATCTTACTCTATGCAAGGCCTTAATAACATCAAGAATTATTCTGAATTAAACAGTCATCAAATATTGCGTAATTCCAAAGCTGGGCCAAGTGAATTGCAAGTTTTCGTTTGTCCAATTGTCACAGAGAAGCTCCCACAGTAAATGGAATTATGGCCTGCAGAATTTGTCTTTAATTATGAAAATCTAGAATTATTATCCTAAGCTAAAACACAATTTTCTCTCTGCCCCAGAGTTATGTGAGCAGAAAATGTCCTAACATTCACCCAAGTGTACAGCTTTATTTATAGGAAAACTTTCCAATTTTCAGTCTCCTCAATTTAAGCTCTGCACAAGTTTTGCAGGGTCCCTGCCGTTATTTAAAGCCTAAAAAAAGAATGCTTAGCTTCTTAGAGGAAGATAGTACATAAATATCCAATAATGATAATATATATTCACATACAGGATGTCGTTTATAATTCTATAAAGCACAGAGGTAATGAAAGGTGCTCTAACCTGTAAATCACTCAATCGATTGTAATCATATTGCAGCTCATCTCAAAGAGATAAAGACCTTCCACTCCTCTTAAATCCCTGTCAATACCCCAGCAGCCTGAAGAAAGGGGAAAGGAGGGTCAGAGAAGGAAGGACAGATGAGTCAAGGACAAAAAGGGACTTTTAATCTTCAATTCATGGAATTATCGTGGATTGGATTAGATTCCCAGTGATAGTCACAGTTTGCTCCACAAGATGCATTAATTTTTCACACGGAACTTTTACAGCCTTACAGTAAGTCCCTGACACTGTGTTGGCCTGGATGGAGGGTTTGCCAAATGCAAATGATGGATACACAATGCTGCATAAGAACACTTAGGAACCAGGTGCAGAATTAGAAAATGACAATTAAAGCCATAAGTGAGAGGTTATAGCAAAACCAATGATGGAAGTAAGTGGACAATGGACCAGAAAAAATTTTATATCACATTTTCAAATAGCAGAAGCACTTCAAAAGTCTTTTTATTAAATGATGTTGGCTTTTATATTAAAAAGATTGCTAATCCTCCTCCTCATCAGTGGAGTGGATTTGAGTGAAGTGATCTCTTTATGCATTCGTTCATTCACCATTCAACAAATATTTATTCAAAGTCTACTTTACATGTGAATCCATGCTAGGTGATGGGTGTATAATGGGAACAAAACCAAGCCAGGCCCTCAAGGATTCCATAGTCTAGTAGAAGAGAATTGCGTGTACCGAAGCAAGATAATATTAAACCTAAATTTGATTGCGCAGTTATTGTGTCAGGCGCTAAACATGGTTCTTAGATTAAATCTTCACAGTCGCCCTAAGGAGAGGCTATTCTTATCATCACTTTGCAAATGGAATTTGGAGGCTTATGACATTAACTCCCTGGGTCGTAAGTTAGTCCATGAAGATCTGGAACTTCCATCTGTAACTCTGAGAAGGCAAACCTAACGCTTCTGTGTGTTACACTCCGCCTGCAGTTCCAAAGAGTGCAACAGAGTGCTATCAGTCAGGCGAGGACAGGGGTCAGTGACACATGAATGTGTCTGATGGAGCCTGCGGACCAGACAAGGGTGGGTATGGCATGGAATTTAGGTTCTCTGCTGCTGCAAAGTCGCTTCAGTCGTGTCCAACTCTGTGCGACCCCATAGACGGCAGCCCACTGGGCTCCCCCATCCCTGGGATTCTCCAGGCAAGAGCACTGGAGTGGGTTGCCATTTCCTTCTCCAATGCATGAAAGTGAAAAGTGAAAGGGAAGTCGCTCAGTCGTGTCCGACTTTTCGCGACCCCTTGGACTGCAGCCTACCAGGCTCCTCCATCCATGGGATTTTCCAGGCAAGAGCACTGGAGTGGGTGCCGTTGCCTTCTCCCTGGGCTCTCTAGGATAATGCTAACGAACCCTGCCCCTCTACCTAGACAGGTGTCTGATACGTGTTAGTCACTCCGCAGTGTCCGACTCTTTGCGACTAACACTTATCAGACAAAAGTCTGCAGACACAAGCATAAAACTGTCACTTGGCAGCTTACACCTTCGAACTGAGACCACTGATAGGCTGGCCACATTCATAGATTGTTTTCACTTAGTGTAATCTGTCCATTGATTGCAAGAGAGAAATTTGAGTCTCCCTCTTTTACAGATGAATAAATCAAGGTGTGGGGAGTTTGAGCACATTTCTTTCAGTCACAGGACTGGGAAGTGTCAACACTGGGGTTCTACACAAATTTGTTCATTCCTACACTCCTATCCCTTTCTGTTACCCTACTTTTCCATCTATTTCCCAGGAACATTCCAGTGTGCACTATACGTGGGGCGCGAATTCATTTGGCTGACAGATGTATATTCACATGCAAATGTACTATTGTTTCTCACATCCCAGTGTATGCAGTACACTCTGTAATCACATTATTAAACACTTACTGGAAATGTGCTTCTGGCCGAAGCACAATTGCCAGTCTCAATGTTTAATTAAACTTGATTTGTCTTCATTTTAATCACATCATAGAAATGTGGTTTTCTCAGAGTTCAAGGGTGAAGCCTTCATTCCAAATGTCTACCAGTGTTTCAGAGCTGTGTAGCCTGGAGAAGGGAATGAGGAGAGTACAAAATATCCTTGCATAAAGGATTTTAGAGGAATAATATTAGTTAATAACAGGTATTACTGACGTAGTACTTACTCTGTGCCAGCTTCCTGGATTATCCCATTGAATCCTTCTTATAGCATCCTGGAAAGGGATTCTGTTATTATTCCCATTTTAGAGATGAAGAAACGGAGGCACAGAGAGATTAGGAGCATACTCTCCAGTATCATACAGCTGCTGGCTGCTAGGGCCAACTTGGATTTGAATGTGGGCATGGGGACTCTGATGGACTTCTCTGGTGGCTCAGTGGTAAAGAATCTGCCTGCCAATGTGGAGACACACGTTTGATCCCTGGGTCGGAAAGACCCCCTGGAGAAGGAAAGGGCCACCCATTCTAGTGTTCTTGCCTGGGAAATCCTGTGGCCAGAGGAGCCTGGCGGGCTATAGTCCATGGGGTCAGAAAAGAGTTGGACATGGCTTTGAAACTGAACAACAACAATGGAGACCTGATACCTTTACTTAGAGAAACTTTTTTCTGTAAAAGGCCAAATAATGAATATTAGTGTCTTTGGGAGTCATAAGCTCTTTGTTGTAGCTATTTAACTCTGCTGCTATGGTGAAAAACCGATAGTAGACAATAATAAATACATGAATACGTAATACACAAATACATGAATGAACAGGGCTGTCTTCTGATAAAAAGATATTTAAATCCACTTGTGGTGAGCCAGATTTGCTACTTTGCTGTAGTTGGGAGACCCTGGTCTTGGTTATGCATATTTTGAGGCTATAGCTCTGTTTTTACTGATCCATAAACTTTATTATATGGGCTATGTCATTTCTGTTTGGAATAATGGAGAAAGATAATCTCTTAAGTAGGTGAGTTTGATCCCAAGAGACACAGAGAATAACCAGTACTTCTATGTAGAATAGAGTAGACCTCGTGGTGAGGTTAATTCAGGAGAAAGAAGTGGAGGGGTGCATCTCTGGAACAGTGATTCACGTACCTGTCCTTAAACACAACCCTCTTGATTGTCCCTTGGACTGCAAGGAGATCCAACCAGTCAAGTTTGATCCAGGGTTGATCAAACCAGTCAACCCTGGATATTTATTGGAAAGAATGGTGCTGAAGCTGAAGCTCTAATGCTTTGGCCACCTGATGTGAAGAGCCAGCTCCTTGAAAAAGACCCTGATGCTGGGAAAGATTGAAGGCAGGAGAAGGGGACGACAGAGGATGAGATGGTAAGATATCATCACCAATTCAATGGACATGAATTTGAGCAAACTCTAGGAAACAGTGAAGGGCAAGGGTGCAGGGCGTGTTGCGGTCCATGGCATCGCAGAGTCAGGCACGACTTAGCAACTGAACAGCAGCAAACAAAAGCCCTGTCACATACCGCTTTCCTAACCGAACCAAAGACATAGATTCAGTTTCCCTTTATTTATGTTATGCTCTGCGTTTCTCAGAGCAAGATTTTAAAATAACCAGCAGGAAGCAGGAAATAATCTACTTATTCTACTACTTAGTTCTGTTACTTCTACTTAGTAACCGTAAGTTGCGGAACTCCAAATACCCTTTTCCCCCCTCTCTCAAGAGAAGTTGCATACTTTACTTTTCAATTCATGGGTTTTTTTGGGGGGGCAGGGGGGGGCGGGCAGCCACTGCTTTAGCTGCCCTCCCTATTCTTCATAACCCTTCGGTATAAAGGTGCTACTGATTTCTTAGCATTTATCTTTTCTTCTGCCTGCTCCCTGATACGTCCATTTTCTACATTCCAGAGAACATTCTCTCCATTTTCTTGACATTGGCTGTCCCTAACCTGCTGAAGAGAGCTCTTGTTTGAAATCCTGCTTTGTTTCCAGCCATTGATCTGCTTTGAAGAAGGTGGACTCTCCTGAGATATGACTCAGTCCACTTCCTGCTGTTGAGTTTTTGAGACTTTAGACTCTGTTCTCCTATTTATTAAAGGAAAGAGAACGAGGTCGCACATTTTTTGTGTGTACATATACACAATCATGACAAGTTTAAAATAAGTTAAAAAAGAAATCAGTCTAAGACAGACCAGATTTTATTTATACAGAATAGCTTCCTTCACATTTTACTGACCTCAGTATTGATTGCAATAAAGTTATTGATAAAATGTCAGAGTTCCCACCACCAGAATAGAAAGCGTATACCACCAGACCTGGTTCCTGCTAGCTCAAGCTAAGTGATCACTTGATCACTTTGCTAATTTTTTGCTAATTCCTCCCCCTTTTTTTTTTTGAGTCAAATTGGATATGTAATACATGCTCAATAGATGTTAAACTGCAGACCTGTACTGAGGTTATTGGAGATGACTTCTGATTTTATTGTCTGCAGGTACACAGCAAAAAATTCACAAAAAGTATCCTTTATAAGCATTAAATATACATAAAACGTCCATTTTAAAAGCAATAGAAAAAGAATCAAATGTTTTATTATGAATAACTTCTAAAATTTTACTGCACATTTTTTCTTTGTTGAAACAGTTAAATCTGATTTTATTAAATTATCTTCCCATTAGTCAGACGATTCTCTGTGAGTCTCAAAAGGTGGATTTCCTGGCGTACTTAGACAAACTGAAAAAAGGGAGGAAGGAGCACATTTATGCATCTACTGAAGTTCAAAAAAGAAATAAGTATAGACCTAAACTAAGTATAAGTGGAAAGTCAAGGTAAAGCCAAAGTCTTTTCAGATAGCCAAGGCTTAGAAATATTTATTACCTCATTCTGAAACCTATATAAAACTGTTGTGAGATGCTGTTTCAAATAAAATAGGCATTTATATAAGTGAAGCACAAACTGAAATAGAACTGAAATGCTTTTAGACTTTCAAAATGAATAGCTGGGTATTTTTACTGAATTTTCTGTGTGGTGAGGGTGCGGTTGGACCTACCGGAGAGGTAAAAATGAAGACAGTAGATAGAAAAGAATATCTTGTTCTCAGGGAGCAATTGAGCTCTCCTACAGGACATAAACCGAGTGAAATCTAATAGTTTTGTTTCATTTTGTGACTTTCTCCCACTATGGCCTCAGGGAATTTTGAGCTCCAAGTAGGTCCCATAAAGGGAATTTTGAAATTCTCTTAATAGATCTGTTCCTGAAATAAGTCAGCTGAACTGAGCAAGGTGCCCTGCCAACACACTGACTCACAGTCCTGGGGAGCCCTGCTCCCAGACCTCCATGGAGAGTCTCTTGTCTCATGTCCATCCTCAAGAGTTGCATGTAATTCATCTGCAACACATGTTCCAATCTCACCTTCCTGGTGGCCTGATTGAAATGCGATAGTAGGTATAGATGCCACCCCTAAACACACAGGCTGAAATGTTAATGAACTTTTTAGCCAGTAAATCCAGCTCATTCTATGGCTGCGTGGTGACCTAGCCACCTCATCTGCCAAGTTACGTTGCTTTCGTTTTCCTCCTGGTCACATAGAACAACCAATGTAAATGTACATTGTTCCTCTCTCTCTGGCTTTGATTCCTTGATTTGTGTCACTCCCCTCACTGCATCCGCTTAGAAGAGCAAAGTGTTGACTAGAGGACTGAAGAGTCTGAGCCATAGTCATGTACATTACTTTGCCGACAAAGTCCGTCTAGTCAAGGCTATGGTTTTTCCAGTAATCATGTGTGGATATGAGAGTTGGACTATAAAGAAAACTCAGCGCCGAAGTGTTGATGCTTTTGAACTGTGGTGTTAGATAAGACTCTTGAGAGTTCCTTGGACTGCAAGGAGATCAAACCAGTCAATGCTAAAGGAAATCAGTCCTGATTACTCATTGAAAGGACTGATGTTGAAGTGGAAGCTCCAATATTTTGGACACCTGATGTGAAGAACTGACTCATTGGAAAAGACCCTGATGCTGGGAAAGATTGAAAGGAGGAGGAGAAGGGGAAGACAGAGAATGAGATAGTTGGATGTCATCACCGACTCAATGGACATGAGTTTGAGCAAGCTCCCGGAGTTGGTGATGGACAGGGAGGCCTGGCATGCTGCAGTCCATGGGATCGCAAAGAGTCAGACATGACTGAGTGACCGAACTGAACTGTACTGTGTACCTTTAAACTGCACTGCATTTTATACATATAGTTGTGGTTGAAATATCAATGACATAGACAACCTCTAGGGACAAAAGCAACCCTCATATCTACATTCCTTTGTTAGCAAAAAATCATTCAAATTCTTCTCTAAAAATATTTATTAAGCATCTATCTCTGTAAATCTCTGTGCTAGTAACTGAATAATAGGAATGAACTGTTATTCAATTAAAACTTACTTCCCTGGTGGCTCAAACGGTAAAGCATCTGACTACAATGCAGGGTTCAATTCCTGGGTCGGGAAGACCCCCTGGAGAAGGAAATGGCAACCCACTCCAGTATTCTTACCTGGAAAATCCCATGATGGAGGAGCCTGGTGGGCTTCAGTCCACAGGGTCACGAAGAGTAGGACACGACTGAGCAACTTCACTTTAGTCCAATAGGCTAAAGAGGAAATCTGCATATATCTTTACTACTCACTGTGTCTAGGTTCTTTCTGAGTCACACTGAAAGGTAAAATCTTTGAAGGAAAAAAAAAAATGAATGAAATAAATCTTTGGACAGCATCCTTGAGTTGTGGTTAAATGGGAAATTTCAGTGCCTGTTCAGAAGTCTAGGCACTTGTGAGGATTCCAATGTGATTTAAATAAGCCACCATCTCTGAAAGTCAGAAATGAAAAGATCAAACCAAGGAAAGTGCATGCTCTACCTGTCTCATCTCCTATCCTAATTATACCTTATACTCACTAATGTTCTAAGTGCTTTTTGACAGGACAGCAATGGTATATCAATAGATACTGCGTGAACTTGAGTAGGCAAATCGAGTCACTCAAGGCTTCTTTTAATCTCTTAGATCATTATTTTGAAGATAAAAGTAGATTTCTGAAAGAGCAAGTTTCAAAGGAGTCTAGCAATTAGAATGGTGAAAATACTAGGTCATCTGGTCCATTTCTCTGGTTGCTTTAGAAATTTCTGCACAATATAGATTACTCTAATTTAACTAGTATCATCTGAAATATTACAGATTACATTTTCAGAGTTTGCTTCTTCCCGCATGAGAGTAGGTCTGTCTTATATCCCTTCCTTAACTTTTATAAAAATATTTTTTATTTTTATATTTTGATTAATTTCATTATTATTATGAATATCACTTGAAATTATTCTGAGTAATTCTTTAAGTTGTGGGTATTTATTTCTTACAGGTATCTAGGAGTTGTTTCTTATTGAAAGATGCAAGGTTCTAGGTAGAACATGCAAAGACATTCTTTCCTTTGAGATATAAAATCTTTTTATACAGGATGCATGCACACAAGCATTGTCCAGTAAATATAAAAATATTGCATTTGTCCCCAAACAAATAAATATGTTTAAATATAAAATAGCCTACACATCTTTGGGCATATTCTTCAGATAGCCAAGATTTATTGTCGTGTATTTAATGTCTTGTATTAAATGACTAATAGGAGGAAGAGTCATTAATATTTTATTTATATGCCTCACATTTATAGGTTTTCAGAAATTTTAAGAACTTTAGTAATCATTTAACCTTCAAAGCTAATAAGTTACTTTGTTGGTGTCAGGATACCTGTCTCTATTTGAGGTGGCAGTAGTCATCAACTTAGTGAATATTCTGGAACACTGAAGATGTGCCAGTGTTGAGAGCCATTGTGTGCTGAGGAGGGGACTGTGAAAATAGGATTGTGTGAAAAGATTGCTTAAAAAAAAAAAAAAAAAAAAACCTTGTTAATGTACATCATGAGAAACGCCGGACTGGAAGAAACACAAGCTGGAATCAAGATTGCCGGGAGAAATATCAATAACCTCAGATATGCAGATGACACCACCCTTACGGCAGAAAGTGAAGAGGAGCTAAAAAGCCTCTTGATGAAAGTGAAAGAGGAAAGCGAAAAAGTTGGCCTAAAGCTCAACATTCAGAAAACGAAGATCATGGCATCCGGTCCCATCACTTCATGGGAAATAGATGCGGAAACAGTGGAAACAGTGTCAGACTTTATTTTGGGGGGCTCCAGAATCACTGCAGATGGTGATTGCTGCGATTCATGGGGTCGCAAAGAGTCGGACACGACTGAGCGACTGAACTGAACGTAATTATCATTTCATATTAAAGGAAAGGTGGGGAAAAACCCTGCCCACAAGAACAGATGCAGTGTAAGATAGTGGAGTCTAGGTGCTAGGTAAATATTTGAAACATGTCCATAATTTTACATAATCATTGACCAGTTTCTTAAAAATACTTTAAAACCACTAATTTAAAAAATGCTGTTCTGGCTATCAGATTTATAATGAACTAATATTTGAATGTGGCGTAAATTGTGATATTGTCGGGTACGCTCAGTTATGTCTGACTCTTTGCAACCCCACTGACTGTAGCCCACCAGCTCCTCTGTCCGTGGCATTTTCAGGCAAGAATACTGGAGTGGGTTGCCATTTCCTCCTCCAGGGGATCTTTCTAACTGAGGGATAGAACCCATATTTCCTGAGTCTTCTTCATTAGCAGGAGATTCTTTACCACTGAGCCACCTGGGAAGCCCAGACTGTGATATACAAAACATTTAGCAACATTAATTGTCCTTTCTCTTTATTGAACCCCTTAGATTTTGGTCATTTTAATGTTTTCTCTTGAATCTAACTGCCATTGACATGCTAAAATAATACTATTCTAATGCCGACTGTTAAGACTTAAGAAAATGACTTTTAAACTCATCCATGAATTTATGAAGGCAACTTTTTGTAATCCACAAGCTTTAAAAGGAACTGAAGATGCAGTACCTGATTTTAAAAGCCAAGGTTGCAAGGTAGAAATATATTTTGTCTGGTGTTGGTCTTTAATTCAATGTTTTGCTTTTTTATTTTGTATTAGTAGGATGTATAATGGGATACATCTTTCTCTTCTAAACCTAGGTAAAGCTATTCATGACCCATGATGATTCATGACCAGTGATTATTTGTGCCCTCCAGAACTATAAGTGGTTGGGTTGGGTTGGGTTTAGAAGATTGGGGGTAGTGAAGGCAGGGTTTGCTCAGCAAAGAGAAGACAGTCCTCCAGGGTTCCCCAGGAAACCATTAAAGAAATAAGAAATCCATTAGTGGAGTAGGGGTTAACATTCTCAGATATCTAACCGGTAAGTCCAACCTGTTTTTCTTACCAAACTTCTATCCATCCATCATTTAAATAGTGATGGCCTTCTTAGCTCTATTCCTTCTTACCTTTAGAGTACCCCCTACCACCCTCCCTCCCTTCCCTTTGTCTAAGTCTAGAAATGAGTGGATATCAGAGAAGTGTACATCTTCTATAGTTTTCCCACCCTGCCTGTCCCAATTCCCTCTGCCTTAACCTTTCCCTCCCCTCCCATGGAAGCTGCATTATCGCCTCCCTTCCCAGAGACTTGATAACGCACCCCTGAGAATGAGGAAGAGGCCAAGAATAGGTAACAGGGGCTTGAGTCTCTGTGTGTCTATTCCAAGACCCCTAAGGTTTTCCTACACAAACTGTTTGACTTCCCAGACAGGAGCTGAGTGCTTCCCCTTCTCCTGCTGGGCAGTGATGGAAACGCACATATGGGAAGAAGCTTTGTTTACCCCAAGTCAGCTTCCCCATCCTTACTGGATTTCCTGGACTTCCTGGCTGTATCTCTTACTATTTGCATAACAAACCACTCCAAAACTTTATTTATTGGCTCATGTGTCTATGGGTTGTATGGGTGATTTTTCTGTTTCAAGCTGGCTGGGATGGAGCTGGATGATCTTGACAGCCTCACTCACATGGCTGTGGGCTCAACTGAGCTGATTGGGCTGGCAAAGTAGGCTTGGGTGGCTGAGGTTTCTCTTCTTGTAGTCCCTCATTTCCCAGGAACCCAGACCAGCTTTCAGGCTTCCCAGGTGGTGCTAGTGATAAAGAATCCACCTGCCAATGCAGGAGACATAAGAGCCATGGGTTTGACCCCTGTGTCAGGAAGATCCCCTGGAGGAGGGCATGGCAACCCACTCCAGTATTCTTGCCTGGAGAATCCCATGGACAGAGGAGCCTGGTGGCCTAAAGTCCATGGTGTCTCAAAGAATCAGATATGACTGAGATGATTTAGCATAGCACAGACCAGCTTCCTTCATGTGGAGTCTCAGGGTTCAGCAGCGTGAAAGGGCAAGCACTGACATTCAGGGGCTGTTCAAACTTCTGCTCCCATTACACTTACTGGTATGCCCTATGCCAAACAATGCAAGTCTCAGAGCCAGCCGAGAATCAAGGGGTGGAAAAATAGACTCAGCCTCCGATGGGAGCAGTGACAAAGTCCCATTACAGAACGGCTTGGATATTGGAATGGGGTTTTAGCTATTTTGCAATTTTAATACACTAGCAGAGAGCTCAGCACCTCCCTGGTGGCTCAGACGGTAAAGCGTCTGCTTACAATGAGGGAGAACTGGGTTTGATCCCTGGGTTGGGAAGATCTCCTAGAGAAGGAAATGGCAACCCACTCCAGTACTCTTGCTTGGAAAATCCCACGGTCAGAGGAGCCTGGTAGGCTACAGTCCACGGGGTCACAAAGAGTCAGACACGACTGAGCGACTTCACTCACTTTTTGCAGAGAGCTCAAACCCCTCCACAGACTTGCATGCAGCAGTCCATGGAGTCACAAAGAGTGGGACATAACTTAGCAGCTGAACAACAACAAAGAGCTTGAAAAGACTCTCATTTTTACAGTCTCTTTTCCTCTTAAATGCCCTCCTTCTCAACCTTCAAGGCCTCAAAATGAGACTGAAAACTGGTGACTTTCAACTGATGGTTCCTTTTCAAAAAAAGGAATTGTCCTTTTTTTAAAAAAAAGATTTCTTTAGGATATGACATTTTGAAATTAATCTTAGTTCTTCCTACCATATCACACAGATTTCTTTCTTTCCCCCTTGTTACATCATAGGATCCTGCCTTAAATTAATTGTGTTCTAAAAGATTAAATTCATTTGAAAATTTTCTAATCCCTTTTTTCCCTTTCCTCTTGGATGCTTTCAGACACTTTATCTGTCTTTCTTTGGGGGTATTTATGATATATTGATATTATTTATAAAATGTGTTTTATCTGTCTAGGCTATGTCTTCCCTTTCATTTCTTTTCTGTTTTATTTTTAACGAAGTCAGTTATGTTATAAAAAACAGCCCCCATGCTGATCTATACTTTTCTCGAGACATTTTCTCTTAGCTGAATACGTTGTTGTTTGTCATTATCCTTTGTTTGTAGCCAGATTTGAAGCCAGGCTGCAGTTCTCACAAACAAATCAATTTGAATTAATTTGCCAAGCAGAGTTAACGAGGCATTGTATGAATTCGAGATATACTACACGGACCGCGTTCCCTGAGGTTATCCCTTCACTGGGAAAATTTTGATTCTTGTGCCACATTGTAGTCGTGTATACCTGACCTTTGAATCTCGCACTAAATGATGCATAGCTACCAACTGGTTCATTTTTTGAAAAGCCTTGGAAATGCCACATAACCAAACAAACCAGAGTCCAGAGAATTCTTTCATTAGCTTCTTTGTTGGGAAAGGATGGGCTTTAAGATATCCGCTTGCCTATTCTAGGAGTCCTGTTACTAATGTTGTTCTAAGTGAAAGTTTGAGAAACACATTTCTTCTTTTTAATTGCAGATTTCTCTTCTTAAAACAGTTTGTTGTTGGCCTCACCACGTGGCATATAGGATCTTAATTTCCCCATCAGGGATCTGACCCCTGCCCCCTGCTTTGGAAGCATGGAGTCTTAACCACTGGACCACCAGGGAAGTCCCAGAGAAGCATAGTTCTTGGTTGATCTCTGAGGTCCGCTTGACCTTAAAAGAGTAGACTCTCTCAAAATATAAAACTGAAAGGTCCTAGTGACCTCTGCTCCTAGAAACTGATTTATGATTATGAAATACAAAAAACATTTACTTAAGAGGGAGCTCAGTGTTTATGTGGGCACTCACCCTCCACCCCAAACATCCTCAACAAGTTTTCCAGCAAGAATTTCCTTCAGACTGTGAAGACTGATACAAACAAGTAGGAAAAGCCAGTCCTCCTCAAAGATGAGAAAATGGTAATAGATTCCCCAAAGAAGCTCAGATCTCTGGGTCTCAGATGAGTAACGTCCCAGGATGCCTAAGAAATCTGAACTCTGTCTCTCTTTAATGTTACTCAGAAATAATCACAGGAGTTTGGAATAGAAAACTAGTTTGGGGAAAGTGTCCTAAATTTTACATTGCCCTAAAGAATGTGTTTTGAAACTAATATGCAAAAATTCTGTGTTTTATTGGACAGATAAGTTAGTATATATTTAACCATGTTTAACAAATAACCTCAGATATGCAGATGACACCACTCTTATGGCAGAAAGTGAAGAGGAACTAAAAAGCCTGTTGATAAAAGTGAAAAAGGAGATTGAAAAAGTTGGCTTAAAGCTCAACATTCAGAAAACGAAGATAATGGCATCTGGTCCCATCACTTCATGGGGAAACAGTGGAAAGAGTGTCAGACTTTATTTTGGGGGGGGTGGATTGGGGGCAGGAGGAGAAGGGGACGACCGAGGATGAGATGGCTGGATGGCATCACGGACTCGATGGACGTGAGTCTGAGTGAACTCCGGGAGTTGGTGATGGACAGGGAGGCCTGGCGTGCTGCGATCCGTGGGGTTGCAAAGAGTCAGACATGACTGAGTGACTGAACTGAACTGAACAAAGACTTTGGTGATGGCCTGGGCTCTTTAAAACAAGTCTTGTATCTAAATAGTCTAAATTCCCTTTGGATAGCATTAGCAAATTGTCACACGAGTAGTATGTTATAAATATATTGTATATTCACTTCCTTGGAAAGAGTATAGTATAAGGCAAGTTATGAGAGCCTCTTAAGGAGCTCTGCCTCTGGTTGAACTGAAACACTTAGATGAAGTTCTCTAGTTACTCTGTACCTATTGCTGTATAGCAAATTACCCCCAAACTTAGTGGCACACAACAACTAACATTTATTATTTCACAGTTTCTATAGGTCAGAATTTGGTAGCAACTTGGTCGAGTGGGCTTGTATTGAAGTGTCTGATGGCTTGTAAGATACTGACTAAGACTGTAGCCATCTGAAGGCTTATCCAGGCCTGGAGAATCTGGTGGCCTCAGTTCCTTGACATGTGGGTGTCTTAAGTGTCATTATGACGCAAGAGTGGCTTCCCCAGAGTGGACATGAGAGAAGGATAGAGAAAAAGTCACAGTGCCTTTTCTGATCTAAGCTCTAAGAGTTACACATTGTCAATTCCACCATATCCTGTTCTTTACAGTTGAGTTACTAAGTCCAGCCCATATTTGAGGCTGGAGAATCAAGTTCCGCCTGTTACAGAGAGATGTTTCAAAGAACTGGTAAACCTCTTAAAGTTACCACATAATCCTCCTATTCTGTACAGTTTTCAGAGTCTGGAATGAATGCACAAAAGATATGCTTATCAAACTTGCAAAATGACACAAAACTGAGAAAGGTATCTCCTACAGGAAACAGCAAACCTAGTGTTGAACATTTTCTTATCAGGTCGGAATGCTGTTCTGAAACGAAAAAGAATAAACTCAGTGTAATTAAAGTCCTACTTTGAAGTTCATAAAGTATACTACATGAATTCAAGATGGGACAGACTTTTTGGGAAGTAATTTAATTGGAAACTGTCTTGGGCTTAAGCTGGAAATAAGCCTAATATGTAGCTGTGCTGTGTTGCGTTGTTTAAATTGTTAGTCTGTCAGTTGTGTCTGACTCTTTGTGACACCATGGACTGTAGCTAGACAACTGTCAAAAATCAGCATATTCATCAGGTCAAAGGTGGGTGAATATTGGGTTGGCTAAAAAGTTCATTTGGGTTTTTTTCCCCATAAGATATTACAGAAAAACTCAAATGAACTTTTTGGCCAACCCAATACATAGGATGTATGTGGGTGCATGCTTGCCAAGTCACTTTAGCTGTGTCTGACTCTTTTTGATCCTATGGATCCACCAGGCTCCTTTGTCCATGGAATTCTCCAGGCAAGAATACTGGAGTGTGTTGACATGTCCTCCTCCAGGGTCTCTTCCCAACCCAGGGATCGAGCCTGCATCTCTTATGTCTCCTGCATTGGCAAGCAGGTTCTTTACCACTAGCATCCCTTGGGAAGCCCAATACATGGGACATTGATTGTTATTTTTAGACCCCTTGGGAATAATATATTCATTTGTAGGCATAAGCTTCAAGTTTGTCTGGAATATCTATAATTTATAAACAACAGAGACTCCATAAGATCTAAGCAAAAATAATCATTGTAGCATAAGTTTATCATGGCATCAGCAATGTTGATATTAGTGTGACTTTCCCATTCATGAGGATGAAAATGTTCCTATTCATTGCTCATTGAAATTCAAACCTCCTTCCTCCCCTCAAAGCTGTGTAGTGACCCCACACGTGCATGTTTGAGTGAGCACAATTTTTCAAACTCAAATATTCTAGCTTTCTGGCTTTAAAAATTGAGTTTGATATCCTTTGCAAAAGAAGAATGAAAGAAAATGAGAGCTGGGGACATGTGGAAAGGAAGGCTGCCACTGAGAAATGAAAGGAATCAATAAGACTGAAAGGAAACAGGGAGACCACACAGAGGGGTGACCTGCAGGAGTGAACAGATCACAGTGAAGGGTGAGCCCCAGGATCACACTGGGGCTTTCACAACAGTGGAGGAAACACGTGCTAAGAAGGGCACCTGGGGCAATCTTGAAAGTTTGAAGCCCGAACATTAAGGTTTTAGGCTGAAAAGGAAATTGGCAAAGACTGGACACTAACCATTGCGTGGTGAAGTAAATCTCATAAGCTTGCCTTCTTTTAACTGTAACGCTTCTCAATCAAGTGCTGTTGTAACAATAACAACAATGGTGATAAGTCATATACTGAGCACTTATTTTCTGCTGCTGTGCTCAGTGCTTTACAGACACTTATTTCCCTTTTAATTCTTGCAACAATCCTATGTTGCAGTTATTATCATAATTCTCATTTTATTTATGAAGAAACTAAGGCTTGAAGACACACCAAGACATAGATATTTTTAGCATGTTTACCAGAAAGGAATAGACAAAATTCAGATTGAAATTGACCAGCCTAGCTTCAGGGCATATTTTGAAATAATTATAGAAGGAAAAAGAGTGGCACCCCTTGAGAAAGGAAAGCAAATTTGATAGTCAGTTTTGTTTTGTTAATTGATGGCATGTCATTTTTGAAGGTAGATCTCAAATAAAGAATAGGTTCTAGATAGACCTATGCTCATGAAGAAAGTTCCAGTAAATATGATTTGGAAACAGCCTCTTAAACTTCAAAAGCAAATAAAGATGTCATGGTCACCTGGGCTTTATTTTGTTCATCTTTCTGGGACTGATAGTATCCTTAATAGATGAGGATAAATAAAAAGTCCAAGGTCGATGAGCTTCCGGAAGAGAATGAAGAATAGAAATTAAGGCTTCAAAATACAGGGAAAGGATAGGAACTGTGATACGTGTTCTAATTATTGCATCAGAATAAATGGTTTTTAGTATAATAGCACTTCAACAGAAATAGCACTTTGATTGAGATCTGGGAGAAATGCAATGTTAACATGTCTGCACAAATACTCATCTTAGCCAGCCTGACAAACATCAAGCAAGGCCCAGAGGTGTGGTCATTTAGCTAAGTGGACCTGGAGTACCAGGGTTACATCTCTAGCACAGCCCCTCCTCCCATCCCCTGAGAATGAAGAGAAATCACACACTCACCCACTTCCCAGCCTCTTCCAACTCCCCACGAGCATTCTTGCCTGGATTGTTACGTTTCATTTGTACGAAATCTTGTAATATAGCTATTATCATCTTCATATCTTTTGGTGACTAGATGAAGAAACTGAGACATCTCGATTAAGAAAATTGTGCAAGTTCATGGAAGTGGTAAATGTCTGAGATAGGATTGCATCCAAAGTCTGAAAGATTCCATAGCTAATGCTCTTTTCATTTGTGTTTGAGCCATCTTTGCTTAAATAACTCAACTCCTATAGCCTAGAAATGGTGGATCAATATTGACTTTGATATAGGAAAGAATTGATAATATGTCAGTCCACAAATACTTTCCATTTCCAAACATACCCAGAAGGTACAAGGCAGTGAGCTTCATCAGCCAAGTCAGGGCATGCCTGGGTGACCCACACTGCTTTCTAAGAGTAAATGTCTCATCACTTTGGAAAGGTGGTTCTTCCTGGTGCCTGGAGCCACTTAAGTGAGTCTGGAAAATCTCCCTTACTTAATAATGCCCTTGTGCTCTGAGTGTATTAATTTACTTCCCCCAGCTGATCAGTTTCTGCTCTAAGAGATTAATTTCCTTGCCTTGGCATACTAAAGGATTGAGGTTCACAATATACAAATACTTCTTTTTCCTTCAGCCCCAAAGGTGTGTTGTGAGGATTAATGAGATGATGCTTATAAGCATCCTTGCTCACAAAGCACTTTATAAATACAAGATATTAATTCTTTGTTGAGGTCTATCTGTCACTTACAAGTAGCTGAATATTCTAGATGCCCTTTGGGAAGCACAACCCCCCTTTTTCTGACTCTTACAGAGAGTTCATCTGGGTCAAGACTAGGAACAAAATCAGAGCGAGGCTCAAGGGGTTTCCCCAATTCCTTGTCTTTAGTGTCTGACTTTGCTTTGAAACTCACAAAGTGTTCTTTGGGGAGAGACATTCTAAGCACCTCTGAAAATGCCCTATACTACTTGAGCCTACCCACATCGATTTTCTTTTGCCTCTAGCTCTAATACATAGTATTCATTCTCTGACTGTTCATTAGACCCACAGTGTCATTTTTTAGTGTCAACAAAGCAATAAAGAAAACTTTCCCTTCCTTTATTCCAAGACTAAAAACAAAATGCAAAAAATACCTCTGGCATTAATTTTGCACAGACGAATGTTGCTACGATATTCCTATTAGCACGTCCATGTGGTTGACAACATTTCAGATGGTATTAATAGTCTACCTGCAAGAAAGCATTTTCTGCCAGCCCAGTGCAAATTGCCAGAACCTTTAAGCCACTCTTGCTCAACTTAGCAGCCATATATCATCATTACCTGTGGCTGGACCCAGAAATCACATTTGTCAATGCCTGAATTGCTCTTTTACTTTCCGTGGTTTTAGAAACCCACTTTGTTTTGGAAATGGGGTTAGCTGACTGTATTTTAGAAGATGCAGAAATAAAAGCCACAACCAGGGGATTTAGGGGATATGTAGGCTGTTTCATTTTCTATGGTCAGTTAATCTTTGAATGATGAACTCTGTGGGACCAAAGGTAACAATACAATCGTCTTTTGATAGGAGGCCATGGAATTAATGTGCTTCCTTTTGATTAGTAGGAACAAATTCAATCATATTAATAATACTAAGTAGTTTGAATAGATTGGATTTTTTTTTCATATCTCAGGGTCTGTACATACTCTGCCTCTTAATATCCTATACTGAGTCCTCTGGCGAACTGGGAAATGGAGAACCTGAGGCTAAGTGACTTGTTCAAGGTCAAGCAGCTACTGAAGTTAAAACTCAAAGCCAGCCCAAATTTATGACCTCCTACACTTTACTGATGATGATTGTAAGAAAATTAGGATAACTTCTAATGAATAGGATCTATGATTGGACCAACAGAGTAAAAAAAATGGTGTAAAAGTTATTTTTTGTGCTATACAAGAGTTTTCTCTATCTTTAAGTTCTTCAGCTGAAAGAATTTTTACTTCTTTGGGGCCATCGGCAAGTTTCCAGATTACCTAAAGAGGGACTTACTGTATTGGGAAACTAGTCAAGGGTCAACTTGCTCTCTTTAACCTTTCCTTCCTCTATTCTCTCTTCCTTTTCTTCTAAATGGATTAACCCAAATGTTGCAAATGTGAGCTGTTTCTGCATAAAGGTTGTAGCTGTGTGTATGAACCAGTTGGGCCTTAGTAATTTTACCTCAAAGCATTCTCCTCTTCACAATATTATAATTCAACAGTGCATGGTTGTATGTGTCTCCAGGAACTGAAATATTTGATAATAGAGTCAATAGTACAAAAGCAAATGACAATAGGCAACTAACTGTATAAAAAATGGATGGTGATACACACACACACACACACCTCTAACTTTTCAAGTAGAATGAAATATGACCAGAACTTTTTTTCTAAAATTCAGTCCCGTGTAGGTGAGTGCCATATCCATATAAGTAATTTAAGAACTGTCTATTTGAAGATTTCATTGTACAATTTGTAAATTTCTCAGTGTGGCTAAGAACTGTAGTCATTAGATTTTTAGGATCTAATTAGTAATGCACATATGCCTCTTTTTAATGACATTATGACATTACTATTCATAAGGCCATTCTTTCTTGAGGATACCATCCCTGTCTGTTGAAGTATCGATTTTTAGTTTTTGTTTCAATGTTCATACTGGTTACTATATAAAATGTACAACTAAATGTCATTAAGGGTTGGATATGAATGTAAATGGATCTGAGGAGGTTTGCTCAGCTTTCAGGGTAGTCCCTGTGTATGAATTTTGATATTTAGAAGGTTGTTTGCTCTTCAGTTAGTCTAACAAATGGGGCTCGGGGCAAATGAACTCATTCTCATGCACATGTTTCTAAAACATTTCTCACTAATGTTTGAGCTAAATTAAAATAAAAACCAACAAGAACATGAAAAGAGACTAAGAACAATGTTAATGTGGCAATTTAAACCAATTTGGTTTTCCAAATGACCTTTCATCTTTCACAACTTTTAACAGTATGCAAGATCGCTATCCCCACTGCCAGATGCTATCTGTCTGGCATGGAAAACTTAAAACATTTTTCTAAATGTCTTTAAAGCTGAGATGGAGAAGAATGACTCTCTGTCTTTCACTTTCCGAAGGGTCAAAGGTTGAATCGTGGCTATGCTGTCCTCCCAACACATCACCTATTGATTCTCCTCCATTATTTCCTAGTTGTCAAGCCCGTACCGTATCTGAAATGATTTTCCATGGAGCTTTATGCTTGACAGGTTGAATGGGAGGGGGGATACTTAAAAGGACCAAGATTCCTATGTTTGTGGAAGAAGTAAGTCAATGCAGCTTCTTAATTAAGTTGGTACATATAGAGCTGTCAGTCTGGAACATTTGGTACTTCATATTTTGCCTTGCGAGGTACTAAGAATATTTAGCTTTCTCTTCATTATTGACTTCACTAATCCATTCTACAGAGAGTGGGAAAAGGTCATTACTACACTTAATATTGCACCAATGATAGTTACAGAAAACCCAAAGTAATGTGATATATTCAAGGTGAATCTGGCATAATCCATTTGGCATTTCTCAGTATGTTGTTGTGCCTGAAACTTGAGAGATCAAAGCTTGTGAAGACGGATGATATCCCTTGTGAGGCTGTCTCCTGTAGGGTAGAGTTAAGAGTTACAGAGATACACGTTCTTTTCAGAAAAGTGCATCTTCCTTTTCTATTAGAACATGTGAAAATTAGCCCAACTTTATTTTTGGATTAGTAGACTTCTGTGTACCAGATCTACCAGGATGATCATATAATGGTCTCATAGGTATTTATTTACGTTAACAGATAAAATTACCTTTTTTTTTTCACCATGAAAGACCAAGAAGTTAAGATACCTTTCTATTTTAGCTCCTAGCTATCTCTCTGTTTTTTTTTCTTCTGTGAGAAATAACACTTTGAGGAAAACTTTAAATTATATACTGCAATCCAAAATTGTTAGTTGTTCTTTCCATTCATTACATGTTGTGCTTTGATATGTTAATATTTTAGGCTTGATGCCAGCCAGATACGGTCTCATAATGTAAGCTGGAAACAGATCCACAGTCTCCTCTTTGATGAGCTTTTTGCTTGTTTTTACTCCTGGGGAGTAAGAATAATGAGTCAGCTCCTAAGACTAATTTGTTCAAAGGAGAAATGAATGGGGAATCTTTTAAATGTACCCAGTACTGCCACCCCTTTACCATTCTGCCTCTCATAGAAGGCAGGCCACACGCAGAATCTTCTCCACCAGTAAAAACTCCAACAGGCAGGTGGCCCAGAGATGGAAATACTGGGGCAAGCTTTTATTCACCTGGTGCTACATGCCATCCTAATATTCTTTCTAGCTTTTATACTTCTTTGTGAATTGCTTTCAAACCTCCTCTTTTGAGATTTTTATTTCACTTTTAACACTGGTGATCTGGATTGGGCTTCCTGAAGTTCCAATACTAGAAGGCTAAGAATCAGAAGTAATTTAGAAGTTCACTAGTTTCTGTTTGATCTCCATGAGGTTGGTTGATAAGATAGTAGAGTTCCCAAAGCGTGGCTTCATTATTTTGTGTTTTGAAGCATATTCATTAGGGGCATATCTTCACCACACCACTCTCCAAGTCTGTCCTAATTAGACAAACCATCCAGGGGTGGTAATAACATTTACAAAGGGAAGAAAGGGGGCATACTCACAGTTAAAAGCATTATATTTGAGCCTTGAAATTAATTAGATATTTCATGCTTGGAAGAAGTATCCCTAACAGGCTTTTTGAATGGAGACATATTCAAGAAGGACCTCTCATAGTAAGGAAAGAGAGCGAGACTAGGTAAACTTATAAAACCTGTGTCTATTGGTACTAATAAAATATAGATGCTCAAAAGCCTGGAAATGCTATACCACTATATGTATAGCTGCTTTTATTTACAGATGTTTACTTGGGAGTTCCTCCGATTTTAAAATATGGAAGAGATCTGGACCAAGGGATAGAGGGGATAAGATTTCCATGTGGTACCCTATCTATTTTACATAGGCAGTGGGATGCCAGGGCCCCACTTTATGGAATAAGAAGTCTCCATTGGCCATCAAGGCTTAAATTGTTTTCTTTGGCAAGGTAGAGTAGTTGCAAACACTTAAGAGGAGAATAAGGAAGTCCAGGGCTCCGTTCTTTACTGTATTCTGATGGGATACAGTAAGGTGAGTGTGGAACATGTATGACTGAGACACCGAGGATCCTGATACAAGTCACGGGGGTCCTTGTTCCTCCATTGACCCAATCAAGGTATGGTTGGAGAGAGATGAAGGAGAGAGAGGGTAAACCTTTCTGTAAACAGCCACGCCTCTCACGGATGCCCATCCCCAGCCACTTTTCAAAACTTGATGGAGCACGGCATAGCTAAGAATAACCTGACCTCAAACCTGTCAACCAAGGGCAGAGTGACTTCGACTCCACCTCCACTAAAGATAAATTGCTATCTATCTCTAAAAAACTTCATAAAACGCACCAAAAACCTAGGATGTTTTTGAATGACTTATTGACTTTTCAGATTGTTCTTTAAGCTGTTTTTTAAACTTTAAAGGCAACACTGATAATGAACGCTTCCAAATGGTAAAACAGAAAATCCCCTTCAAATATAACCGGCCCGTAGAAGAGTGGCTGCAGGAAAAAGGTAACTGTCGTTAAAACTTTCATTTTAAAATCATTTGACTCTAAACCCTCATTTTTAAAGCCTGCAAATAAATGTTCCTTAAATGATAATCGCCTGCTGCATAAATGACTGTTTTAATTTTCATTATAATTTGTGTCAGCTTCCACCTGCCATATGTTGATAAATCATGCTATAATACATTGCCATTAAAATACAGTTAAAGGGACTAACATCTAGTTTTCTATCAGCATGACAACCACCAACAAGAAATTCCAGGAACCTCTAAAAAACAGAAATGTATTATGGCAATTTAACCACTGCATGACATTATTTGTTAATTTGTTTTAAATTACCTCTTATACCAGAGCTTTCTAAAGAAATTTCAAAAGAACTTATTAAACTTACATCTTGAGGCTGGTTTGGCTTTACTATCTGTAGCATGGTTAGCATCGACAACAACAACAAAAAAAATCATAGATTGACTCATCATTTAAAACTGCTTAAACAAATGTTATAAGGGGAGCCATGTTCTTTAACATTTGTTTTTAAACAAACAAAAAATGAGAAGGGTGAATTTTGCCTTCAGAATTAAACTTGCAGAGGCAAAGATATTTCATAAGAGGTTAATGGGATCCTAGTTACTGATGGAAACTAAAAAAAATAAATAAACTTATTCTACACTTCAGTTGCGTGGTACCCTTGTGTATTTGATACTTATGCAACAAAAGTATAAGTAGCTAGAAAATGAAACGTTAATGGAAGGCAAAACAGCAGTTTCTCATTTGCCAAAGAAAACAACCACTTGGTTAATGAAAGAGGGCAGCGGTTACATGTGATGTTAGAATTTTCTGTGTGGCTCCTCTTCATCGGGAGGTAAACTATTGCCTTTCAGTGAAGAAAGACCTGACTTGAACAAGCTGGTGACTGTTTTTTTTTCCTGAGCCAGTAGCTACTCTTGTAATTTGAAGTGTTTTTTTTGTTTGTTTGTTTGTTTTCTTAAGGAGATCTTAAGTGAGTTTTTAAAACATGTAGAGATTTGATTGAGTTATTTATAAAAAGTAATGGGGTATGTTAATATGCAACGTAAACAAAAAGACAAAGGACTACTACAGTTTCAAGTTGAGTGAAAACATTCAGAACTTTAAACACGGAAAATCCTCACTGAGTCTTAACTGTTTGCCCTGTTTTTAACGTACGTGGTCTAATTAAAAAAAATTTAAGAATAACTCTAAAAAGCAAATAATTTTGTTTAGTAATCACCAGCTCATAAAGTCCCTTTAACATTAGAGATGATGATTGCCTCACTTCTTAAAAAGGAAAAGACAATTTAGATGCATGTCTGAGTCTCATGTGCCTGAGAAAATTTTTTGTTTGTTTCTTTCAATTTTATTCTTTTACTCCATTGCCTTTTGAAGTCTAAGTTCAATAGCATGCCAGGCATTTTCATTTGTATTAATCATTTTAAAGTTATTAGTAGATTTTTAGTTTTTCTTCCAATAGCATTGTTATCAGTTGGATTTTATATAGAAGGACGCTTCCAAACACACAATAGAGGTTGAATGGGTGGGACTGGGTAGGGGTGGTTTGGATGGGAGGAAGGGAGGAATTTGTTTCTTAACTGAGTATGTATGTTTATATATGCAAATAATATTGAAAGGAATTCTACGCGAACTGAGGGGTTCTCTCTTCCACGTTATTTTAGCCAAAATCACTTTTTTGTTTCATTTAGGTAAGTAACATCTATTCATTCTATTGCTTTATCTCTTCCTCTGTCTAGCCAACTTTCCCTTCAAAGAAATAGAAAATGCATACCAAAAGACCTTGCAAGGACAAGGAGTTAGAAAAGGGTGAATCCGGAAAGATGATTAGACAGAGGCATTAGTAAGTACTTGGACTGCTCTGTCACTTGGGCAGAAACAGTTGCTTCTGTCATTGGAGAGGAGATGAGTCACAGCATTCCCTAGCCTGTTTTCTGGCGCTGTCTGCTATTGACTGACTTTCTGACCTTAGACAATCCACTTAACCTCTTTATATCTCAGATTTCCCATCTGAGGAGAGGAGAAATAATACTGCCTATTCCCCAAGGGTGTTCTGAGGTTTAATTAATTAGTCTTTGTGCAACACTGACTGGAAACATGCAAAGATTTAATTTGAGCAGTACGTGAACTTGGTGTCCAAATGAGGGAGCATTTAACGACTTCCAAGAGGATGGGCACCCAAAACAAAGCACAAAATAACCTGCTACAAAGCCTGTACTGGTATTGCAGTCAGATTTTATAGTATTGGTGATAGACTGGAATCCATTATCAGATTGTAATATAGATAGAATAGTGGTCATCCCTTATTAAAAATAAGGAAAAAAAAGAAAAACGATTGATCGTAATGAGTGACAATAAGGAGACCTGGCACTGATTTTGAGAAATCGTGGGCAGATGGTGAAATGTTCTGCGGTCGGTCCCTTATGTCCTTCCCAGGGAAAGGGTCATGATGATTGTTTCTCACTTACTCCTGCTTCCTTGAGAGAGCGAAATTGATCAGAGGAAAAGATGGCAGAAGACTTGAATATCCCACTATTCCTTAAGTGCCTGCCAACATTACTATTAACCACCTAATCTAAGGCACAGAGGGCTGGGAAAGGGGTTTAGAACTTAACAAAAGCAGATCCAGCTAGAAATAAACCATGAAACAGACAAGTAAACAAAGACCCAAATACTTCCTATGGCATGATGGATACCTGAAACATATACACTCCTTCCCTATTTACCTCACCAGGGTCTTGTTCTCAAGAAATGATTAGTCAGATCTCTCTGTGAAAGCAGGAATAGCCAGAAATGAAGCTGTGGTTTAATTGTGTAGCCCAGGAAATGTCTTGCCTTGCTCCACACTTGGGTCTGTCTTGAACAAGCAGAAACCACTTTTTGGAGTGAACCATGGCAACTGGAATAAAGGAGATCCATCATTTCTAGCCAGTGTAATTCAACTTTGCATTTCAATTCTCTCTGACCTTCCTTTCATTTGTAAGCATAGGCGGAGTAACATCACTAGGAAAATAAGATGAAGACCATTATAGATGTGGAGTACTTCTGGGAATATTAGAAATGCAAAATCTACTGTAGTCAGTTATAACCATCAACTGATCTTCAGTGCTGGGCTATATATAAAAAAGCAATGAATAAATATTATGGTTGGCTAATAGTTGTGTGAATGGAAGAGATATTATGGCATTGGGGCTATCTGGTGCAAGACACTAAACTTTAGCCCTACAGATCTCCTATTAGGCAACTTTTTATTATGTTAAGCTACTCCAAATGCCTATGCAAAGCTGAGAGCATATTTATTCTCCCTTTCCATCATGGCATTTCTTTCAATAGTAAGCTTAGGGCTCCCAGGAAAAAAGCTGTTGTCAAAAAACTAAATAGTAATGAGGTATGAGCTCCAGGCCATTACCCAGCATTACTGTGCATTGAACTTTTTGCTGCATCTCATATGAAAAATGAGAGGTCAAAGACTAGGCAACGATGTGTGTGCATGGAGCACTGAAGGAATTGATGGGAAAAGAAATGGAAATCTATTAGATCTATTTGATTATTCCCTTAGGATGTGGGCAATTTTGTTTTTAAAGCCAACAGATTCCATTTCCATGCTCCACATATTTTTAAAGAAATTATTTTCACTCTAACAAAATTATCTGGCCAATTCTCCATAGTGTAGTGTTTAAAGCTCCCAAAGGGGTATTATTTATCAACCATTCTTGACTAATATGCCCTTAACAGTTGCCTGATGAGTGGATTGGGCTCTTGAACAAAGAGTTCCCACTGAGTAGAGGTGTTTTCCCTTTTCTACCTCTTCCATTTCACCCATTTTTATACATTGAGAAGGGATTCCACATTATATACTAGAAATTCAAGGATACTAATCATTATATAGATTTAAGGCAGGGCTAGTGGTAAAGAACCTGCCTGCCAATGCAGGAGACATAAGAGACACAAGATCAATCCCTAAGTTGGGAAGATCCCTGGAGAAAGAAATGACAACCCACTCCAGTATTCTTGCCTGGAGAATCCCATGGACAGAGGAGCCTGGTGGGTTACAGCCCATAGGCTTGCAAAGAGTTGGACGTGACTGAAGCGACTTAGCACACACACAGCACATATAGACTTTAAACACCAGATCTCAGTCTTTAAAAAAACATACTCCTTTCAATTAAACAGGTGAGTATAATAGAACATTGTTTTCAGTCATTAATAGCTAAAATAACTGCAGCAATATTAAGGATGACTGGAGCATTGTTTGATCACTAACTAAAATGGAGGAAAAATTCAAAAAGGATAAACTTAATTCCATTTAGAAAAAAGTTTCTCCATCTTTCTCCATATGGAAAAGCAGACAAATAATCTGGAGGAATAATAGAATAGAAGGCTTTCAAAAGCTAAATTTTTCTGGGAAAGATCTCAAGCTTAAGAAAAGCTTTTTAAAATAAGGATAGTTGGGGCATAAGATAAGTTGACTTATTCCGTTCTCTGTTCTGCCATGATTTCATTCTGATAGTTTTCTGTACACAGAGCATAAAGGGTCCCCCAAATCGGAACTAGCAATAAGGTGAGCCACTGTGTCTTCAGTCCGTTAACATACCTGTATATCCTTTTAAGGTGTTTACGTGTTGCCTTTTCCATTAACACCTATCCTTCCTTTTAAAATTTGTTGACTTTGAATGATGTCATTTTTCTTTCCCCCTTTCTTGCTGACATGATCAATGCCTACTTCTTTTCCATACCTTTGAGAGATTTAATTGTGAGACCATGGTCTCTCCCCTTCCCCAAATGAATAAAGACAGAAAATAATCTGTTGTGAAGTTTATGAAATAGCAAGTATAGATAGAATATTATATATTAGGAAAAGTTCTAGGAAATCTTTTATTTCCTAGAGGTGTTTATTTTTATAATAGCTCCAGGTCTCTTAATTAAAACCTAATTTAATTTCAGTTAATTTAATTATCAGACCTAGTTTTAAAATTCTGTGTTCTGAGTTACCCCACTGAGTTTTTATTTGCCCTATATATTCTTCATCATTTTTATTATGTTACTTTGTAGGTTAAAAAAGTCAGTACAATAGGTATTTATGATTTATTATTATAATAACCTGATTTGAGTTGTTTTCTTTTTCTTCATCCACAACTGTATACCCTGGAAGACTGCAGTACCACTCATCATTGAAGCAAGATTTCTCCTGCTTCACAATAAAGAAGTAGACATTCAATTATTCAGGTTGTCTAGGATATTCAGCTAGACAGTGGAAGAGATAAACATAGGGAAATGTTACTTGCCAATGTCTAGATTGAATTTTTGTTACTTGCCAATACCTATACTGAATTTTTGCTATCCAATTTTCTCCCCTTCAGTTGCTCAAGGAAGCCTGTTTTGATGTCTGGTCCATTCAGACCAGGTAAGGCAAACAGAGAAAAATGCATGGGAATAACGATGTTTCCTCCACCCAACCCACTAGGCCGGCAGTTAACCATCTTCAACACCCAGGCGCAAATAGCTATTGGCGGAAAGGACAAAGGACGCCTCTTCCAAGGCCAGCTTTCTGGGCTCTATTATGATGGTTTGAAAGTACTGAACATGGCGGCTGAGAACAACCCCAATATTAAAATCAATGGAAGTGTCCGGCTGGTGGGAGAAGTCCCATCAATCTTGGGAACAACACAGACGACCTCCATGCCACCAGAAATGTCTACCACTGTCATGGAGACCACCACCACGATGGCCACTACCACAACCCGCAAGAATCGCTCCACCGCCAGCATCCAGGTAGGCCTCTCGCCAACATCTCCTGGATTCCGCATCTTTGTCTTTGAGACACTGATCTCACGGCCATTGCTTTGAAGCTAAAGTGTCTGAGTTACTATGTTTGTAGGAAGGACACCTACAGGTGCTCATAGTAGTAACACCCAGGAGTAGAGAAAGACAAAGTAATTGTTAAAGAAATTATAAATGTCTGGTGTGCACGCATGGGTTATTATTCTTATTATATCCATCACTGAAATGGTAAAGCTGTTATTCAAGGTGAGAGATGGAGAACATTTTCACTATGACATACACTCTCCTCTCATTTTATTACCTTTCTTTTCAACAGCAGAAAAAGAAAAGGAGGAAAGGAATATTTGTTATCACAGGAAAGACTATATTCTAGTTAAATTCTATTTGCATCCTCCTGATGGCTTACTATTGGGACATGAATTGTTCATTTCTGAGGTCATGTGGTAGCATTAAATCAAGGGTAGATGAAGCTGACGTTTCCATCAATCTTTATTAAATGCAATACTTGTATTTTATGTGTTGATTAATCACTTGTTATTTTTGGTTTACTTTGTTTCTTTTACATTGTATTGACCAAAATCCTAATTATATTAGCAAATTTGAAGGTCTGAGTTTAACTATGTATGGAGTTTTTGTTAATGTTTTTGTTTTGTCACTTAAAAGTAGTTGTAGCCAAGCTAAAGCTTAATGCTTTGCTGATTACCTTGGCTTCTCATAAATCTAGATATTAGAGGGTAGAAAGTTAGTTGAATTATTAGCCTTAAATGCTCTGGCAAAAATAAGACATTCCAATTGCTCATGGGGAATTGCCCCTTTGCCTAGTTAGTGTCTGTAGGAGATTTAGTAGATCAGTACTTGTCCTTTCTGTTTCTTGGTTTAAGACATTATCCAGGGATTCAATTTAGTCTTTGACATCACTTTCCATTGATTTCACTGGCCACTGTAAACCTAAAGTCAATAATCAATTAAATCTCTGATGTGTTCTCATTCTTCTGAATTAATTTTATGTGAGTTAGGTAGTGGTAAAATTGTCTTCCTTTTCCCTTGTCTTTGAGTAGACATGGCCAGACAGCTCCTTACATGATTCCACAGGAACAATCGGAAGCTGATTCACAGATGATGTTATCAGTACAATTTTATGTGTTTTAGAAAGGCTACGGAGAAGCCGGCTACTTCACAGTCTCAGAGTTGCACATGTTGTTACATTCAGACCTATGTACATGCTCAAAAAAAATAGCTTCTTCTCCACTGATATTAAAGCAATAACTCCTGACACTTCACTCTACTCACTGAAAAGAAGATAAAAGGCAATCTATATTTCTATTATGACTCTCCACCGCTCTAGAGCAGGTCTGTTTATTGCTGGTGAAAGGATAGTTCTGTCTGCACAGGTCTGGTTCTGCTTCTGTCAGAATACATTCCACTAACTCTGTGGGAAATAGAGGAGCAAATGGCTTTTTCTTCGTAGGAATGGATGGTCCTGTAGTCTTTTTCGAGGCCATGTTTTTACTGACCTCAGAAGGATTTAATGTTACATGGGGATTCAGGGACTAAGCCATAATAATGATCAGTTTTGGGCTTTCCCTCCAGGGGCAAATACATAAATGGGAGTAGATTAAGTATTTGTACGAACTAAGAACGCTTAGGAGAGAAGGTGCAAAAGTCTTGGAAGCGGTTCTGACTCTAGACATCATTGGGCCGATTGTCATTTTGGAGAAGAGCAGCTGTGGACAGCTGGCGGATGTCACCTCTGACAGCCTCCTTTCTGATGTGTCTCTGTTCCTTTAGTCCAGTAATAATTGGATCACATCTGCATGGCTTTCCTTTTGCTTCTAAAGACACAGCTATAAAAATGAGTTATAAACCTGTTGATGCTTGTTGTTTTTAAGAGTGTATAAAACCATAAAGTGCTATTGGAGAAAAGCCGACGGATGAGCAGAATTGGAATAGATTGGAATGAGAGATTTAAAAGCCCCATATTCTTTGTAAAGGCTAGCTAAAGGAAATAACTATGCCAAGGGTTTTGCACTTTTTGTTTGGCCAACCAGCCATAAGAACTTTGCCTTGGACTCTGGAAAAAACTTAGGATGGACAGGAAAAAACTTAGGATGGACAGGAAAAAACTTAGGATGTCTTTTAAACACAGACACTGCTGTGTTTAAAATAGATAACCAACAAGGACCTACTGTATAGCACATGGAATTCTGCTCAGTGTTATGTGGAACCCTGAAAGGGAAGGACTTTGAGGGAGAATGGATCCATGTATATGTATGGCTGAATCTCTTTGCTGTCCACCTGAAACCATCACAACATTGTTAATCAGCTATACTCCAATACAAAATAAAATGTTTAGTGAATTAAAAAAAAATGTTATCAACAGTGAACACCTGCACACATAAAACTCAATAGCCTGCCTGTCTCCAAGTCTGCCCCTTAAGTACATTCTGTAGATCATATCAAGCTTGTGTTAGGCATGTGGACCCAGCAACCCTTAGATTCAATCCAGGGTTTTAGACGGTTTCCAGACTGTAAAGACTCTGGGTGAAGAAAGTCACTCTCAGAAGTTCTAATGTGCCCTGTGTGAGCCAGCTAGTTTTCCTGGATGAAATGGATTCATAAAGATTTGAGCTCTGAGTAGCACTGAAACATACACTACCATATGTAAAATAGATAGTCAGGGGGGATTTGCTGTATGATGCAGGGACCTCAAATCCAATGCTCCCTGACAATCTAGAGGGGTGAGATGGGGTGGGAGGTGAGATGGAGGTTCAAGAGGGAGGGGACATATGTATATCTCTGGCTGATGCATGTTGATGTATAGCAGAAACCAACACAATGTTGTAAAGCAGTCATCCTCCAATTGAAAATGAATTAATTTGATTTTAAAAATTTGATCTTTAAGAAATCGTTAGGAAAAAAATAAGGTGAGGAAGCCTGGATGTTATGTCCATAGACTCATCATTCGCGTTTTCACCTGTGTGTGAATCTTACAGCCGTTTCTAAGTGACTCTGTCCTGCCCTCCTTGGCTTTGATAATACTGCTAGAGTAGAGTGGCCCTAACATTTGACTCTTTCAGGAGAAACAAAATAAGCATGTGGATTCACAAATATAAATATCTGGTTATTTAAAAATCCATTGGTTATTTCTTTAAGATAAGGTAAAAAAAATCATTTGAACAGTTCATTTCTAATAGACCTTGGTTAATGTTGATTTCAGATCAAAGGAAAACTGCAAAGTGCTTTTAGTGATGCTCTTAGCCATGTGTGAAGGTGAACAAAGAGTTTTTGAACTGAGGGCCCTCTAATGCTCCAGCCTCCTGGAAATAATTAGCATTTTAATCTTTCTAATGCACTAGTGTGTTACAAAATACTTGTGAATTACATGGACTATATTCAATTACTCACAGCTATGGTGCCAAGCATTAAGTCTTTACCCTACATTAAGAAGGATGTCTCTGATTATTCCTCTGATTGAAAAAGAAAGTTAAGGTTGAGAGAAGAGGTGGATACATTGAGAAAGCAAATGGATGGGTGATAATTCTCAAATAAAGATCTGGCACTTAGTAGGTGCTCAATAAACATTTGTTGAATAAATCTGAAAACAAGATAGGCTTTATAATGTACTTTGTCATTTAAAATTCAGAAGTGGCATGGTTTATGGAAGATTTTCCCTCTACGATGATCACGGGGCTTTGGGCAATTTAATTCCTCCCCACCCCCCCACCACCCCAGTGGTAAAACTATAAAAGACTGATGAAATGCATGTACTTGAAATCAGATTGTCTGAGTTTGGAACCTAGTTTCCTCTTTGTATTAGCTAAGCAACCCTGGGGAGGTCATATATGTTGTAGTTACCTAGCTGTGGAGACAACCTGTCATCATTAAGTAGCTTGAAACAATGATGCCATTAGATCTCATGGTTTTATGGGTCAGAAATGTGGGCAGGGCTCAGCTGGAGAATGCGGAAAGCCAAAGGAGAAGCGGGAAGCAGAGGATGAGATGTTTAGATAGCATCACCGACTCAACAGACATGAATCGAGCAAATTCCAGGAGACAGTGAAGGACAGGGGAGATTAGTGAGCTGTCCCTGGGGTTGCAAAGAGTCAGACATGACTTAGTGACTGAACAACAGCAAAAATAGCATGGCAATTCTTCTGCCTCACGTGGACCTGGCTGAGGTCACTCAGTGGCTACTCTGGGCTGGAGGCTCTGGCTTCACATGTGCATCTGGAGCCCCAGTGGATGAATTGGACTCATTTGTGAACATGTCCCCCTCCACGTCTCTAGGACTCCTTTCATGGGGGCGTAGGTCTCGTGGAGAGAGTTTTCCAAGTCTTGGATACATGGAGAAGGGAGCAAATCTCAGGCTGGTTGAATGTACGAAGCTAAATTGACAAAGTCAGAGATGATGATTCCTAGAGAGATAGCCAAGTTCAACTAGAACAGAGAGTGTATAGAGGAGGGTTGGTGGGAGATCAGAGACTCAGATTCTGAGTGTCTTGGCCTAAAACTCCCTCAAACAGAACAGGTCCTAGAGGGGAGAACTAGATCAGGTTCCCTGTGGGTTTCACTACCAGAGATGGCCCCGAGATCGTGTAGGCACGTCCATTACCTGGCATCTGCTGGGGAGTGACTATTGTGATAGGTCAGTTTCTAAAATGGAAAAGTTCAATTCAGGCTACATTCACATTCCTGAATCTTCAATCAGGACAGAAGGTAAAAGTGAGAAATAAAAGTCTTTTAGGGATCACTGTCAGCCACCAGGACCAAAATGTTCCTGCAAGAGAGGAAAGGGCCAAGAGGAAAACAGTTCCAAGAATAAGGTGGGTTCTCTTCCCTTAGTGCTCTAGACCAAGTTATTAGTCAAGAAAGAACTCAGTGTGTCCCGTGCAAATCACCATTTGGAATCGTTTATAAGCTTTTAGCAGGAGACTGATCGTGACCCACTGTTTCTGAACTGGGCATTGGTGAAGTCACCTGGGCGTTGGCCAGGGCTGCCCGACACCAGAAAATTACCAGAAATCACAACACTCAGCCTGGACTGAAACTACTCCTAATAAACAATAGAAATGAAAGATGTAAAAGCTTTGACATTTCATTCTTATCTCGAACTCACAAGTTTGGTGGGAAATACACAGACCACTTTAAAAAACTGCAGAAGGAAGCCCCAGTTTTTCAGGTTCTGTAACAATACCTTCATGGAAAGTCCTCCCCATGGTCTGCTTTTATGCTGGGGACAGTCAGAAGCACCCTTCAGCCTTGATATTACTTATGGGAAAACAAAGCAAAGCAAAACTTGTGATTAAAAAGTTGATCCTTTGCATGTATGTGTATGGCTGAGTCACTTTGCTGTTCACCTGAAGTGATTACAGTATTGTTAATTGGCTATACTCCAATATAAAATTAGAAATTAAAACAGACAAAAAACCAGCAGGCTAACCTGCCAAAAAAAAAAAAAAACAGTTGATCCTTCTCACTGCATGTTCCTGATGCAGTCCCAGTGTGCTTAAGGAAAGAGAGAGCAATTAGAGTCAGAATTTCTAGCTGGACCCTACATTCTTCCAGTTTTTTAGCTGTGTATATCTGGGTGAGTTGTCTAGCCCATCTAAACTTCAGTTCTATTATCTATAATCACCTGATGCAAAGGGCTGACTCATTTGAAAAGACCCTGATGCTGGGAAAGATTGAGGGCAGGAGGAGAAGGGGATGAAAGAGGATGAGATGGTTGGATGGCATCACCGACTCAATGGACATGAGTTTGGGTGGACTCCGGGAGTTGGTGATGGACAGAGAGGCCTGGCAGAGTCGGACACGACTGAGCGACTGAACTGAACTGAATTATCTATAAAATGGGCTCAACAGCATCTTTACCATAGGCTTGTTGTGAGTAATACATACAGGCAGATGTGTAAAGAACTTAGGCCATGCCCTATTCCGTAAGTTTTCACTAAATGCTAGACATTCAGAAAACCACTTCAACCCAAGAGACTCTCCCAGGACTCACAGATCCTCATAGAGCTTAGCCTCCTTGTATGGTTGGATAAACATGAAAACAATTTTGTCTATACCCACACAAACCCGTTATTACCCAAGATTTCCTTTGAGGGTTCCAGACTGAATCATAGCCCTGAACTCATCAATTAGAAGGAATTTATGGAGTGGGAGTTAGCTGAGTGGTTATTGCATACAAAGCTCTTTGTTAGGACGAAGTGTGTGAAGCTGCCAGTTTTGTAGGAGCAGAGTGGTCGGATATCAGCAACTTCATATGGTTCCACAAATAAATGACACATTCATTTTCAGTATGTTGTTATCCATGGGGTTTTGAGATTCTGGCTGGAACAGGTTTCTGAAGGTTCTTTGAACAGTCAGACTATCTTGGATTGGGATACAAGATTCATCTACCTTTTTCCAAATACCATGCTCTAATAGGAGGCAAATTATTTTATACTTACCCCCCAAATTACCCCTCTGGGCCCCTCTTCCTTTTCCCTGCTGCCATCAGCTTGATAGAAGTGAGACATGGAGTCCACATAGATTTCCATCCCTCGCTTTAGCCATAAGACAACAGAGCCTCCAGGGGAAGTCTATTTTAGGATCAGGGCTCAACTAATATTGATTAACGGCCTTGCATAACGTGGGGCTCCAGGGCTCATTCCTTTCCTGCCAAGCCTCATAACTGGGGGAGGCAATGCAGATTTGTCTGTCTAATTAGACTTCAGCTGCCAGCCAAGAAATACCTTTTGTTTCCTCTTTACCCTCATGCAGGTACTTTCTTTTCCCCTCTTGGAGAACAAATGGGGAGGGGTGGAAGGAAATGGACTCTAATTTACTCATTACCTAGTAGAACCCTTCAGTGACATTTTCTCTCTGGAATTGCATGGTTCTAATGGGGAAAAAAAAGGAACTTGATGGGTTTCCCTACCTCTTAAAGACTTAGGTGTCAGCAGTACAAATAGATTAGTGATTCCCAAAGCTGAAAAAGTCTCTGAAGGATCTCTGAGAAGGTCCTCATCACATACAGGCAGGAACTCTGCAAGATGTCAGATAAGTTGTAGAGATGCCCTTCTAATTAGCATGTAGTATTTATAGGGTAGAATCAGTGACCAGAACTGCGAATAAAGCACTGGATCTTATTTTTAGCCATCTGAATAGCTGAGAGGGACGTGCAGCTCTTGGCTACTCACTATGGGGGTCTTCAGATGTTTCTTTTTTCTTTTTGTAGTTGCACAACGTGGGACCTTTAGTTGAGGCATGTGAACTCTTAGTTGCTGTGTGTGATACCTAGTTCCTCCACCAAGGATCTAACCCTGACCCCTCCATTAGGAGCATGGAGTATTAGCCACTGGACCACCAGGGAAGTTCCCCAGAGGTTTCTAAAGCTCTTAGTGGTTGTCCAATCACCTAACAGACTGCTTGGCCGAGTATAAAGCCTGTATCTTTACCGTGTGCTGTATGGATCTCTTCCCTGCTCTCTCTCTCTCTCTCTCTCTCTCTCTTTCTCTCTGATGGTGTTTTCTACCATCTTGCTCCAGGCACACAGGTCTTCTTGATCTTCCTTGAAATTAGATCCAGGAGAAGGGAGAGACGAGCAAGGGCTGTGCAGTTGCAGAGTCTGATCTTGTCCCTGTTTAACATGTTGATTTTTTGCTGATCAAAAACTTTTTTTTTTGCATTGATGCTGACTTCAAACATTGCAATAAAGTATTCTTTATCTCTGATGATTGAATTTGAGGCCTTTCCTTTAAATGTTACACAATAGATGAGTGCCTCCTCCTTAGTCCCAGCACGCCTGTGGCGTTCCCCTCGCAGTTGCTTCTACCTGGTGCAGCTCTTCCCAGTGATTGAATGCCTCACTGCCTTACTGTGTCCAGACTTCTGCCCATATGGCACCTTCTGCACGGCCCTCCTTGACCATCCCCTGTGAAATAGCGCTCCACTCCCTGTCACCTTCTGCTTCGTGGTCTCTCAGAGCAGTCATCTCTACCTGACATGATATCACGCGTTGCTTGCCATCTCTATTTGCTGAAAGGTGAGTTCTAGGATGGCAAGATGCTCCTTTCAGGTGCTATCAGGGCACAGAATAAGCCCTCGGTCAGTATTGCTGGAGACAGACGGATGGACGGCAATCCACTAGCACCTCTTCAGGGAGTTCACAGGTCTTATGATGCTCACAAGCTGAATCCCACTTCCTGATGCTCACAAACTGAATCGCACTTCCTGATGCTCACAAACTGAATCCCACTTCCAAGTGCCGTCTCTGCCCCTGCTGCCTCAAGAGGCCCATCTCTGGCTCGCTCCTGAGGCTCACCAGTAGGAATGGCAGGCAGCAGTGGTTGGTTTGTTTGTGGGATGGAACCAGTGCCCTCTGCGGTGAAAGCGTGAAGTCCTAACTACTGGACCAAGAGGGAATGCCCTCAGCAGGGGTTTTGCTGCTCTGGACTCCTTGCCTTGTTCAGTTGCTGAGTCTGATCTTGTCTCTATTTAACATGTTGATTTTTTGCCCATCAAGAAATCTTAATAATAAGAGTCCAGAGATGTCTCCTTGTATCTGGTATGCAAGATTGTTCTTGTTGATTTCTGGCCTTAAATTCCCTTTCCTTAGAAATAATTTGCCATCCTAATAGCAAAGGCGGTTTCCAGCACTTAGAGTTTTCAAAGCAATTTTGAAAATGTAATCTCACTCACTTTCCCTGTCCAATTTGTTTGCCATATTCCTTTCCCAAATTATTTAATTCTTAATTCTCCTAAAACCTAACTTTGTATATATCAGCAAATAAAAACTATATTAATGGACTGCTGCTTCTTCTCTGTTCTATTGGTATGGATAGAAAATTAACCAATGGCTAATTTACCTGGTTGTGCATATGTGGGTGGGAGTCTTCTATCCACTTTAAGTTACCTTTTTTGTTTTTCTCTCATAACTAAGTTGATGGTTCAGACAGTAAAGAATCTGCCTGCAATGCAGGAGACCTGAGTTTGACCCCTGGCTTGGGAAGATCCCCTGGAGAGGGGAATGGCAGTCTGCTCTAGTATTCTTGCCTGAGAAATCCCATGGACAGAGGACGTATGGCAGACTGCAGTCCATGGGGTTGCAAAGAGTCGGACTCAACTGAGCGATTAACAAAACAGCAAACAGCTAAGTATGTTATGAAAGTGAAAATGTTAGTTGCTCAGTCGTGTCTGACTCTTTGCAACCCCGCCAGGCCCCTCTGTCCATGGGATTATCCAGGCAAGAATACTGGAGTAGGTTGCCATTTCTATGAAATTCTTTATTCCTGGTCTTGACTCTATGATTTATGTGGCTCCATAGTTTGTGATCCTTTGAAAAGAAGATTCTGGAAGATACTATGAGAAGTCACTAGATTGAGAGAAGGCATAATCTCTACATAGCTCCTCACTCAACATTCATGCCCTGCCAGACACGAGGTGGGGCTCAATCAATGTTTGTTGAAAGAAAGGAAACTGCATTAAGTGAATGAATGCTTATCTGCAAGAGGGAAGAAGCAGATCAGGGGGCAATTTTATTGATGTTCAAGGTCATCAGAGACAGCTGTGAGAAAACAGGCTCATATGAAGGAAAGAGAGCTTGGAAACAAGAATCGGGAGAATTCATTTGTAGATAAAATGGTTAAAACCATGACTCAAGGTGGACTTTCTCATTTATCAGCTTTGGGATTTGTCTAGGTTGCTTATTGAAGCTTAGTTTTACCACAGACATATGGAGATGATAACATGAACTTCATGGATAGGTTACAATAATACAAGTCAACAGCGTCAGTCGGTGCAACTCAGCAGATTGTTGTTGTTATTTTAAATGGGATTCTAATCCAGGTCTCTTTGGCATCCAACTTTTGGGTTTTATTCTTTAATTAGCCATCTGGCCTATGACAGGGCAGTTAGCTTCCTTAGGTCTCCACTCTTTCCTCAGCTAACAAATATAAGGGTAGATTCACATTGTCTCCAGTATCTCATTTTCCTAACAACAGCTAACATGACGCCTTGCACATCCAGTGACAGTGAATGGATGGACAAATGAATTAGAGGGTGGAGGGGAAGAGAAGTTGAGGAGAAGAAAGCAGAGAGCAAGCAAAAATACTCTGTAATCATTTTGCTGTAAGAACAATCTGTCCATTTCCTGGATTGGATGGCTCAGGTTGAGAGAAATGCATAGGATATCTTTAATCTAATTCAAATTATAATGCAAATAATGATTTATTTTTGCACCCCACTCCACCCCTTTGCTGAAAGCTTTCAGAAAGAGTTCCACAATGACTACCCCTATGTAGAAGATAAAGCACTTAATAAATGTCTCTTGAGTTGTCAAAAACAATCAATGATTCCAGTTTAAGCTAAGGTCCAAGAATGTTCTTTTTCTCTGAAAATGCATCTCTTTCTATTTTTAGATGACAGGGAAATGACTTTAAGCAGCACTCATTGCTAGCCAGGCTTCAAGATGGATGTTTCCATTCTGCCTTTGACAAGACTGTAGGAGGGGTGGGATATGCTATCATATCTTCCTGGTGTATGTTTGAATGATTGTAAAAATTAGAAACACACTGAGGCTGTTATGACAACCCTGCCTTTTGAAACCTTCTAATTAAAGCCTTGGGTTGTCTAGAGAGCTAGTTCTGTTAGCTAAACGGAGAATTTAAGGTTCTCCTATTTTTTTTTTCTTCTCATCATCCAGGGATGAGATGTCTGGGGAAATAAATGTACACTATATCTGTGGTGGCCAGCAGTCACTGAGAGAATTACTTGGTGGAAATTTAATTGACTTATCTATACAATGTGGCCTCTTCTATCTCTCATTTTATATGCATATGTGTGAGAGAGAGGGGAAGAGAGGATGCTCATGTGTGTTCACATGTATTAGCTAAAACAGTGAAACTTACATGTTATGAAACTTACATGTATGCAGATCACCTGTGAGATGCGATTAGCGAGCAGCTTCTGAGTCCATTCTACGTAGGGCTAAGATCAAGCTAAGATAGCATCCCTGACTCAATGGGCATGAATTTGAGCAACCTCCAGGAGATAGTGGAAGACAGAGGAGCCTGGCGTGCCACCATCTATGGGATTGCAAAGAGTTGGACACGACCGAGCTAGCTAGCTCCCAATGATATCAGGCTGTAGTTAGTGGATCTCACTTTCTGGACCCCGGATCTTGTAGGTATTTATAGTTCTTTGTTTATCTATCTCCTCCAAACGATCTCCCCAAGCTTAATTCAAGGCTGTTCAAAACAGGAAATCTTGTTAACCCGAAGCATTATGTAAGGGCAAGAGACACCACCCTGATGAGGATTCACCAAGAAAAATATATCCCATCAGACAGTCCTGCTCCTGGTTCCACTGACCGCCCCCCGTCCTGGCCTTTCCTCTGCTACATGCCTTCAAGGCAGATGTGAAAAAAAAAGTAGGTAGAATTTAACTTGTCACAATATGTATCCCCGTTTCTGAGAGGTGACCTGCAATGAAAGCAGAAGGACATGAATGATTTTAATCCACAGTAACAATGGGAAACCAGTCCTGACCATCCTGAGCAGTCTAAATATATGAAATGACAGATTTTTCTCCTCCGCCTCTTCACGTCCTCCTCCCAGATAGTGAGCGAGACACGTATTCATGCACACACAACTCACACTATAATGCACAATGAAATTTCACCCGGCCTTTATCTCCGAGCTGCTGTTCTGATGATTAATGCCCCATTGGTTGTGAAGCTATTCCACCGAAGAAAGACAAGGAGAGGGGAAGACACATGAAATATATCTCTGAGGCCATTTCTCATTATTATTATTATCATTATTAGCTCCTTACTGCCCTATCTATCCTGTTCGAGAATGCTTGATCTATTGGCAAGAGGGAGGGGATGACATTTGAAAGAGGATTTCACGAGGGAGGAATGAACAAGGACAAAGATAGAAATAGACACTTTTTACTAACGAGAACTGTCCTGGATGGGGTTTGGTGGTGGTCATCATTTATTTTTGATTTTGTTTGCTGATTCCATTATTTTTGTTGTTTTCCTTTTAAAGCCAAATATAATAGATGGCTCCATCTGTGTCTCCTGTTCTTCCCCCCCTCCCCCCAGGCATTTATTTGTGCATGTGTTCTTTTGTCTTTATTGAGTCTCTGTCTGCAAGAATCAATATGATATAACATATGCAAATGTTATTCCTGACCACTTATGCAAAAACTGGACAGAATAATTTCATTGTTTTGTAACTCCCATAATATAATTGTGTCCATATCCTGGTTGATTTCAAGTTTCTGAAACGGCTACTTTAAAAAAAATAACTCTATGTATGTATTATATAAGCCACAGTGTCTGATTCTCTCCTGTTTCTCATTCAAAGAAAGGATGATTGCTAAGTAATTTCTGGCTCTGTCATTTAGGAAGACCACATAGCAGTGGTCCTTGTGGGAAAGATGGAACCATAATAAACCACTATTACAACACATGTGCCTACTGATAAAATAGCAGATTCATTTACCTCGACAGAGAGTACTATCATCTGATTTAGAAAATGCTGTCTTTCCAAAATTGAGTTTATAAGGGCATAAAATATTTAACTATGGTACCCACATGTGACTTCAATTTTAGTTGGATTTGTATTCAATTAACAAATAGTAAACTGAGTGTCTAGTATGGGTCACATACCTTTCTAGGCATTTTGGTTATAGAAATACACAAAACAGACAAAAAGTCTCTCTTCTCTGGGGCATATACCCTGTTACTAAATATGGGGTACCTTATGAGTACCAGGCTTTGGAGAAACCAAGGATGAAGTAAAAATGAAAGTGAAGGTCGCTTAGTCGTGTCTGACTCTGCAAAGCGAAGTAAATATATTTCTGCCTTAAATGAACCCATAGTCTGGGAGCACTCTTAAATATGGTTTAAATTTGAGCAGACTCATTTTGGGGTCAGTTTTCTACAGAAGCTCTAGCACACTGGTTGGCTATTACAGTTGCAGGGGCAGCAACTGTCTGTGTTTATACAGGTCAACTCAGTTGAAGAATAACAATTAAAGAATAATGTCTTTAATTTCTACTCAAAAGAGGAAAGCAAGCTTCAAATGTGAACCGTCTCTTTTTGACTAACAAAGATGGCAATCATAAATCACCTTAAAATAAAATTGTTGTGTTTGAGATGTATTTTTGTCTCCAGGGCTCAGGCTATAATATTTATTGCAAATATTTTATTAGTTTGAGATTATAGTCTCATAGAATGTTTAGATTCAAAGAATCTCAGATACTGTCTCGTTTTTCAGTTCCACACAATGCGTAGAACTTTAGAGATGGGCCAACCTGGTTTCATCAGTCAAAGCCATCTGTCCAGGGGCAAATTACTTGCCCACCTTTTGTAATTCAAACAATAAGCATGGGAAATTCCTGACAGTCTAGTGGTTAGGAATTGGCACTTGCCCTGACAGGACCCAGGTTTGATCCCAGATTGTGGAACTAGGAGCCCACAACCTGCACAGAACAGCCAAAAAATAAGTTAAATAAGCAATAAACGTATATTAGTTTGATGCTTTCATTTAATTTATCTCAATAATGCATCTACGTAACTTAAAACTTCACATAGCACCCAAACTCCCGTTACTACAGGGCAGAGGCATCGTTACCTCAGCTGCTAGGAGGGGTAGCTGCTGTATTTTTAATAGGTATTTTAATAGGTATATTTTATACCTGAATTTACTCTCAATGCAAAATTCCAGTAAGAATTATTATACTACCAACTCCTTCTGTATACTGAGACAAAGCTCTCCTTAAGGTCTTCTATTTTTGTGGGTTTTCTTTTCTTTTTCTTTTTTTTTGCTTTCCCTCATATAATATTCTCTAGCCATCTCAGAGAGCATAGGAATTAAATAATACATATAAGTGCTTTGAATATTTTGCATTCAGAAATGAGCATAGCTGTCTCTTCCTTCACACCAGCTGCTTGTATTTTTGAGATGAGCAAGGATTAGATAGTCACTTTGGAATTTTTATGCTCTGCAATGTCAGGCAATGTGTTTGCATGCCACTGGGTTCCATCATACAGTGTTTGGTGATAAAGTCTATTCACGTGGCTCTCAGTTTCTTTCAGCTTTATCACTGTAATATATTTATTAGCTTTCCATTACATGTGCAAGTTGATGTAGATACTGTAGAAAAAGAATCACTCCACATATTCCTTGCAACTCAAGAGGAATAATACATTCTAAGAAGACAAATGAATCTCCACCAAAAAAAAAAAAAAATTAGTGAATTCATGTTAGATATTCCCTGGTGGCTCAGACAGTAAAGAATCTGCCTGCAATGCAGGAGATCTGGGTTTGATCCCTGGGTCAGGAAGATCCCCTAGAGAAAGGAGTGCCAACTCACTCCAGTATTCTTGCCTGCAGAATTCTATGGACAGAGGATCCTGACAGGCTACAGTCCACGGCGTCACAAAGAGTCGGACACGACTGGATAGCTAACTCTTCACTTTCTTCATATATGGATATAGACACTGGAAGTAGGATTTGATCAAGTAATTATACTAAGTATGAGCCGAAGACTACATCTGTTGGAGGAGAGAGGATTGGAGGCCAGTGTGAGCAAATCACAAGTAGGAGGTTTCAGGGGAAATTTAAGTGAACTTGGTGAGGATGTTCCCAAGGTTATTTCTATAGGGACCCATTTCTATCAACATTGCCAACCAGTAAACAAAGATTGCTAGAGGCTCTGAAGTAGATCAAAATAGTTGAAGAGGAGGATAATAACAAAATCTACTCCCAAAGCCATACTGAAAACACCATACAGCCATACAGAGAGCACCTATAAAATGTTCTTTTGACTCCAATAGTTACAGGGTAATTCATGGTTTTTTTTTTTAATTTAGAGGATTTGGGGTGAATGTCTAGACAACTTATTTTTGTTATGTTGTACTCAGTAATATGCATAGTAATAACTAGAGGGAAATATAGATCACACAAAACAAGGCCATTCAAGCTTGATAGGAGGGGGATTAAGGTGGTTTGTGCTCTCTCTCTCTCCCCTTTATTTTCAGTAAACAACATTCTTTTGGGTTTTTTCCTCATCCTCTTAGGAATTTTTATAAGAGAGTTTTCCTCTTTCTTCTGTTGTAAACATTTTCCCCATCTCAACATCCTTCTTAAATTCAAGAAACATTTTCCTTTGCAATGTACAATGAAAGGCGATTATGTTAGAAAATATCAGAGATGGCTTTGTCATGTCTGACGGTGTTAAATCATGTTGTGTCCTAAAGAGCTCGGTAAATGAGGCCAAGGGAATGATTTGACAATTGAACAAGGCTTCAGTCGCCTCTCCCAGCCTTCCCCTAAACTCCCTGAGGAGAGAGAGAGACTCAGGTGATGGGTGAAAGTATCTTTCCTTTCAAGGACTCTGTAGGTTCTGGCAAACCTTATTTTAGGTTTTGCTTACAGGCAGAGCCAGCGTTTGCAATGTGGGTCTTTGTAATCTTTTTTTTTTTTTCCCCAGCATTTAATTTGAATTCAAGATGGTGTGAGGGAATTAAAAGAGGAAGATTAATTGCTCAGCAGTTAGTAGCTACTGCCTACTGTATGGAAGGATCTGCACAGGGACAGAAGGGTGAATAAGACAGATATATGCTACCCGTCTTCATGGAGCTTACATAGCAGGAAGAAGGCATAAACCAAACTAATTTCACAAGCAGCTATTTAATCACTAGATGAGTTCAGTGAAGGAGAGCAGGCTGCTAAGAAAGCTGAAGGGGATCTGAGCTAGAGTTCTGAAGTGGCAAGTTTCTTGGGGGGGCAGTATAGGAGCTACACTCTTCAGGATGAGAAGTTAGGCAAGCAGGGGAGGAGACCAAGGCGAAGTATTGTAAACCCAAGAGGAGAGCCTGTGCTAAGGCCTTGCTGTAGGGGGCCTGCTGTATCACGTTTCAGGTGTTTAGTCTACAGTTTTGTTCTAAAGTCTTGAAACATACCAGATCTGACCATGTTAACTGACCAGGAGGCCACCCATCAGGAAGCCAACAGCTTGAAGCACCATCAGTTACTATGACAGAGTGATGCGGGGCTGGTTTGAATGAGTTTGCAAAGCTGGATTGAATGGCACGCCATGCTGAGTGGGCTTCGTCGTCTCCTGTTCTGATTCCTGCCTGCATGGTGTGCCATGGTTTCCTCAGTGACAATCGGGAGATACAAACAATTTAAGCCAAAGCCTCATAGATGCATATGTAAGAATGGATACAAATGCGTGAATACACTGTGCTTAGCACAGTTATGCTCAATACATTGAACTCGATTTGCTAAAGAGTGACCGTACACATTGAAGAGATTGTATGTCACAGATGTCATGTCATAGACCCTCATGCATTGTAAAGTCAAGAAACTATCTAGTTGGGGATTTCCCTGGTGGTCCAGTGCTTAGGACTCTGCCCTTTCACTGCTGAGGGCCCAGGTTCAGTCCCTGATTGGAGAACTAAGATCCACAAGCCAAACAGTGCTGCCAAAAAAACAGCAACAACAACAACAAAATTAGTATGTGTGTGTATCTAGGTTTCCAGGCTTTACAGCCGTCCTGTATGTCACCTCCTGGTTTCTTTAATAGAACACTAGTAACCAGGAATCAGCAATTGGAAAACATCTAACTCTTCTTCCTGGGGCTTCCCAGGTGGCTCAGTGGTAAAGAATTGACCTGCCAGTGCAGGAGATACTGGAGACGTGGCTTCGATCCCTGAGTTGGGAAGATCTCCTGGAGAAGGAAGTGGCACCCCACTCCACTATTCTTGTCTGGAGAATCTCATAAACAGAGGAACCTCGGGGGACAGTCCAAGGGGGTCACAAAAAGTCAGATACGACTTAGCAACTGAACACACACACACAGTTCCTCTTCCTCCTTTCTTATGCTTTGTCTTGGTGTTTTTTTTTTTTTCTTAGTGAAAACTGTGAAGCTCAGTGGAAGTTTTCCTGCAGTTTGATTACCCTCTCTATTTAATTTTGTAATAAAAACTCTGAACCAGAATCTGAAGATAATGTGCCCAATTCAATTCATATGTCAATTTCTTCTTAATTGTAATTATTTCCCCTAGTTCTTCCCACTCTTGCTGCCCAGGCATAGCTGAGGCTTGGGTGATTATAAGACATCATGCCTACGCTGTCAATTATGCCTCCTGCTTTCAGATTAAATTCATTTAATACCATTGTTCTGATTATTAGTAATAATAGCGGGCATCTCCAGCCAAAGCCGGATGAACAGTTTTCACAGTCTTTGCCTCCAAACTTAGCATGTTTTAGTTTTTTACCCAGTTGAGTTCTTCTTTCTTTAATGGTGCAGCATGTTCCGTTTACTGTGTTGCATTTAAATGTTACTTAGATCATACAGAATACAAGGCTTTCTTAGACGTTGCTCTTGGTGTGAGGTGATGGTCTATTTCCCCAGGTGTAGTTTTCACCAGCTACTGGATGGCAGTGGAGGTTTCTCTTAGTAACAAGACTACAGTTTTGAAGAAGTATTTGAACTGGCAAAGGATGTCTGTTGGCTATCCAGTCTTTCTCAGAAAGGCCCCAGGTTTTCATCCTCAAAAGCACACGTGGCTTTGACTCCTGTGATGATTCCAAAGTGAACACTTATCTTTCTGCCTCTTTACTGAAATGTCCCCAGTGCCAGCGCTAACAAAGCAGCTGCATCGTCCAGCCGACTTAAAAATAGCATTGGCCCTTCAGCAACATGTTAGTTCTTTCAAACTTCTTTCCCAGACCCAAGTCTCAATGTTTTCTGTGCTTAAAACTACATTTGTAATAAGATCCCCCAGACAGCTTCAGGAAAGGAGATCAGAAAAAGGCTTGGTGGAGAGTCCAGGCTTTTATTTTCTTATTCTGCACTTTGTGTGTAAGTTGCTCAGTCATGTCCGACTCTTTGCAACCCCATGAACTGCAGCCCACCAGGCTCCTCCGTCCATGGAATCCTCAAGGCAAGAGTACTGGAGTGGGTTGCCATTCCCTTCTCCAGAGGATCTTCCTGATCCAGGGATCAAACCCAGGTCTCCCACATTGCAGGCAGATTCTTTACCATCTAAGTCACCAGGGAAGCCCCATTTTGCACTTTATTGTTTAGCAAATCAGAAGAAAGCAATGCAGTTTAATTCTGAGTATGTAAAATGTTTGTACTTTAAATTGTAAGTGTCTCTTAATGACACTGCTGCTATAAATAATGCCTCATGGACTTTCCGGTAGAAAAATCATATGATGGCTCATCACCAGATTTGAGGTGCCAAGGCTACTGTACTGTTCTTTCTTATCTTGGATTTATTTTCTCATTGATACAATATCCTACTTCTCCTTACCATGAGTCATAGCCTCTTAGACCATCAAACTTTTGCCTGTAAAATGAAGCGTGTGTCTCCGAATCCCAAAGAGGGGGCCATCCTTCACGGGTCCCAGCCGGTGAGCTCACTCATTCACTGTGCCTTTAGCCTGCCTTCGAAGGCTCTCCTTTTCCTGGTCAGCAGCCCCTTGTCCTCTAACTGTTGATAAGCATGTTTTCAACCTCCCCTCTCAGTTCCTTTACTGACTTCTGCACCACTGAATTCCAAATGCTACTTTGTTTCAGAAGGAACTATCCACTGATCATGAGTTTCTTTAAATCCCTCCACCTCTAAGTTTACCTGCATCTGTGCTCACCTTAGAAGTCCTTCACCTCTCTGTTCAAAATTTTGTGTTCCTGATCCTTCCAACGCAGACTCTTCCCAAGCTTTTTGACATCATTCATTGCCTTCATTTTCTGGTGGTCCCATTAATATAATCTCTTCAGCTTATGAGTATATCTAGGGCTTTTCCATCTCAAAACAATAAGCAGGTTCTATGAACCTGTTTCCTACCCTTGTCATCAGCTCCCTACTCTCCCCAGATGAGAACACTCTCTTTCCTTTATACTTAAATTTCATCAGTATTATACTCTCAACAATTTCCCTTTCTAGAAGAGAATTATATGTTTATTGCAAAGAAAAATCACTGTTAAACAATTTCCAGCTATGATCTCACCCTTCATGTGGAATTACACTTATAAGGCCCTACAAGTTCCCACCCCATGCTTGCTTTCTTTTTTAAAAAAATTACTATTTGTTTCTTTGGCTACACTGGGTCTTAGTTATAGCACATGGGATCTTGGATAGATAATAAAAATATCAGCATTTCCATAGAGTTACTGAAGAAAATATGAGTTCATTGGTTTCATATCTTTAGACTACTGCATATCTGATACTCGGTGGGTTTCCTGGTGGCTCTCCTGCAATGCAGGACTCCTAGGTTCTATCCCTGGGTCAGGAAGATCCCCTTTAGAAGGGAATGGCTACCCACACCAGTGCTCTTTTGTCTGTATAATTATATGGAAAGAGGAGACTGGCAGGCTAAAATCAGCCTCTCTCAAAGTTGACTGTCTCAACAGCTAGACAATGGGGTCTCAAAGAGTTGGACAGGACTAAGTGACTAGCTGATACGTAGTTAAGTAAGTTCAGTTCAGTCGATCACTCGTGTCCAGCTCTTTCCAAACCCATGGAGTGCAGCACACCGGATCTTCCTGTCCATCACCAACTCCTGGAGCTTACTCAAACTCATGTCCATTGAGTCGGTGATGCCATCCAACCATCTCATCCTCTGTCGTCCCCTTCTCCTCCCGCCTTCAATCTTTCCCAGCATCAGGGTCTTTTCTAGTAAGTCAGTTCTTCGCATCAGGTGGACAAAGTATTGGAGTTTCAGCTTCAGTATCAGTCCTTCCAATGAATATTCAGGACTGATTTCCTTTAAATGGACTGGTTGGATCTCCTTGCAGCCCAAGGGACTCTCAAGAGTCTTCTCCAACACCACAGTTCAAAATTAAGTACTCAATAAATGTTAACTATTATTATTATTATTGTTTTTGCTCTTTTACTCATTCTCTGCTTAGTAAAGTAACAATCGCTCAAAGACACAGTTCCAATATTTCCTGCTTGCTGAGTTACCCACCTGCTCTCCCACCCTGTCTCACTCTACTGAGCTCAGGTTGATATCCTTTTCTCAGTGTGTCAGATGATACCACCCTTATGACAGAAAGTGAAGAGGAACTAAAGAGCCTTTTGATGAAAATCAAAAAGGAAAGTGAAAAAGCTGGCTTAAAACTCAACATTCAAAAAGGTATGATCATCGCATCTGGTCCCATCACTTCATGGCAAATAGATGGGGAAACAATGGAAACAGTGACAGAGTTTATTTTCTTGGGCCCCAATATCCCTGAAGATGGTAACTACAGCCACAAAATTAAAAGACATTTGCTCCTTGGAAGAAAAGCTCTGACAAACCTAGACAGCATATTGAAAAAGAAAAGCATTACTTTACCAACAAAAGGTCTGTCTAGTCAAGGCTACGGTTTTTCCAGTAGTCATATATGGATGTGAGAGTTGGACCATAAAGCTGAGCACTGAAGAATTGATGCTTTTGAACCGTGGTGTTGGAGAAGACTCTTGAGAGTCCCTTGGGCTGCAAGAATGTCAAACCAATAAATTCTAAAGGAAATCAGTCCTTTGGACTATTCATTGGAAGGACTGATGCTGAAGCTGAAACTGCAATACTTTGGACACCTGATGTGAAGAACTGACTCATCGGAGAAGACCTTGATGCTGGGAACAATTGAAGGCGGGAAGGGGGCGGCAGAGGATGAAATGGTTGGATGGCATCACTGAATCGATGGATGTGAGTTTGAGTAAGCTCTGGGAGTTGGTGATGGACAGGGAGGCCTTGTGTGCTGCAGACCATGGGGTCGCAAAGAGTTGGACACGACTGAGCGACTGAACTGAACTGAACCATAAGTGCAATGAACTTCTGTGCATACTCTCTTCCCATTTCTCAGGCAGGTAGACTGAGGTATGGAACTTAAGAACCTTACCCATTCTTCAAATCAAGCAGTACCGGGCTCTCTGTTTAACACCAGAGCCTCTGAAGGACCCACCTGTACTGCCATGCAAATCCATAATGGTTTCTCAATCAGGTTCCTAGACCATTTCCACGTCTTCCTTCCCATTGATATACTTCAAGCAGATATGAGCGGGTCATAAATAAACTGTCTGAAGATAAAGAAAATTAAACCCATTATATTTTCTCAATGTTATCATAGCATTCAACAAACTAGAGAGAAATTCTTCAGAATGGTGATCACTGTGTGTGTGTGTGTGTGTGTGTGTATATATACCATGGGAACTTTCAGTCTGTAGAGAATTATATTTATTTACACGGTAAAAGCTGTGAGCTTTTGTTTGAGCTTCTGTTTTGGATGTATGTAGATAGAGAAAACCCAAGAGTTAAGCTATTGAATGAGTTTTACTCTGTGTGTTTCTAGATAGTGGAGGCTATAAAAAAGCAGTATTTATCTGTATGTGTGTTCTATACTGATGTAATCTATCTCTCTAATTAGATAGTCAATTATTTTTAAAGAGCTGCAAATAAGCCCTATAAGAATGTCATAAATGCATTCCATTTAGAAACATCTTGCAGATAAATTTTATTTTTATTCTTCGTACATCCTCCCGCAGCCTTAAAAGAACAACAAAATATCTTACTACTCAACTAATTCCAGAAACGGATGGTGACTGCCTAGTAGTATGTTAATCGTGGTTACTGTTCCTTCTCTTTTGACATTGTTATTCTTTAGGATAGAAAAGGTGGGTGGTGTGTGGGTCTCCTTGGAGAAATGAACAGTTGGAGGAGACAAGCTTCTCAAGATATACAATGTTATTTTCATGCAAAGTTTCTCAAGTAATAAAAAGGGGCTTGAAAATGGTGAAAATGCATGATGTAAAAGAAGAATTATTAATAAGAGCACTGTATCTTTTGCTTCCATAGGATCTTTCAAGACGTAGACAGACCAGTCAGAGGCAAGAGGATTGATTAAGGAAAGTGAAGGAATAACTTGTGCGGGTTTAAAGGAGCTAAATTTGTATTGTTTGGCTGAATGACAAGTCAGAGAAAATGACATTACGAGTTGCAGATACTTGTAAATGGCTGGTCACAAGGAGAGGAAGGAATTACTTAGGTAATGGGATGCAATCAAGGGAAGAACTGTAAACTCAGGATCTGGATTCTTTTCTTGACGGTGAGAATTAATTATAAAAGACCTATACTGGAGCTTCGGAGAAGGCAATGGCACCCCACTCCAGTACTCTTGCCTGGAAAATCCCATGGATGGAGGAGCCTGGTGGGCTGCAGTCCTTGGGGTCGCGAAGTCGGACACGACTGAGCAACTTCACTTTCACTTTTCATTCTCATGCACTGGAGAAGGAAATGGCAACCCACTCCAGTGTTCTTGCCTGGAGAATCCCAGGGACGGGGGAGCCTGGTGGGCTGCCATCTGTGGGGTCGCACAGAGTCGGACACGACTGAAGCGACTTAGCAGCAGCAGCATACTGGAGCTTACTGCTTGGATTAAAGCAAGAGACAAGGATACAGAGTAGAGTAACATGAAGTTGCTAATAGTCTACTCCGTTCTGGGCAACCTGTTGCCAGGACGCTTCTTACTCATTTTTTAATTCCTAGGACTTAACGCATTATAAGAACTCCATTGAGAGCTAATCGCACTCAGCCCAGTAAGAAGAGAAAGGCCACTGGAGTTAGACAGTGAAGATTTTATGACATGGCCACTGGTTTGTTACTGCAGAGCCTTAAGCAAGTTATTTGATTCCACTTTATGGATGGGCCTATGGAAGACCTAACAGGGCTTCCCTGGTGGCTCAGACAGTACAGGAGACGCGGGTTCGATCCCTGGGTCGGGAAGATCCCCTGGAGAAGGGAATGGCTACCCACTCCAGTATTCTTGCCTGGAGAATGCCCTGGACAGAGGAGCCTGGTGGGCTACAGTCCATGGGTTTGCAGAGTCAGATACAACTGAGTGCCTAACATTATCACTACTACTTTCACAGCAGGATTGATGTGGGGTTTACACAAATCCTCTTAACATCTCCTTTCACCTATTGAGCAGCGGATGAGCCCACCTCTTCCCCCATCATCACTGCCATTATCTTGTTTACGTTCGTAGGTTTCGCAACTGCTTTCCTGGACGCCAGTCTTGCCCATCGGTACAAGTTTCCACAGTGGTGTCAGGGTAACTTTTTGCACTGGACATCTGCCTACGCCATCTCCTAGCTTAAAACCTCCAAAGGATCCCAAGGCCTTCAGGATAAAATCTGATCTTCGGATCGCATACGTCATGCAAGCATCTGCTTTCTTTCTCGTTCATTTTACCCCACCCCTCTCCCATAATGCTCTAGCCAGTTTGACTTGCTTGCCAGCATGAATTCGCAGATGAACTTTCCTGTTTTCAGCCATAAACATGCTGGTCTTTATGTTGAGAACTCAATCTCTCAATCTTTTTTCTTCTGGCTAGCTCATGTTCTTCCCAAAACACTCAGCTCAGACTTTACATCTTTGGGGATATCTTATCTGGAATCCAGGTGCCTCTCTCTTGTGTTTCCATAGTAATGGAGCTTATCATTATTGTAGTATTAATCCTATTATATTGTGATTGTCTTTCCATATCTGCCTCTCTTAATAGATTTTAGTCTTCATTTGGACAGACACTTATATTAGTGCCTGCCATTTGGCAGGCATTCGATATTTTTTAAAATAAAAATGTATTGATATATGGATGGACAGATGGATGGGTCAAATGTAGCAAAATACCTGGGATATAAAGGATCATCACTTAAGATCGTTTCTCTTCTCTTGAATTACTGAAATTAAGGAATGCACTTGGCTATGTCAGGCTATTATGCTTTCGAATGAATTTTATTCAGAGTCTTTTCTATTTACTATACCATCCACCCAGGTCCACCACACTGGCAAGATAACTGCAATCTAGAGGAACAGCAGGAGCCTAGGAGACCTGGCGTGTATATGAGCACATATCAGAGAGAACTATAACTAGCGTTGAGGTGAGACTTGAAAATATCATACCCGAATCTTCATTTTTACAACTGGCTGCTTTGTGAATTCTGGGAGGCTGATAGGAAAGAGATGGAAATGGGGACAGGGTGGAAATGGGAGTAGAAGGAGGGAAGAGGGAGAAAGAGACCAAAAACCTGCTGTTCCCTTTACGCTTGGCTCTCCCTCTCTGGGACTTGCCCACCACCAGCTGTTTAATCTTAAGACACATGGCCAGACACCCCCCACCCCCGCCCTGGACTAGCGTTTGCCCCAAGTCTTGGGTACACAGTAGCATCTAAAATGATCAATCGCTCATTCCAAGAGCAGATTGTTAAGATTCATGAAATTCAAGTCCACTCCATTAATAACCCGGGCAGGGCTCTCATTCCGCCTCCTCCTTTGTTTTCCCCTTTGCCGAGTCCCCACTCTTACCCTTTTGTGAAGGTGTTTGTGTAAAGGAGACAGATGAAATTTCAGACGCGGCAATGAATAGCCACCTGAAAGCACGCCCCAGGGGCCCCATGTCCCTTTGCAGCTCTGTGATAAATTGCCATTTTCAGAATTAATTGCTACCTTTTCCAGAAAGTGTTTGCTCATGTTCATCTCTTTATTGGTTCACCAGTGAACCTCTGAGACTGAGACAAGCTTGCCTTCCCCTCACAGGAGCTTGCCGTGCAAGGCACAGGCACCACCCGGTAAAGCTGACAGGGTGGAGTTAAGCCGGTGGAGTTAAGTTAGTAAAGCTGACACGGTGGAGACCAGCTCCGTGCTGGTCTCTGGAGCACCGAACTTAGCACAGACCAAACCTCTCCTGTCTCAGACGATGCCTTTTAATCGACTGCCTCATTTTTGCTTTCTTTTGATTCCGAGTTCAAATTTCTATGAAATTGTACTTCAAGCTAGATCTCCCAGGCTCAGGGAAGGAGGACTATTCTTTTAGCAAAGCACTTTCCTCTCCTTGGTCAGATGGCTCCATGGGCAAGAGCTGAAAGAAAGTGATCTGTTTTTCACGCGCCTCCTTCCAGATGTCGCTCAGCCTGCTCAGGTTTACAAAGCAGCGCTGGCAGGCGTGCGGCCCAGCCCTTACTCCAGCCTCAGAGACAGGCTGGCTCAAGCAGCTGCTTAAAAGATGGCCCTGACCTCCTTACAGATGTCGCTCAGCCCGCTCAGGTTTACAAAGCAGCGCTGGCATGCATGTGGCCCAGCCCTTACTCCAGCCTCAGAGACAAGCTGGCTAAAACATCTGCTTAAAAGATGGCTCTGAAGGGCCCACTGTTGAAAGGAACTTGAGTCTTGATTGTACCATACTTTTTTTTTTTTTTAATTTGGGGGATGTGTTGTCTTAGTTTCTGCTCTATAGCAAAGTAAAATAAGCTACATGTATACATATATCCCCTCTCTTAGACCTTCCTCACACCCCACCCCTTCCAACCCATCTCGCTCACCACGGAGAACTGAACTGAGCTCCCTGTGAATATAGCAGGTTCCCACTAGCTATCAGAGAAGGCAGTGGCACCCCACTCCAGTCCTCTTGCCTGAAAAATCCCATGGACGGAGGAGCCTGGTAGGCTGCAGTCCATGGGGTCGCTAAGAGTCGGACACGACTGAGCGACTTAGCAGCAGCAGCAGCCACTAGCTATCTGTTTTTTACTGATAACTTCTCTCTGAGTCACAGAGATCCAGAAAGTTTACAATATACTCTTTATATCTGGAGCTTCTGTTACGGCTGTAAATGTAATATATTTTGTGAGTCTGAACCAGGGGTGACTTCTGACCCGTGCACATCGCCACCTCAGGAAGACTTTGAGCAATGTCTGAATATATTTTGGGTTGTCACAGTTGGGTCCGGGCGAGTATGCGGAGGTGCTCTTGGTGCATTGTAAACAGAGACCACAGATGCTCCTGCATATCCCATAATGTACATCAACTCTGAAATGTGTAAATCAAGACAACCTCAGTATCCGGCCTGGAATGCTATGGGAAGTACTTTAAAAGTATAAGCTATGACTTTTATTCTCCAAGCATTAGGGAGAGAAACTATCCACATTTCCTTTTGAGCTCTGGTTATATACAGAGCTCTGTGGCAGCTGCAAAACAATGGTATGTCGGTGCCCTCAAGGGATTTGTGGTGTACTGGAGAAGCTTAAAATTTAGTAAGAAACTAACACAGATGTAAGCCCACAGTAGTGACACTGGAAAGATTTCAAGAAGATTTAATGGAAAAGGGGGAATTTGACCAGAGCCTTGAAGTGACTAAGTGAGGAAGCAGCACTGGTGGTGGCGTGGTGGAAGAGTGGAGAAGGTAGGGGGCCTGGGACGAGGCCATGAAGCCCAGTGGCCTGCCTTCATTGCCATACCTTCAAGCATGCCCAGCAAAGCCCATTGTAGGAGCTGCTCACACATTTGGAAGATCAGAGAGATCGCTCTGGTTTTCAAGTCTTTTCAGGATAGTTTCTTAGAGTAACTATTTTTGGTATTGAAAAATAGGTAAACATAAAAAGTGGGCCAAGAAATTTAGAACTCCTGTAGGACTTTTAGACTGGCACATGTCTGAAAATTTCCATTTTGCCAAACAAGGCAAAAGTGACAAGTGGGCTCCGGAAATAGTCTTCGATGCTCCCTTTATTGTTTGGGGCTTCCCTGGTGGCTCAGAGGTTAAAGCGTCTGCCTCCAATGCAGGAGACCCGGGTTCGATCCCTGGGTCGGGAAGATCCCCTGGAGAAGGAAATGGTAACCCGCTCCAGTATTCTTGCCTGGAGAATCCCATGGACGGAGAAGGCTGGTAGGCTACAGTCCATGGGGTTGCAAAGAGTCGGACATGACTGAGCAATTGCAGGTGCAGGTTATTCAGTTTAGCAGAAAAGGAAATGGCAACCCACTCCAGTATTCTTGCCTGGAGAATCCCACGGATGGAGGAGCCTGGTGGGCTACAGTCCACGGAGCCGCAAAGGGTCGGACACGCCTGAGCGACTTCACTTTCACTTTGTTCAGTTTAGCAGAAATGGGATTTGAGACACACAGACAATCTATGAGTTTCTTAAGGAAACCTGTGATGCGTGATTTGCTTCTTTCTCTGAGGTTCATCTTGACTGTTCTACTTTACCTCCAGGTCCCAGTGGCTGCCGTAGGGGAGTGTGGCTTTACAGAGGACTAGGATTGCAAGGGGAGAGTTGAATTCCATTTCTTACTCTCTACTAACAAGCTGAGTGACATTGGGCAAAACTGCCGATGTAGAGGTTGTGTTGGACTAGGTCATGTTGGACTAGGGGCTTCCCTGGTGGCTCAGAGGTTAAAGCGTCTGCCTCTGATGTGGGAGACCCGGGTTCGATCCCTGGGTCGGGAAGATCCCCTGGAGAAGGAAATGGCAATCCACTCCAGTATTCTTGCCTGGAGAATCCCATGGGCGGAGAAGCCTAGTAGGTTACAGTCCACGGGGTCGCAAAGAGTCGGACACGACTGAGCGACTTCACCTCACCTCACCTCACCTCAGGTCATGTCCAGTTCTAACCTTCTATACAGATGCCCCCATTGATTCCCTTGTTCCATTCAAAGAGGTTAGAGACAGTATGGCCTATCTCAGACACATTTTGTGATCTTTCAGTGAAATGTTGAAATAAGCAGTGTCAAGAGCTTTATGTTCCCACATGGCCTGGTATAACTTATGAATAAACAACACTGGTTTTTGTTACTGAATCTCACTCACAGCATATTTATACAGTCATAACTCTACAGTGTTTCTTGACAGAAGTTCTGGAAGGGGGAAAATGACAATGGAGTTGTTTGCTAACATCTGGGTGCACTTTTTATACATGGATATGGCCCTGAGGAGTATCATTCCAAGGCAGCAATCTAACCTGATTCATATTTCTACCTAGAGGCTCTTCAAGAAACTGTCAAATGCTCTCCACGTGACAAATGGGCATCCCAGGGAGCTTACAGAAGTAGAGTTTAGATGCATTTTGGAGGAAATTCCTACTGTCTTTCCAAGGAAAAGATTCCTGCAATATTTTTTTGCTAAAGAGATCAGTATTTTTTATCTCTTCTTTGTCTTGACAGCATAGAATCCAGAGACTGAGGCTGGATTTTTCTGTTCCTGTTGTCTAATTTGTTTAAAAAATAAAATTTTAATTAAAGTCATTCATGTGAACTTAGAGACTAAGATGTAGGATTTGCTTTCAAATGTCCTGGTCTGACTCAGTTTCTGCAGTTCAGTGACAACTGCATTAGAAGTACTGATGCTGAAAGCCCAACCTCTGTGCACCAGTGCCAAATCAAATCTTTGAGATGGAATTTTGGGTAAAATCAGGAAGAATAGCTTTATTCCTTTGCCAGGCAATGGCGAACCCAGCAGGCTTATGCCCTGAAAAGTTGTACAATCCAACCCAGGAGGATGTGATAAGAAGTTTTATAGCAGTGGTGCTGATAAGAATCAGGATGAGTACAGGGTCTGCCCGCCTTTAATCTGGCTTCGGGGGTCTCCTGATGTTCCCTGAAGAATGCTTCATCAAATAGTTCAATCTTCCTTTTCTTGGAGTTTTAAGAGCCCAAGGATGTAAGATATTGTCTGTGTATCCATTGAGGGGGACCGGCATCCTGTCCCAAGGCTGCACTAGTGTTTCTTGACTGTTCCTCCCTTATCTCTGCATGCCCTCCCTTACTTGATTAGCAGCTGCTTGAACCTACCCTTTGGAACTCAGGAAAGGTCCTGGAGGCTAACAGACAAGAAACAGGGGACCCAGAAAGGTCCCCATGACCAGGAGCCCCACAGGGGTTCAGTTTTAGTGATGGTGTTGTTTTCTCAGTCAAGAGATTGACAAAATCTGTCTGGACACAATATTTGATTGTAGAATTGCTTTCACATAACGTCATTCCATTGTAATGATTTAACTTAGCAGGGAAAAAACAAACAAACAAAAAAAAAAAACATTTAATGCACTAATCTTTGCACACTGACCACAACTTCATTCATTCAATAAAAGGACTAGTATATTGAATCTAAAGTGTATCGAGTACTGTTTCAGTTGACTTTGCACAAGTATTTCCCCAATGCTGATGGAGAGTTCTGTGATTATTAATCTGAATTATCTACTGGTTATTACTATCACTTCCCTGAATACAGTGCTTACCAGGTGCTATGTGCGAAGCTGAGAGCTTTGTGTGCATGGTGCTATTATTTCCTCAGTTTACAGATGAGGAAGGCAAAAAGTGATAGTGTTAGTTGCTCAGTCATGTCCAATTCTTTGGACCATAGCCTTCCAGGCTCCTCTGTCCATGGAATTCTCCAGGCAAGAAAACTGGAGTGGGGAGCCATTCCTTTCCCCAGGGGATCTTCCTGAAGGCAACATATAAGCCAAATGATGTGTTGAAAGTCCAGGGGGATGAATGCCTTTTGCTTAATCATTTGTTGAAAAATTCCTTGAGCTTTGAAACACAGAAAATTAAATTGAGTTGTTACTGTCCTCTGAGGATGTAAGTTCATGCACTGTAACAGCTTTATCACTGTGATTCTCATATAATTAACATGAGATAGATGACAAGGGAAAGAGATTGCCTTGAGGTCAAGCAGACCCATATCTGCTTCTACTATCAAGAGAATCCATGTGACTTTGGCAGAATTACCTTCTTTCTCCATTTGCAGTGTTTTGGAGAAAATTGTAAATAATTTACAAAAAGTACCTAGCACCGTGTCTGGCAAATTGTAGGTGTTCAATAAATGTTGCTGGTGTTGTTACCAAGCTCAGGTTCAGCTGCTTGCCGCTCAAGCTAATGCTTGAAGGACAAGTGCTGGTGGGAACAGAAAGGTTGCTTTATTCAGGAGGACAGTAACCTGGGGAGATGGCAGACTCATATCCAAACATCAACTTTAAAGATTCCACTTGGCCATCAGAGTCTTTAAAGGGAGAGTCATTTGGTGAGGGAGTCAGAGTCTTCCTTACCTTCCACTGGGTGCAGACTTTCTTCTGATTGTTTGGTGGTTAGCTAACGGGGCAGTGCTCCAGGAATCTTGTAATCAGCCAGAATTTACCATCTTCCACCTGGGTAAGAGGGCTTTCCTGGTGGCTCAGATGGTAAAAATCTGCCTGCAGTGTGGAAGACCTGGGTTCTATCCCTGAGTCAGGAAGATCCTCTGGAGAAGGAACTGGAAACCCACTCCAGTATTCTGACCTGGGAAATCCCATGGACAGAGGAGCCTGCCAGGCTAAAGTCCAAGGGGTCGCTGCATCTGACAGGGCTGAGCCACTAACACACGTGGGTGGGGACCCTAGTTCCTGCCGAAGAATTCAAAGATATTCTTATGCATATTCTTTGAGGAGGAACCAAAACCTTGTTCCACAGCAGCACCATTATTTCTTGACTGTTCCTCCTTAGTTTCTGCATCCCCTCCCTTGCATGTCATCCTCTGTCCTCCCCTTCTCCTGCTGCCTTCAATCTTTCCCAGCATCAGGGTCTTTTCTAATGAGTCAGTTCTTCCCATCAGGTGGCCAAAGTATTGGAGTTTCAGCTTCAGCATCAGTCCTTCCAATGAATATTCAGTAATGATTTCCTTTAGGATGGACTAGTTGGATCTCCTTACAGTCCAAGAGACACTCAAGAATCTTCTCCAACACCATAGTTCAAAAGCATTGATTCTTTGGCACTCATCTTTCTTTATGGTCCAAATTTCACATCTATACATGACTGCTGGAAAAATCATAGCTTTGACTAGACAGACTTTTTTTAGCAAAGTAATGTCTTTGCTTTTCAATATGCTGTCTATGTTGGTCATAGTTTTTCTTCCAAGGAGCAAGAGTCTTTTAATTTCAAGGCTGCCATCACCATCTGCAGTGATTTTGGAGCCCAAGAAAATAAAGTATCTCACTGTATCCATTGTTTCCCATCTATTTGCCATGAAGTGATAAGACCAGATGCCATGATCTTCATTTTTTGAATGTTGAGTTTTGAGCCAGCTTTTTCACTCTCCTCTTTCACTTTTATCAAGAGGCTCTTTAGTTCCTCTTCACTTTCTGCCACAAGGGTAGTATCATCTGTGTATCTGAGATTATTGATATTTCTCCCAGCAATCTTGATTCCAACTTGTACTTCCTCCAGTCCGACATTTCACATGATATACTCTGCATATCAGTTAAATAAGCAAGGTGACAATATACATCCTTGATGTACTCCTTTTCTGATTTGGAACCTGTCCATTGTTCCATGTCTAGTTCTAACTGTTGCTTCTTGACCTCCATACAGATTTCTCAGGAGTCAGGTAAGAAGTTCTGGTATTCACACCTCTTTAAGAATTTCCCACAGTTTGTTGTGATCCACACAGTCAAAGGCTTTAACATAGTCAGTGAAGCAGAAGCAGATATTTTTCTGGAAGTCTCTTTCGAGGATCCAACAGATGTTGGCAATTTGATCTCTGGTTCCTCTGCCTTTTCTAAATCCAGCTTGAATATCAGGAAGTTCACAGTTCACATACTGTTGAATCCTTGCTTGGAGAATTTTGAGCATTACTTTGCTAGTGTGTGAGATGACTGCAATTGTGCAGTAGTTTGAACCTTCTTTGGCACTGCTTTTCTTTGGGATTTGAATCTACTCTTGGGAACTCAGGGAAGGTCAAGGAAGCTGAATGAATCCTCTTTCCTGCAAACAAGAAATGGTGGACACAGAAAGATTTGTACCCAGGAGGACTCCACAGGGTCCTGGTCCATTTCAGTATGATTTTGCTACTGATAAAATTATTTAGCCATATGAACACATAGTACTTAAGAAAATTAAGTGAAATCTCTATTGATATTACAGCATTTCCAGTTATTTGTTGCCTAATATATATTTCTGATAAGCTTAGCATTTGCCACTTTCTATTTGAAGCATAATTTGGTCTTTGTCCCTAGTTCCTGGTTCAGTTCCTGGTAGAGTTCCCCAAACCTTTGGAATTCCTTGAGTGATTGTATTATCCTCTGTGGTTTCTAGTAAGCCCCTTTCAGTCACACCTGCATTTATGCTAATGAAGTGACTTTGAATGGATCCCTAGGTAGGTTCAGGATGGATCCAGAAAGATCGAGTGATTAGAGGGTGGGATCTCAACTCTACCTCTCAACTCCAGGAAAAGGAGGTGGGCTGGAGATCGAGCTTTACCAAATGTCTTGAACAAGGAAATTGAGAGAGCTTTTGAACTGGAGGATGCACCCACATCCTCCAGGATGGAAGTGTACCTTTACTCCACAGAAATGATAGCTCCTACCACCTTGTCCTAGGCACTTCTTCGTGTGGCTCTTCATCTGTATCTTTATATTAAGCTGGTGAAAGTAATTCAAGTGTCTGAGTCCTGTGAGCCATTCAAGACCATCATCAAACCTTGGGAGCCAAGTTGGACAGAAGTATAGGGAAACCCGGGAGCTCAGCACTCGTGGCTGACATCTGAATCGAGGATGGTCTTATGGAGCCGAAACCACACAATTCAGCTGGGGACTTGAACCCACAGTATTTTAATGGAGATCACACACCTGGTCTCAGGACTTAATGAAGCTCAGGTTCTTGATGTCTCATTGCAGAAAGAATTCAGGGAGAGACGAAGTGATAAGAAGTGGATTTATTTAGAGTGATACACGTTTCACAAACAAAATACCACCCGTCTCAAAAGGAGAGAATGGCCCTGGGAGAAATGCGCTCCCCAGACAGAGTGTGGGCCATCATGAGAGACCCTCAAATATGAGGTGGTTGTTTTTATGGCTGGGTAATTCCATAGGCTAATGAGTGAGAGGATTATTCTATCTGAAGAAGGGGTAGGGATTTCCAGGAGTTGGGCCACCACCCACTTTTTGGCTTTTTATGGGTGGCCTCAGGACTGTCATGACACTGCTGGGTATGTCATTTAGCTAATGGATCACAGTGCGCGTAGAATGAGGCTCAAGGTCCGCTGGAAGCTGAAGCTCCCACTGTCTTGGACCTGGTTGGTTCTACATGGCTGTGTCATCCTTTTAAAGGTTGTGTCCTGCCCCTTCCCTCCTGTTTCAGGTCAGAGCCTTTCACCTACAGAATCTGATGCTAACTCTGAGTTGTAAGTATCAGAATTGAATTGAAATGTAGGGCACCCTTTTGGTGCCTGAGGAATTGGAGAGTTGGTTGTTGGTGTTGAAAAACACCCTAGACTACTAAAATCTGAGTGAAATCATATAATAATAAGAAAGCACACTTATTTAAACCTTACATTGGCTGGTTTCTGGTTAACTGCAGTTTTACTGGACCAGGAGTGTATTGGCAGCAAGTTTTAGAGGAACCATGAGCATTGTATATATAGAAAATCCTTGCTGACTAATCAGGTTAAGGATACAGATGCTATTTTCTGAAATAAATACATGCTTTTCTGGAGACCTATCCAGCAGTGTGTTGCCACTCAAGATCACTTCAACTTTTCAGTAAAGGGCAAAGGACAGTGCCTGTAACCACAGGGTACCAGGATAGCCTGCATCAGGCCCAGGATGACATAAATTTAGTGGAACACAGCCCAAATGGCTTATTTTAGGTCACAGCCCCATGTATACCTTCAGGTGATTAGGTATAAGAAAAACATTGCGCGTCTAACCTTTGAGGCTGAGAAATCTCATTTCTCTTTTCTTTTTGTTTTACTTCATCTGCAGCGAATGACTCTTATTTTCTTGTTGCTATTTTATGACAGTTGGAGAAAGGAAAAAAAAGGACTCCCGCTGTGCAAATATTATACTCATTCCTTTGGCCTGGAGGGAACCAGCTACAAGAGAAATCCTGGATCTTTTTTTTTTTTTTTTCCATTCAGATCTGATAGGTTTTGAGCAACCCTTCTGTTAGCCCCTGATCTGAAGCTTGGATTCCCAGAGCCCTAGGTGGGGAAAATGAGTCATTTCACATGTGTGCAAATCAGCTGAAACTCTACAAGGCTCCCCTCTTTGCAGGAAAAAGGGACTGTTGAGTCTTACATTGCTGGCCTCTAATGAGAGTCACCTTCTCCCTGAAGCAAAGTGAGAGTGTTCCTGTGAAGCTCTACACAGTTCACGTCTGTGTTAGGATAAAGCATGTTAGAGCTAGCATAGTCCTGCGTACAGTACGTTAACTGAGTAGGTGTTTCTACCGCACCTTTAATTTAGTAGAACGTTAAAAGCAAAAATGACTACATGGAATAGCAGGGTCTTTGTTTGACATTTCGACTACCTAGTTGATGGTGTGTAGAGACCCTGATTCCTGCTTCCAACCTGTGGAGAGCCAGCGGTGAGCTGGGTGATGGGCAGCTCCAATATTTCCAGCGTGGGACCTGGCTGGAACTCATAGTCCACCGGCCAGTCCCAATGTTCACAGCAATCCAAACCTCCCCCCTGCCAGGAAACGGCCCCTCTCCTCCCTGATTGCTTTCTCTTATGAGAAGAAGATCGATGGTACCCACCGCTCCTGGGGCAGCCCTTCATATAAGCCGTGGGTGCCTTTGAAAGGCAAACTGCCCCAGGAAGGCTTTGAAGAAGGCAGGGAGGGACTTTTTTCATCTTTGCAGGGCCCAGCCAGAACATTGCTTCTCAGTGCAGTACAAGCAGTTTCAAAGTTATCTCCCATGCTGATATGAATGTGATAACACGGAGCAGAGAGGTGCCATAATGATTTCCTTTCAAATGGTTGCCTCACCATTTATCTTTGCATGCTGTCACAGACTGATACGGTCAGGAGGTAGCAGTGGCATGGAATAATTAATCTCTCACTGGGGAAGTAAGTTCCTCATTTGTCTCCTGAGAAATTAGCACTGCATTGACAAGGAAAGTAGATGATACAGTGAGAAAGGAGAAGAGGTGTGGTGGTTTTAACTCCTGGAGCCAAACTGTAGCGTTTTCATTGAGCACCTACTATGTGCCATGTGCTGGGAATGCTGACGATGCCTGTGCTGGAGTAGTTCATTGTCTCCTGGGGTCATATATTATTTCTAAACGCTAGTCACCTTTACGGAATGTCCAAAGCTACTACAGTGATGCTTGTATCTTCCTCTCAAGAAGAGATGAATTTCACTGACTGCACTAGGTATCGTGAAGGCTCAGCTTCTATAAGGAAGAGCCCTTCTTTCCACCATCACCAATATGAAGCGGCTTAAGAAGGTAACACTTCCTAGGTGAGTGGTCTAGGACTCATGGGATATTCTGCCACGCCCAACAGGGGGCTCCCATCTCTGGTTTCAAGTCTTTCCTATTTTCCAGTCAATGGGAAGAGAAACAGGGAAAAAATCATGCCTTGTGTTTAAGAGTAAGACCTAGGAGTAGCACTTAACACTTTGCCTCTATTTGCAAAGTGTTAAGGCTACATAGGTGTAGCCTATGTCATAAGGCTACACCTGCTTTGAGAGCAAAAAGGCAAGAAAATACTGGAAAACCATGTACCTTAAAACCAGTTGGGCTGTTCTCTTTCTAAAACAAACAAGGCAACCTAGACATTTAAAGGGACAATACGCAGTCTTTGTCACAAAGATATTGGGTAAGCTCCCATTTGCTTCTCTAAGTTTCCAGAAACTCACTTCTTAAATGAAGGAACTGAGAAAGGCAACCTCTAATCCCATGGGCAGAGAAGCCTAGTAGGTTACAGTCCACGGGGTCGCAAAGAGTCGGACACGACTGAGCGACTTCACCTCATACATATATATAAGAAAAACAGCCAAATGTTAACAAACCAAACCTGGGTCCGCTCACTCGTGCCCAGCAAAGCCAATCTACTGACATCGGGCTGTGGTGAAGGGAAGTGCAGCGTTTATTATAGACAGTGCTGGACAGCTAGTGCTCAGAAGCACTCAGAAGCCCTGATGGGTTTCGGGAAAGCATTTTGAAAGGCCAGGTGAGGGAAGGGAGTTGCAGAGTACATGACCCGTTCATGCGCAAGCGTAGCAGGGAGGTGTCACAGGGGTTAACATTATCAATCCTCAGGCTCCAGTAGGTCTCCAGCAGGCTGGGGGCCCATGTGCTCATGGTCATCGAGTAGTTAACATCTTCATGTGGTGGCGGTTTGGGCACCTGTAAAGCAACCTGAATATTCATTGGAAGGACTGATGCTGAAGCTAAAGCTCCAATCATTTATTCACCTGATGCAAAGAGATGACTCATTAGAAAAAACCCTGATGCTGGGAAAGATTGAGGGCAGGAGGAGAAGGGGACAACAAAGGGTGAGATGGATGGATGGTATCACCGACTCAATGGACATGCGTTTGAGCAGGCTCTGGGAGTTGGTGATGGACAGGGAGGCCTGGTGTGCTGCAGTCCATGGGGTTGCAAAGAGTCGAATACGACTGAGCAACTGAACAGCAACAGGAACAGCTCAGGAAGTGTTCATCAGATTCTGTTATCTAGGTTCAGAGGAGCTAAAGCAGAGGATACAGGGGAGGGCTTGTCCCCTCAAAGGCCCCCCTATAGGGTCTGCTCCCCTTTACAAAGCAAAGGCTCCCCCCTTCCCTAGGTTCTGCCCTGAAAGAGGCATGGTAACTAACGGACTCGAGTGGGTGGGGGTGGGGGCTGGGGTTGTTTTGAGTCAGTTTCTTTTTGAGGGGGTAACATCATCGGCTGTCCTACGTGGAATTCAAATGAGAGCAGAGCATGATTCTAAGAAGCAGTTTGTGGAAAGAGTCAATCCGCTGTTATCCCTTCCTTTGAGGCTGTAAATGCACTGACTGGGCCAAGCAAAACAGTGGCATGATCCACGGGAGTCAGAGGAAGGTGTGGCTGGTGGGTGACCAGGGAAACCTTCTGTCATAGAGAGATCCACCGAGGCGTGTTTCCTCGTAGAAAGGGGGCTGCGGGCCTGGGAAGCATACAGATGTTTAGAAGGGACCGTGGCAAGCAGCCAGATGGCACTTAGCGTGGAGTCTGATGGGAATGGTGAGTCCTTTCTCCTGTTTCTCCTGCTGAAGGGAGAGTGTTTTTGATAAGGCCCAGGAAATCTAGGCCCCAGCTTCCCGGATGGTGCCTTTGGAATGCTGTCGAACCACCCCAGGTGGTTGAAGGGGGCCTAAAATCACTATAGTCCCAGGCAAGTCCCCTGTAATCGTGCAGGCCTCTTCCACCTCCCTCATTTTCTCTGTGCATGGCGATTTGGAAAAGAATGCAAAGCGCTTGATGGAGACTTCCAGTTACAATGGGTTCCTGCTAGACCCTTGGGAACTAGCTCAGCTGGTCACGATGGTGATTTCAATGAATTGTTTTATCAAGACACATTGGAAAATCAGGTCTGGCATTTTGATTTCCTCTATAAGGTGAGTACTTTGTATCCTGTTACATGGTTGGTATTTTATGAACGAAAATGAGTTCTAGATATTAACTAATTCCCCAAATGAAGTGTTCCTGAATGAGCTACTTGTAGGTTAGAATTTAATAAGTAGAAACTTTGAATGTGCCAGATGAGAAAAATATTTAAGGGAAACTTATTATGAATTCTTTAGTGAAGTGAACAATCGTCTTCCACCATTAGCTTTGACAAGGTCAGTGAAGTAACTCTTTTCATAAAATAAGAATAATAATAATAATTCTGCCTTTGGAAGATACCACATCATTCTGTAAGGTCAGTTTCCTCCACTGTATAGTAATTTTTAGTAGGGATGGGGTATTAGCAGAGTGATCTCAAGAGTTTATCATTCTGAGTTGATGTTCCCTTTGGAAACATCCATGACTCAGAAATATACTGAATTAAAATCTCCCGTGATCGGAAAACAGTGTGTGTGGATTGCCAGGCTGTGGTTTCTGTGGTTGAAGTAAAGAAAGCAATGGTGTTTTCTGAGCTCTTGACTCCACAGTGCAGGGTAGATCGAATGAACAGGGCCAACCACAGCCACTTCTGCTTCCGTCTGGTTTGCTTCTCCAGAAATTTCCTAAATGACAACAATACCGAAGCGCCTGTTAGCATCAATGGAAACATCTTGCAAATTGTTAAATGGAGAGCTCAGGTTTAAAAGAACTTCCTTTATTCTGAGAAGAGATTTTATTTGGTTTCAGTTGTTCCTGTAGATTTTTTTAAATATAAAAGATTTCACAGAAGCATCATTCAAAATGGTGAAAAACAAAGTATTCTTTAAAACACATCCTATTTAGGACTGATTGTTGTATTTTCCAATTTAATATCCGTTCCTTTCAGGTGATGTTTCTAACTCTTTTTTGAAAACTTGTTTAGTGGCTAAGTTGTGCCTGACTCTTTCGTGACCCCATGGACCACAGCCCACCAGACTCCTCTGTCCATGGGATTTCCCAGGCAAGAATACTGGAGTGGGTTGCCATTTCCTTCTCCAGGGGATCTTCTGGATCGAGGGATGGCATTCAGGTTTCCTGAACTGGCAGGTGGATTCTTTACCACTAGCCACCAAGGAAGCCCTTTTTAAAACTATCATCAGTTAAAAGCTACCATTTAAGCACAAAACTCTTAACTAAGAAAACGGACCCAAACTCGTTAAATATTTCTACCCAATGCGCTTCTTGGCCCTCTAAATGACCCATTTTTTTCCAACCCCTCCCCTTTTCTTAATTAGAATTTTCTATCTCTGATTTTCCTTTTTTAAAAAACTAAAATTATCTAGCTTATCCTCTCTGTCATTTCATTTATTGTAGCCCTGATTTTAAAATACCTGCTTTTTTGGCCTTTCTACAGTATTTGACACACTTTGGCATTCTTTGGATATAACCCCTTTATTCCTTCGTTCCCCACCTTCCCCAGTAAGTTCCACCTAGAGGTATAAAAATACAAATTAAATGAATTGGTCATTTTTGTGCCCCATCTTACCCTTGAGTCTCTTATTTCTGTGTTTAGCCATAGTCTCCTGGAAAGCTGGATTTTTTTTTTTTTCCCCTGAGACTACAAGGAACACTGTGCTGTACCCACCCTATCTGAGGCTCTCTATTTTTACCATAATGCAGTGATGCTATATACTATGTTTTCGGATCCAGCTATATGTCTGATAAAGTAAGTCAAGCTAAGGGCATTATAGTCAATGAGGTCTTAATGTTTAGCCTAAACTCAATTTAGTCACTTAGATTTTTTGATTGAAAACTGTAAGTTGTGTATATGGATGAGGAGGAAGATGAAGCTGGGGAAAGTAAGAAGTGGTATTTCACATAAGAGGTTCAGTTGTGCCAGTCAGGCTTGGAGCTCGTCTGCTTAATGTGAGACCAGGCTTGACTGGTAGGCAAGAGGAAATTTAATTTGCAATCTGTTTTATTAAGGGATAAATTAAGGTACAGTGTGGGAATTGAAATCATCTGAAGGTAATAGAACACGGAACTTGCCTAGATTTAAAACTGGGTCTTTTGTGCATTTCATTCATGCTGCTAAGTCACTTCAGTCGTGTCCAACTCTGTGCGACCCCATAGACGGCAGCCCACTAGGCTCCTGTCCCTGGGATTCTCCAGGCAAGAACACTGGAGTGGGTTGCCGTTTCCTTCTCCAATGCATGAAAGTGAAAAGTTAAAGTGAAGTCGCTCAGTCGTGTCTGACCCTCAGCGACCCCATGGACTGCAGCCCACCAGGCTCCTCCATCCATGGGATTTTCCAAGCAAGAGTACTGGAGTGGGATGCCATTGCCTTCTCCGATTTCATTCATAATAACACTGTAATAATAGCTACACGTGTTAAGCACTTATAAGCCGGGGACTGTTTAATATACTTTTTCCTTTATTAATTCATTTAATTCCCACAACACCCTGATGAATAAGGTTCTTTTGTCTCCATTTTATGTATGAGAAAACTGAGGAATCAAAATGCTTAAGAAGTTCCTCTCAGGCCATATGGCTGGTGAACTTTGGAGGTGGGGTTTTAAGCCATATACTCATAATCAGTATTTATACTGTATTAATGTGGCTTGATGAAAATGATAAAAAGAGCCATGACTCTTTAGGGCTCAAAAGAAACTACTCAAGTCCATGTTTTGGTAGTATTATTAATACCAGAAGGATCAGCTGTTAAATAAGTGTTATATAAAAGGGTCTTGACCTTGGATAATATTAAATCTTTCTCATGAATCTACTACTGTGACCAAACTGCAAACCATGCAGTGGATGAATAATTAAGCCCAGATGTTTCTTCCAGGCAGAGCAGCAGCAAAACCTGGGGGAGGCAGCGTGAAGGGAAGATAGAAATGACAGACTCAGTATTCATAAAAGCCTTGATAATTAATTTGAAAATCAAAATGTGTTTTAAATACCAGCCCTCCGCTAATCCTACGAATTGTGCAATAAAAAATAAAATCCTCTTGCAATTTAACAGCCAGTAATACAAAAATCTTACTGTGTCAAATGTAATATGCATAACTGGATTCCCAATTTGGTTTTCTTAAGGAGAAATAATTTAGTTATCATTAAACTCTTTGGGAAACTGGTTTTAATAATGTTCTTTGGTTATCAAGGGTATCGTTTTTCCTTCAGGCAAAGAGGAAATGTGCAGCTAAAACCTCTACTATATGTGATAATGAAGTCGGTCCATTTCTGTGCAGGATTCCAACAATTCTTTATAACTCAACATGAGCAGAGGTGTGAAAGCAGGCAGTTTCCCAAACTGTAGGAAACTGCTGAATTCACAGATCTCTATCTCAACACAACGACTGGCTATGTATTAAATGATGCCCAAGTTTGGTTTGTTGGATTGTTGTTTGTTTGGCTTTTTAAAAATATTTTTTAGGACTGTGGTAATCTTTTTAAGGAATAATAGTTGGAGGAAAAACAAAATCTGTAAAAATAGATTTGTAATTGTATCAAGTGTTAATTTTTCTTATTACAGTATATAAGAAGGGTAGGAAAAACGAGAATTACTAACTTCGTCATCATACTTGTGTGTTTATTTCCCCCTGTGATTTTCAGCATAGGCATGTTCCTGCCATGACAGAAACCAAGGACATCCCCTCTTCTTGCCTACGATGAGAAAGTGCCAGGAGCTGGTCCCCATGCTTACACAATTGATTAATACTATAAACATGATTCTGAAAGAAAGTGAAAGTGAAGTCATTCAGTCATGTCCAACTCTTGGCGACCCCATGGACTGTGGCCCACCAGGCTTCTCTGTCCATGGAATTTTCCAGGCAAGAGTACTGGAGTGCGTTACCATTTCCTTCTCCAGGGAATCTTCCCAAACCAGGGATCGAACCTGGGTCTCCTGCATTGAAGGCAGATGCTTTACCATCTGAGCCACCAGCTAGCCTCAATATAATCTTGCCACCACGACATTTTCTGGATCATTTTTTTTAATATTTATTGGCTTGCAGTCACATATGGTACCATTTTTTTTTTAAATCAAATACTTTTCTCAATGTATGGTATACATTTTTTTCTTTTTTCTTTTTTTTTGTAGCCAGATCATAACCTATACCTTCCCCAGCTCTGTGCATTTCTGAGCATACTTATTTCTCCTCTTTATTTCTTTGCCCACTCCACCACCAATCTGATAGTCCTTTATAAAGTTGTTCTTTTCTTCTCTTGGTCAAAGGGGTTCCAATACTGTGTAGACACTGGAATTCTGTTTGAAAGTGTCCTTTTTTAATTTGGGTACCAAGGCAGGGTGTGGGGTGTGACAGGGCATGCTGAATAACTGAAATGGCAGGACATTTATGATCCAGATGTCATAGCAAGCTGGGAGACAGGGCAGCTGGGCTGATAATTAGATGGCAGATGTCCAGGCAGTCTCACGTGATACATATTATTTTTGTATATTTGAGACTTGGAATCCTAGCCCGGAAAGAGAAATGAGAAATCACCTCACCCATATAATAAAGAAATAAACTAGATCTTATACAGCTGTTGCTTTCAAAAATTTATGTATTGGTAATAGCATGCATGAGAAAACAAAAATCACTCATAATCTTTATTTTGATCTATCTCTATGAACATGCATAATCTGGTTATTATTGTTTTTACTTTTCTAAGCAAAATGTTAGCTCTTGTTTTCTACAAATGAGAGAACAGGAGGCGCAGGATAGTTAGATGATTTCTGAGATCACCCACTAAATTAGTGGCAAAAATGAGAGCAGAATCCCACAGTCTCCAGATTGTCATGTCAGCTTTCTTTCCAGAATACCTTTTAAAACTGTTTTTTTTCCCAGCTTCATTGAGCTGTAACCAACATATAACATTGTCTAAGGTGTACCGTGTGTTTATTGGATACATATATATTGTAAAATGGCTGGCATTAGCATTAGCTAACACCTCCATCAGCTTACATAATTATCATTTATGTTTTGAAGTCAGAACATCTAAGATCGACTATCTTGGCAACTTTCAAGTATATCATACCACATCATTAACTTTGATCATCATGAAGTGAAGTGAAGCCACTCAGTCGTTTCCAACTCTTTGCGACCCCATGGACTGTAGCTTACAAGGTTCCTCTGTCCATGGAATTTTCCAGGCAAGAATACTGGAATGGGTTTCCCATGCTCATTAAATCCCCAGAACTTACTTGTCTTATAATTGAAAGTGTGTATTCTCTTACCAATATCTCCCAGTTCCCCGACTGCCTCTTCTTCTTGAATCTGATTATAAGAACAAGAAAACCCATCCTTTAACCCCTTTCTAAGTAAATGCTAGAACCAAATCTCCAGTGACTTCTTGAGAAAGCTGGACACAAAGCTTTAAAGCTTTGGTTAAAGTGTTCTGAATAAACCCTGCATGGCAGCAAAGTGATAGCTAAAGTTTGGAAAATTCTAGTTGGTGGCATTGATTCATTTTAATTTAAAGTGTACTTGAGAAAAGGATCACTGTCTAGCCATTCTTGAGTTTCAGTCATTGAACCCCCTGTTCATAACAGAGCATCTTGTAACTGTAGTGTATCAAGGTATATTGAACCTCCCTTCTACTCTGTTATATAGCATTTTTTAATCTTAAATGTTTCAAGTCCAAGACCTTATGGTTTAAAAGCAAAAGTCAAATCTATTGCCATTTTTGTGGCTTTGTATACAGATTTGGAAAAAGAAGTGAAACTGATCACTATGTATACTATTTTAGAGTGCAGATATACCGGTTGCCAATTATTACACAAGAATAATTTTTCCCATAGCAACGGGGAGAGATAACTATATTTATAACATTTTAGAAGGAAATAGGTGAAGAGAGATGTATGTAGAGAAATAAGACTTAAAAGCCTCAAACTTCCTGGTCTTGGCATTAGTTTAAACTCATTGATGGAAAATCTTAGGAGAATGTTGTGTTCAGTTGTTTTATAAGTTATGGAACCAGGGAAAAGTGGGGTTTTTGTATTTCTCAGACATATTTTGTGTACACACAACTCAAAAGCAAGTAAACTTTCAAACTTCACACATGACTATTGTCCAGAAAGTGACTGGGGGAAAGAATAAAATTTTAAATGGTCTGAAATGCTTCTCATGTGAGGATTCGGAAGATCTGCAGTACTGAAGTTCTGTTATTATCTCACCTATTAGAGTGTTTGAGGGAAAGTCTGTTACTCTTGAGTTATTGCTAGTTGCTGCTACGACATCCTGCTCAGTCCCCTGTCCTGTTACCTTGTATCTTCTGGAAGAGTCTGAAGATAACCCACCAATGGATTCAGCCATGCCCTTGGCTTGGGCACGCCTTGCTCTGGGGCAGGGAGGAGCTCTCAGTCTTGCTGCTGGTTGCTCTTGGACTTCTGGAACTCAGTCCTTCAGCCACATGTTTCTCTTGAAGGGAACATCTCTGCTTTTCTCTTATGACCAGGATTCCGGTTACTGGGGATCTACCTTGTTCCATTGTTCCATGAACACTCCTCTTCGCCCAGCCTACAGTCTAGTTCAGCACCATCCTGTATCTCCAAATAGCCACACTTAAAAATTAAAAAGAAGCAACTGCAATTAATTTTAAGGCCATAGTATTAATAGCAATAAATATATCTTCTGATCAAAATACCACCAGTACAATTTCCACAAATATTTAAGACGGTGAGTATTCACACCTAACCTACATGACTTAGGAGGTTTGCTGTTCTTTAGTCGCTAAGTGATGTGCGACTCTTGCCATGGCCTGCCAGGCTCCTTTATCTATAGGATTTCCCAGGCAAGAGTACTGGAATGGATCACCATTTCCTTCCCTGTGGGATCTTCCGGACCTGGGGATCGAGTCGACATCTGTATCACAGGCGAATTCTTTACCACTGAGCCACCAGGGAAGCCCCCTAGTGAGGTTACATATTTTGAAATGTTATTTTAAAATATTGTCTTGATTTTCCTGGCTTGGTCCGGTATCATTTTATTAATTTGTATTAGACTTGGAGAAATCTACAGGGAGCTTGACAATGCTCAAACATGGTTTAAACACAAGCAAAATAAATGAGAACTTCCTCTGCTGAATGTATTAGTCTTTGCATTCAGCATGCTTGATGCTTGCTGTGTATAGAGATCTGTTTGCAGATGCGTTTGGATAGGGCTTATAAAATAACAGGGCCTGACTCCACGGGTGAGAGGAAAGATATAGCTTCTTAATAAACTTGGAATGGCTAATGTGTTCCTCTCAAATGAATCATTAGCTGTGTCCACATGACTCCAAAACTTAACATATTCACAAACAAAAAGTCTCAGTTAATCCTTTCAGCTGTTTGATGTACATCAAGCATCCAGATGTTCAAAACATCCAAGCTGCAAATTTCTGTTCTTATTTAAAAGTTTTGCACTTGTGTATATTATTCCTTTTCTCAAAGACGAAGTACAGGGTCTACATTGTATTTTTCAGTTCACTCTTTAGAAGTATAGTAACATCATTCCAGATGCATGAAGAGTTCAATTATTGGCCCATGGGTTCTCCACTTTGTGGTCTGGGTTTTGAGAAGTGTTGACTATCTGATGGCTTCCTGAGTCACTCAGCAGTTATGCAACAATAACTTAAAATACATTTAACAAGTGCAGTGATATCAGTATTATTCTAAAGTAACTTCAACAAAATAATGGAAAATTTGACATACCGAATAAAATTAGATGTTGAATTATCCACTCTTAGATCTTCTATGCCACTGACCGCCTTTTCAGTAAAGTGATTAAAAACATTGACTACAGTAGTATTTTATTGCTATCAGCAACTGTTATGTCACTATATAAATCTCTTTTTCTGCCACATATATTATGGCTCAGCATGGAACTTATATTATGTATTTCATTTTAACAATTTTCTAATTACTGTCATTTTTGTCAGGTTGCATATTTTGTGGCCTACAACATTGGTTTCATCTTAATATCACTAGGGGGAATTGATGATCTTAGGTTTGGCATCATATTAATTAAATCCATATGTCACATATTGTGCAGTATTCTCAGGAAAATATTCTAATACTTAAATACAAAATTGAGATTGCTTCCAAAAATGGTAGGCTTCATATGAAATCCATCATGCGATAATGCTGTCTTGACGACTGAGTTGAATAGATTTAGATGTGAAAGGCCAGATCCTTTTTAGGTTAAAAGTCATATCTAAGCTACTACCTTGACATTCAGGATCTTACAAGGGATAACTCTCTGGGAATGTCACCCCAGGGAACCTTGAGAGCATGTTGTTGATCAATGTCCAGTTGCTAAGTTGTTTCTGGCTCTTTGTGACCCCCTGAACTGCAGCACACCAGAAATTCCTGTCCTTCACTGTCTTCTGGAGTTTGCTCAGACCCATGTTCATCGAGTCAGTGATGCCATCCAACCATCTCATCCTCTGTTGTCCCCTTCTCCACCTGTGGTAGACTGAAAAATGTCCCCCAGAGATATCAGGTCCAAAATCCTGGAGCTTATACATTTTGCCTTATATGGAAAAAGGGTATCTACAAGCATGATTAAGTTATGGACTGTAAGCAAAGGAGATAATCCTGGATAAATATTATTAAAGTATCTTTATGAGAGAGAAGCAGAGAGAGATCGCCTGCAAGCACAGACAAAAAGGTGGTGTAAAGATGGAGACAGAGAGTAGAGTGAGGGAGCCACAAGCCAGGGAACGCTGGCAGCCCCCAGAAGCTGGACCAGGCCAGGAGCACGCTCTCCCCCAGGCTCTCAGAGAGACGCAGCACTGCTGATGTCTCGATTACAGTTCAGTCCTACTTATTTTGGATTTCCAGCCTCCAGAACCACAAGAGAAAAGTCTGTGTTTGAAACCAACCAGTTGTGTTAACCTGTTACAACAGCGATGGGAAACTAACACATCAGACACCTTGAATGATAGCAACAGCAGTAGTTACCAAAAAAGAAAAAGTATAAAAACCGTAAATGTATTTTCAGAAAGTTTTATTACTCCAACATGCAATGTAAGTAAAAAACACATCTTAGTATGAAAGTTGAAGTTTCAGAGTAAGTGTCCTGACCTCCCTTTCCAAGTAAACTGATGATCTTAAGCTCTTCTTATTTAGAATTTCTAAAGCCACCATTGCCTGTGTTTTGGGTTGAAATAAAGGCACACTGATCTTTCAAAGGTGTATTCTATGACTGAGAGGCATAATGGAAGAGTTCAAAGTCATAACCTGGCACTAATAATAGGAACATACAAAATCTGAAAGATAAGGATAAGGCAGGGAGGCCACTTCCCTCTTGGTCCAGGGGTTAAAACTTCACCTTTCAATGCAGGGGGTGAGGGTTTGATCCCTGGTCAGGCAGCTAAGATCCACATGCCTCGGAGCCAAAAAAAAAAAAAAGCATTAAGCAGAAGCAGTATTGTTCTAAAGTCAAGGAAGACTTTAAAAATGGTCTACATCAAAAAGAAAAAAAAAAACTTATAAAAAAGTACAAAAGTGGGGTGCCTGAGAAAGTTAAGACAGTGTTTGAACGAGATCCAAAGTACGACTGTGGGAGAGTCATTTCGCCTATTCGGGTCAGCATATGTTGCAAGAGCTATGCCAGCTACCAGAAACGGCATTTTGAATGTATGTGGCTTTTGTTGTTTACTGCTATTCCCCAAATAAAACCTGTTTCAAAGAATTCCATCTTTAATGTGCCTCACACTTAACGTACTCTCAATTCTGATTCCTTATTCACACTCATATAATTGGAGTAAATGCCTGAACACCCTTTTTATGTTGGTGTTGTCATTTTATTTTTTAAAGCTTTTCTATTTTATATTGGAGTAGAGCTGAGTAACAGTGTTGTGACAGTTTCAGGGGAACAGCGAAGGGGCTTAACCGTACATGTACATATCCATTCTCCCCTGAACTCCCCTCCCATCCAGGCTGTCACATAACCTTGAGCAGAATTCCACGTGCGAAACAGTAGGTCCTTGTTGGTTATCCATTTGAAATATAGCGGTGTGTACCTGGACACCATTTTTTAAAATCTGCCTTCTTGCTTGAGTTCCAGTTCTCAACTGCCTCCTTCACATAGCCAGAAGATGCCGGCTGCCCGCTCATACTCAATGAATAAAACTGTCTTGTATCTTACACTAGAGCCATCCCTGGCCCTTTTCCTTGTCTGAGTTAGTAGATCACTCTCCTTCCACTGAGTTTCAGCCCCTCCGCTGAAACCATGGGACCATCTTCACCTCTGCTCTTATCCTTCATGTTCCATCAACTGACAGTCCAAATAATTTCCCCTCTTGTCTCATGTATTTATTTTGTCCTACTTTGGGCGCTAACCTCTCTTCTGAAACACAGTCACAGCCTCCTGACTGGCCACTCTGCTTCTAGCTGCCCAGTGGTCCGATCCCCCTCGTCACCCGAGTTTTCTTTCCGAAACACTGTGGCAGCTTGTCAGAGTCCTCGGGAAGTCCTGGAGGCCTGCCGCAGTCTCCGTTCTCAGCGTGCATGCAGAGCTCTCTGCACCTCAGCCTGTGTGCCAATCCTGTCTCTCCCAGTGCTCACCAGCACTTCCCCTTTGCCTCAACCAGCAGGCCTGCCTCTTTCTATAGCTCCTTGAATCAATTCATACTATTGTTGGAAAGTATTCTGCTGCATTCCACCTTCTTCGATAATGTCTATTTGTCCCTTAAGGTTCAGTGTAAATTCTCCACGAAACTCCTTTTGATTCTTGACCTTCACTAATGATATTTATTTATTTTTTAAATTTTTATTGGAATATAACTGCTGGGCAATGTTGTGTTAGTTTCTGCTGGAAGTAAGTCATAAAGAGAAAAACAAATATCGTATATTAATGCATATATGCGAAATCTAGAAAAATGGTACAGACGAACATACTTCCAGGGCAAGAATAGAGAGGCAAATGTAGAGAACGGATATGTGGTCGTGGGAGTTGGAAGGAGAGGGTAGGAAGAATTGGGAGATTAGGATACTTACTCATTTAGGACTTATTAACACAACACATTAATACTTATTAAGTATTCATGCTTTGCTTTCAGTTGCATAATACAACTTACATCTGCTTTTTAACATAGGTCATTGTTTCCATGTTTACCTTCCCTTCTTTCCAACACCCAATTGCAAATTCCCAGAGGCTAAAGCTCATGTTTTCGTCCTTTGAAATCGAGCTTAAATGTCACCTTACCTGTACTGACAAATGCTTTTTCCTTTATCAGAGCTCCAAAATATTATAAATGCATATTACATTATTTAATATCATTTTAAAAATTAGTTTTTGTTCCTGTATCTTATCTCCCAAATTAGATTGTAACCCTCTCAAGGTTAGGGAGCCTGTACTCTACTGAACTCTTACATACTCAGTATATTATTGCACAACTACTACTTGATGGATCGTTCCACTGGCATATCTCCCTAGCAAAATAAAAATACCAGGCTCTTCAAATAATTAGCTTTGTGACCGGAGACGAATCATTTTTCTTCCAGGGGATTTAGCTTACTGTAGTGTGAAATAATTGGTATCTTTGTTTCTTCAATGTAGAAATTCATTGATGTGTTTCTTTAAATCACATGCTCAATCTAAAAGCAACAGCGACAATAGCAAAAAAAGAAAAAATTGAGAATCAACTGCATGTTTTCTAAAAGCAGTAGGAAAGGAATTATTTGATAGAATACACTATTATTCTAATTCCTTCTCAGAATTTTAAGAAATAGACAACATTTTCACTGACGTCATACGTTAAAATATATATATTACATATATATATAAAGTATGTACATACATTTACATACATATATATTTGCATATAGGTATATGTGTAACGTCTGTTTCCTTTTTCTTAGCCATTGTAAGTTTACTACAGTAATATTTATGCAGAACACCGTTCACAGGCTTACCTCATAACAAGATCCTCATTCACTTTTGTCAGATACTATTTTTCTTAAAATCTAAAAGAGGGGACCTTCATATGTTATTGTGGTCTTTGTACTTTACTCCATTTAGTTTATCTCTTTCCAATATATTGTGGCAGTTGGAGCAATATGTGAGATTAGTTATTTCATTTAGAATTACAGCCCTGCAGTTTTCAGAACAGGGAAAGTTTTGTTAATTGAATTGAGCGATGATTGCCCTATGCTTACCTCAGTTTATTCATGTACTATATAATTTGCCATAATGGTAATTACCTCCTTGTACTGAATATGGTAAAGTATGCATGAAGTTCTCTCTTCCTCTCTTTGTCTCTCTGTCTCGCTTTCTCTCCATTCCTCTGCCCTCTCCTATCACAATAAGTAAACATTTTACATATGATCTGACATGATTTGCTTATAGACCTTTCCATCTTATATTACTATGTCAGTCAAAGCACTTCTAAATAAAAGCAAAAGGCCATTCCCCACCCCCCCAAAAAAAAATTGCTCAGTGATCGGTTGCTACTTGACTTATTGCTTTGATCTAATTATGTCTTGGTTTATAAAGGAACAGTCTTAACCTGACCCATTAGATGATATTTTTTATTTCTAAGTGTATTTGTCCCTAAATTACCCATTTGTTTAGTCTCAAAGCTGTGTTTGACTCTTATGACCCCATGGACTGTAGCCCACCAGGTTCCTCTGTCCGTGAGTTTTCCCAGGCAAGAATACTGGCCCATAATGCCTCAGTATTTCAGTTTATATTGCTACAATTTCTTCTACACTGGAATCAAACACTTATGGAGTTGGTCAGAGAATCAAACAAATGTATGCTTTATAAAAACCTCTTAATTCTAGGATAAGGGAGAGAAGTATATTGTAACTCAAATATATAAATCGTTTCCCAAGTTTGATATTTGATGGTTATTATTTTTTTAGATTAAAAAATGCTGAGGTGCCAAGAAACTAAGCAATATTTTCTTGTGGGTTCTTCCTTATATTGAGTAATAATATAATCAGATAAATATTTATATAGATAATAGACATGATTCTGGAATTGCCTTAAAATAATCAGGGGCTAAGGTGAGGAGGTAATTGAGGATAGACGTGGGACAAAGTCAGCCATGAATCTGATCACTGCTGAACCTGGTTGATGGGCATGGAGGTTAATCATATGATTTTATTTGCTTTTCTCTATGCTTGACATTTTCCAAAATTTAAAAAAAAAAAAAAAGTTAAAAAAGCATATCATGAGGCCTCTATCGTGGGACACTTGGTCAAGGGACCCAGATTAGGGTCCTGGCCCAGCCAGTAGCATGTGGTGCTTGACTTTCAGTGGATCGCAGCTTCTTAGACTTCATTTTCCTGTCAGTAAAGTGAAGGCATTAGATGGGATCACTGGTTCCGAAGAAGATGGAATTGCCTCAGAAGCTTTTCTAAAATTGCACTAACAACTCTAGAGTTTTGTTTGGATTTAGGAATTAGAAGGAAATGTGTATTTCAAAATAACTTCTCAAGTGACTGTGCTATGTCATTCCCTGTTGTTGTTTAGTCCTTAAGTTGTGTCCAACTGTTCTGACCGCATAGACTATATATAGCCCACCAGGTTCCTCTGTCCATGGGATTTCCCAGGCAAGAATACTGGAATAGGTTTCCATTTTCTTCTCCAGGGAATCTTCCCAACCCAGGGATCAAACCTACATCCCCTGCATTGGCTGATGGATTCTTTACCATTGAGCCACCAAGGAAACCCTTTCATTCCTTTCGTGAACACAAATTTGATGGTATCAGAGAGAGTGATTAAAAGACGCTTACTCCTTGGAAGGAAAGTTAAGACCAACCAAGACAGCATATTCAAAAGCAGAGACATTACTTTGTCAATAAAGGTCCATCTAGTCAAGGCTATGGTTTTTCCAGTGGTCATGTATGGATGTGAGAGTTGGACTATAAAGAAAGCTGAGCACCGAAGAATTGATGCTTTTGAACTGTGGTGTTGGGGAAGACTCTTGAGAGTTCCTTGGACTGCAAGGAGATCCAACCAGTCCATCCTAAAGGAGATCAGTCCTGGGGTGTTCATTGGAAGGACTGATGCTGAAGATGAAACTCTAATACTTTGGCCACCTCATATGAAGAGCTGACTCATTTGAAAAGACCCTGATGCTGGGAAGGATTGAGGGTAGGAGGAGAAGGGGATGACAGAGGATGAGATGGTTGGATGGCATCACTGACTCAATGAACATGGGTTTGGGTGGACTCCGGGAGTTGACGATGGACAGGGAAGCTTGGCGTGCTGTGGTTCGTGGGGTCACAAAGAGTCGGACACGACTCAGCAACTGAACTGAAAGAGAGTGAGGTTAAAAAAAGAGAGAGAGATGTAAGGCTCTACCCTTCAACATTTTAAGAGGTCTAGGATGGGTTCTGAAGATTTGTGTTTTTAAAAAGCTCTCCAGGTCATTCTAATAGGGGTCCACATTTCACACTTCGAGAAACACTTTTCTAAATTATCCCCATGGCCCTTTCCAACTTGATAAGACCCTATGATGCTCCCTGACCATTACTTTTTACTTCTTTTCTGTTTTGTACCATTCTATGAATATCTGGTCTTTTAACTACAAGTATACAACAGTCAAGAAAATGATGCTGTTACTTGCTTTGGGTCCTGAAACACAGCAGAAATAGACTCTAGTTAAACTTCATGCTATGTCTATACAGCCATAATTCTTGTTGGGAAAAGATTTTCTAAAGTAAATATAGCCTGTCAATTTTACATTGGCTACTTAAAACAGATAAATTATTTTAGTCTATTGTCTCTAGCCTTGCTTCCTAATATTCACATTGCTTGAGTTTTATTCTTTTTTGCCAGTCCTACTGGATAGATTAATAAATTGAGATTAATGAGATTCTTCCTATTCCACCTGTTTTTAGCCAAATGCCTGTATGCTACATGAGCAGGTGGGTGGCTGTGATGTTGGATCACCAAGCTTCTTTGCATAGCGAACAACTGTTAGATGTGGATGTCAGAGAAAATATTGTGATAAATTTCTGCCTCCAATGAGGAAACATAAATATGGGTCAAAGAAGTTTTAGTAGCCCCTGTTACTTCACACTGCCAAGTTTTGTGTTAAACACCACTTCCAAACCTAGAAATTTTTTAGTAGCCCCAAACTGCATTTTGGGGGAGAAGACAATAAAAGCAAAGCTGAGAAGCAGCCAAAGCCTTTAAGTGTTTTGTTTTTTAAGTCTTTTTTTTCCCCCTTTTTTGGCCTTTCCATCCACTTACAAGTTTCTGACTGTGGAGGAAGTGACTTTAAAGCATCATACTTGTGACTCCAGTTGATTTCATGTGGCAAAGGGAAGAATAATGAGAAGTTAGCAGGGGATCAAGATTTCCTTGGTGGCTCAGTACTAAAGGATCCGCCTGCCAGTGCAGGAAAGACGGGCTTGATCCCTGGGTCCAGAAGATCCCCTGGAGAAGGAAACAGCACCCTGTTCTAGTATTCTTGCCTGGCAAATTCCATAGGCAGAGGGGCATGATGAGACGTCTACAGTCCATGGGGCTGCAAAAAGTCAGACACGTCTCAGCTACTAATCAACAACAACACATCAGAATGAGTGCCGAATATATCATGCTGACCTGAAACAAATAAATTGCCAGACTTCTCCAGCAGAAACGGGATCATCAGACAACTGCGGTTCGGAATCTGTCACCAGATTGAGGCACATATAAGTCCCCAAACTGCAAGGGAAGGAGAAGACTTTTATAAAGAGGAAAAGAGAACTGAGGGGCTGTAGTAAACATGGCATCCTTGGCTTTTCCTTGGCTGAGTCTCTGCCAGGAAAGAAGAGGTGTTTCTTTTTCCTTCTGGGCTCTGTGATTGTCTCAGGGTATGAGAGCCCCCTCTGGCCTCCCCACTCTATTTAATTGAGGTTTCTGTTTATTAATTTTTTACAATAGAAGAACTAACTCATCTGTGGGGCGTAACATTTGACAGTGATAATGAGGGAACTTGCACAGAAAGCTTCGCCCTTTGTGCTTTGCCACATTCTCCAAGCTTTTCTGAGCTCAGAAATTGCAGTAATATTCTATAAATGTCTTTAATATTTTATTTCTTTAAAAAAATTACTACTGAGCAAAGGACTTAAATAAAATTATAACTGACTCTTAGTCAAAGAATAAAACCTCTCTCTGCCCCTGTGAGCACTGTGGTGTAAATCTCATCAGAAGGGATAGCCTGTCCTGTGACTATGTGGCATTGTAATATGAGCCACACAAATACGGACACAGGTAAAGGCCTCAAAGCATAAATATTTTATTAAGAGAAAATTCTTATTCAGTAGTTTCTGTTCCTGTGGTCAATAGCAAAGCTTGCTTCTAGGAAGGAAAGATGGTAAATTCCTAACAATTGAATGGTGAAGTACATTGTACATCACTTTCCCCAGAAATATAGTCCTTATGATGGTTTTGCAGATTTTTTTCCTGCATTTACCTGTAGATAAATTGAACAATTACATGGTTCTAACGATCTCCTTGGTTCTTACTAATAATGGAGCATGTTATATTAAGGCTAACTGATGCTGGAGAAAATCAGGATGGGGTGGGATATATGGATGAGGTATCCAAGAGATTCCTCCTATTCTGGAGTTTTCAGAATAGTCCAGACAGCCTCAGGTTGACCCAAGTCAGTTCTGTTAGGAGCCACTAGAAAAACTTGCTGAGAGAGGGTCTCTGAACAGGATTTCTCAAAAGATACATTTATTAGTCAGGATCAGTTTAAAGCAAAAGTTAAACATAAAACATATCCAAGGAAGAAAACTAAACTGGTGGGAAGGCATAACTATCTTTAGTTACCTCTTAAGTACAAGGCTAAAAATGTGAATCTAAGGAAAGGGTAGTGAACTAAATGATGTAGAACTAGGGAGAAATTAAGGAACAAGAAGTCCAAAAGTGTAATGGGCTCTACAGTTGGTTGATTTACTGGCTCACTGATGCTCTCATAGACCAGGTTCTTTCCCTCTGTCATCTGCAGTATTTCAGCTTGGTCCTTAGACTGACTATCCTCTATGCAAGACATCTATGCTGCTGCTGCTGCTAAGTCGCTTCAGTCATGTCCGACTCTGTGTGACCCCATAGACAGCAGCCCACCAGGCTCCCCCATCCCTGGGATTCTCCAGGCAAGAACACTGGAGTGGGTTGCCATTTCCTGCTCCAATGCATGAAAGTGAAAGTGAAAGTGAAGTCGCTCAGTCGTGTCTGACCCTCAGCGACCCCATGGACTGCAGCCTTCCAGGCTCCTCCATCCATGGGATTTTCCAGGCAGGAGTACTGGAGTGGGGTGCCATTGCTTTCTCCGATGCAAGACATCTATAGCTCTTCCAAATGTTAGATCCAGGAATGATGATATCTGAAGGAAAAACTCAGCTTCTTAGGTGCAAGAAAACCGTTTCCAGCACCATCAGCACTCCTAAATTCCCCTGACATCTTTTTGGTCAGGGTTAAGTCACATGTTCACCTTTAAGCCAATAAGAGGAAAGGAATGCCATGGCTGGCGTATACAGAAGATGGAATAGATCTTGGAGATTTAAATGCCAATTCACTGACACAGCAGAAAATGGGGAGAATTCATATCTTTCTCAATCTGATGGGCCATGGTCGGTCTCTTGTAATGTGGCCCTAAATTTGGAATTGGAAGAGATCTTTAGTAATTGTAATTGCCTAGGACTGCTTTGGCAAAGTGCCACAATATGGGTGACTTAAAACAACAGAAATTTTGGTCTGACAGTTCTGGGGGCTAGAAGTCCAAAATCGTGATGTCAGGAGGGCCACACTCCCTCTGAAACCCGTAGGGGGTTCATTCCTTGTCTCTGTCTAGCTTCTAGTGGTTTGCCAGCAGTCTTTGGGGTCTCTTGATGTCTTAGTCAAAACTGCTATAACAGAATACCGTAGGCTTATAAACCAAGGAAATCTATTTGTCTGGGATTCTGGGGGCCCACCGCATGGGCAGTGTTCCCATATCAAGAGTTGGACCCATGTGCCCTACATTGGCACACAGATTCTTAACCCTGGGGCCACCAGGGATGTCCAAGCTAGAGAATCTTCAATCACGCAGTCCTCTATATTTTACTCACCTTGTCTCATTCACAGGACTGAACCTTATTTCTTTTGTTTTGTCCTTGGCAGGAAGAAAAGACAGCTGGCAGCTTCATTTGGTTTTGCACAGATTGAAAAGCATCTTCTTCCCCACCCCCTTCGTCCTTCACTTTTGGGTCATCTGTTTTACTTCTTTAAGAACCTCTGAAACAATTCTTTGTTTCTTAGAGAAGAGGGAAATTCCTTGACATGGGATTCTCTGCTCTCCTGCCTTTAGCAGGGCTGAAGCAAAAGCTGCCTGTCCCTGTATTTCCTTTCTATTCTCCCTCACACAAATCTGTCGTGTGACTCTCAGCAGTTTATGCCAAGGTCTGCCAAAGAAATGAAGCTACACACCTTTGCACAAGCTGGACTTGAGTTAGAAAAGTTGTGCATAGAACTCTTTGAAGATCAGGGAGTTTACAGAAACTGTAATGTGGAGGAGCTGGGACATTGTTTTCCTGAGAACTTTGCTACTGGGATTTTATTTTCAATGCAATGAGGAGCCACTGAAGGATTTTAAAATAGAGGGTGACATAAGAAAATTTCATTTCTAAAAATTATGAGGGCTGTTGGGGAAAAGTGTAATGGGAGAGGTAAGAAGAAGCTGGAAGGTGTTTGACAGCCACTCCAGGAAAAGAATGCAATAGGAGAACCACAGACTCCAAAAATGTGGTTCATTTCCTGTCATATATTCCCTTATATCCAAAATATTCTGTTGTGGAATTTGCTGCGAAAAACTCGGCCTCTGTGCACTGGTGTCGAATCAAATCTTGGAGACCGAGTTTTGGGTGAAGCAGACAAGAATAGCTTTATTGCCTTGCCAAGCAAAAAGTGAGTTGGCAGGCTCATGCCCTCAGAATTGTGTCCCAGCAGGGCTGGGGGCGTTGTGGCTATGGTGAGGAGCTTTACAGCCTTGCTTCAAGGGTGGAATTGCTGACAAGGATCAGGGTGCGTGCAGGGCCTGCTCTCCTTTAATCTGGCCTCAGGCAGTCTCCTGATGAGTTCTGTATGATCAAACTGTGACCTTCTCTCTGGATTGAAGAATGCTTCAAGTAGTTACCGTCTTCCATTTGTTAGGGGCTTAGTTCTGCAGAAGAGCGCAGAGACGCAGTTATGTGTGTCTCTTGAGGTGCAGCCAGGATGGAGCCCCGAGAATGCACAGTTGTTTCTCGACTGTTCCTCCCTCGTCTCTGTACCCCCAGACCCCTGCTTCTCTGGCTAGCAACTCTTTGAACCTGCCCCTTTGAACTCAGGGAGAGTCATGGAGGCTGAAGCTAATTTCCTGCAAACAAGAAATGGGGACACAAAAAAGCTTCCCTACGCAGGAGCCCCACAGGGCCTGCTCAGGTTCAGATTGTGCCAGCTCAGATTAGTTGCCCCTTCAGTACAGCAGTGTCTGAGGTCTCATCTACAAAAGCCGTGTAGTAGGTTTAGGGATCTGCATAACTCAGTCACCTGATGTTTCAAAATACAAACAAGCCGAACATACATTGCTACCAACTTCAGGTTGGAAGAACTGGTTTCTTGGAAACAAAGCCAAAGCAAAACTAAAGGACTCCTGTAAAAGTGACCATATGTTTAATGCTGGGTCACTGACGCTTATCATCAATTAGTGCACAATGGGTACAAATCTGAGCCCTTGGGTCAAACTTCAGGGACTCTGCCATGCCCTTGCGGAGTGGCTTGGATGCATAAAATGGGAGTAATAGTGTCTACTCTGTTATAAACTATAAATGGGATAATAAACTAAAAGTGCTAGGACAGGACATACAAGAGACACTCAACAAGTGAGCGCTGTTGCTGCTGTTTTATTAACAGACATTGATCATTTTATCCAAGTTATTAGGCAAAAATTGGGACGATACCTTGGAGAAGGAAATGGCAATCCACTGCAGGATTCTTGCCCAGAGGATTCCATGGACCGAGGAGCCTGGCAGGCTACAGTCCACGGGGTCGCAAAGGGTCGGACACAGCTGAGCAATGAACACACACACATTAAACAAAAATCGACTGGAGAAAGCGTAAGTGTGGATTGTTCAGGGTGAAAATGAAATGAGAGGTGCTCCCCACACTCTTACCAACCGCACCGCATACACAGAGTTCCTTTGTCCAGCTACACAAATGCTTGCTCTCCATTTTGGGGGGTTATTCTTCCCCCAGTAAAAGGCAGGTTCCTCCTGCCTTCTTACAAGCACATGAAGCGTTGCTTGCCTCTTACACAGTGCTGAATTACAGACGATGAATTCGTTGCTATATATTCACTCTGTCTTCCTACTAACCACGCCAGACAGAGCTCGGTAAAAAGAGGACAATGGCAGGCTTACTCATCTTTTTATTTCCTGCTTGCTCTCTCTGGGTGTGATCTCCCTTTTCGAAAGTAATGCGCTTACCCTTCACCCCCTTTCTTGCCTCGGAGCGATCATCAAATGTATAAATACACGGCGAATTGGAACAATTTCTGGGCCAACTGAGCGAGAAGGGGCCTGGTCTCCTGCATAAATATGCCGTCCTCCGAAGAGTTTGCAAATGTGTTTACAGCCAATTAAAAAGGAAAGCAAACTAAATTCAAAGGGAGGCAGCGAAGGAGGCTGGAGCAGCCTTTCAGCTGCAGGTCTAGAAGAAGCTGTGTGTGTGTGTGTGCGTGTGTATTTTTTTTAATATTGTGACAAGTGGAAAAATACTGTACAGTAAATCCATTGAGATGCTTCTGGAGGCTTTTCTGTTGACCTAATTGAGCTGTTTGAAGCGTGCTTGAAAGTTCTCACCCAGCCCATGTCAGCATCCCGCCTGCTGTCAGCCCTGAGAAGTTAATCTCCTCTGCATTGTTAGGAGAGGTTGTCAGGTATCTGATAGTTGTCCATGCTGCATGGCAGTGTGTAGGTATGGAACACACGTGTGTCCGTGTTTGTCTTTGGAGCATGAACCCGCCTGAATATGTGTGAGAACTGGAGGAGAGGGAAAAAAAAAATCTTTCTTTTACACGCCATAAGTTTCCCAACTAGGGTCCTGGTAATTAGACGGCAAGAGACAGATTAACAAGACAAAAAAAAAAAAAAAGGAAGTTTATTGACATGTGCAACGTTCATGTACGTTCATGTACTCACGGGGACAGCAAGTGATGAGTAACCCAAAGGAGTGATTAGGACTTTGTCTTATATACCATCTTAGGTTAGATTAAAGAAAAGGAGGATTTTGGCTTCTGTGCTAGCGAGGCAGGTTATGGGAAGCTGACAGGAAAGGTATGGTAAACAGGGTTGTTTAGCAACATCTGTTATGCAGATTTAGGTCAGTGCCTTCTCCCTAGACAAGATTTGTTAAAAGTTCTGTGTCCTGGTCAGGAAAAGGAGGGTGCCTTTACAAATGTAGGTCTCTTTTATAAATGTAAATTTCTTTTATAAAAGGAAAGTAACCTGTTTCTGGAGATTTTCTTTGGTCTGATGGTTCTCAGTAGTCTTTAGCTAGGAATAAGCCATATGACAAGCATTTTTTAGGTGGCATATTCTGGTACTCTGAGAACCAGCCACACCTACACCTCCATCCAGACAGTACCTGCAAACAGTATCACTGCCAGATATTTCATGACAAATAAGCAGACAAAAGACAACTGGGATCATCCATATCACTGTTCCTGCAGGCAAGCCTTTTAACATGCTACTCCCTTATCTGAATCGTTCTCTTACAGCCATCACCACAGACTTCACCTTCCATCCCCTTTGACTGAAGTCTCAGACTAGATGTCATCACTCTGGGAAAGTGTTCTTACCGCTCAGGACGTTGAGGTTAGGGGCACCCCCTCTGTTCTCCTAGTACTTTGAGTTCCTATTTATTTGAATATTTATTTATTTGACCCTGGCAGCTCTTAGTTGCAGCATGCGGGATCTTTAGTTGTGGCATTTGAACTCTTATTTGGAACATGTCAGATCTATTTCCCTGACCTGGGTTTGAACCTGAGACCCTGCATTGGGAATGTGGAGTCTAAGCCACTGGACCACCAGGGAAATCCTTGATTTCCTACTTAAACACCTAATGTACCATACCGACTCCTTGCTTAGATACCTGAATATATTCCTCATTAGTGTTACTGTGCTGAACTTGGGTCCACTCACCTGATGCACAGCAAAGCCACGCTGCTGACACCAGGTTCAGGTAAAGGAGAGACAGTATTTGTTGCTTTGTACAGTGCCAGGCAAGGAACATGGGTTGCTCTTGCTCAAAAGACCCGAACTCCCTGATGGCTTTCAGGATTCTGTTTATAAAGACAGTATTTTGGCTGAGAGTTGCAGCTCCTGAATTTTCTTCTGATTGGTTGATGGTGAGGCAACAGGGTGATATTTCAAGAATCATCAACCTCTGGTTCCAGCCAGTCTGGAGTCCAGTGCTTGTGGTCAGCACGTGGAGTAGAGCTTGTGATGACCACCAGATTCTATGTGGGTGGGAGGTTTTCAGTTTAGTTCAGTCGTGCAGTCATGTCTGAATCTTTGTGACCCCATGGGCTGCCACACACCAGGCCTCCCTGTCCATCATCAGCTCTCAGAGTTTACTCAAACTCATGTCTGTCGAGTCCGTGATGCCATCCAACATCTCATCCTCTGGTGTCCCGTTCTTCTCCTGCCCTCAATCTTTCCCAGCATCAGGGTATTTTCCAATGAGCCAGTTCTTTGCATCAGGTGGCCAAAGTACTGGAGCTTCAGTTTCAGCATCAGTCCTTCCAGTGAATATTCAAGATTGATCTCCTTTAGGATTGACTGGTTGGATCTCCTTGCAGTCCAAGGGACTCTCAAGAGTCTTCTCCAACACCACAGTTCCAAAGCATCAATTCTTTGGTGCTCAACTTTCTTTATGGTCCAACTCTCACATCCATACTGACTACTGGAAAAACTATAACTTTGACTAGGTGGACCTTTGTCGGCAAAGTAATGGCTCTGCTTTTTAATATGCTGTCTAGTTTGATCATAGCTTTTCTTCCAAGGAGCAAGCGTCTTTCAATTTCGTGGCTGCAGTCACCATCTGCAGTGATTTTGGAGCCCAAGAAAATAAAGTCTTTCACTGTTTTTATTGTTTTCCCATCTATTTGCCATGAAGTGATGGGACTGGATGCCATGATCTTCATTTTTTGAATGTTGAGTTTTAAGCCAGCTTTTTCAATCTTGACTTTGAAGTCTCTTTAGTTCTTCTTCACTTTCTGCCATAAGGGTGGTGTCATCTGCATATCTGAGGTTATTGATATTTCTCCCTGCAATCTTGATTCCAGCTTGTGCTTCATCCAGTCTGGCATTTTGCATGATGTACTCTGCATGTAAGTTAAATAAGCAAGGTGACAATGTAAAACCTTGATGTACTCCTTTCTCGATTGGGAACCAGTTCGTCATTCCATGTCCTGTTCCAACTGTTGCTTCTTGACCTGCATGCAGATTTCTTAGGAGGAAGGTAAGATTATCTGGTACTGCCCTCTCTTTAAAAGTTTTGCAGTTTGTTGTGATCCACACAGTCAAAGGCTTTAGTGTAGTCAATGGAGCAGAAGTAGATGTTTTTCTGAAATTCTCTTGCTTTTTTTATGATCCACCGGCTATTTACAATTTGATCTCTGGTTCCTCTGCCTTTTCTAAATACAGCTTGAACATATGGAAGTTTGCAGTTCATGTACTGTTGAAGCCTGACTTGGAGAATTTTGATCATTACTTGGCTAGCGTGTGGCATGAGTGTAACTGTGTGATAGTTTTAACATTCTTTGGCATTGCTTTTCTTTGGGATTGAAATGAAAACTGACCTTTTCCAGGCCCTACATTATGAACCATACTGTGTAGGGCCACCCAAGATGGATGGGTCATGGTGGAGAGTTCTGATAAAACGAGGAGGAGGAGGAGGGTTGGGGTTGAGGGCTCTTGGTTTCTGCAGGGCAATTCACTTATATGCATCCGATTGTTATGCATATGTATTGAGGAGGAACTGGGACTCTGTTTTTATCACTGAACTGTTTGTCTTTCCTTTGTTCTTGTTATCCTTCACTTCCCTAATTAGTAATTGCTTGAATCTGGTCTTTAGAATCCAGGGAGGGCCTAAGAGACTAAAGCCTTTTTCTCCAAACAAAAATGGGGGAAACTGAAGGGCTTTTTAACCCGGCAGGGGGGTAGGTCCCACAGGGTCCTGCTCAGTTTTAATCCCCTCTTTTTCTTTGACATCCTCAGTCCTTAGGGGACCAGGAACAGAACCAGAAAGGGAATAAAGTTTTGGAAAGAGAGGTTAATCATAAACTTGGCAGAGGAACTCAGTTTTAAGGAAATTGGGTTTTAGCACTTCACACATGAAGTGAGGTTATGTTGTATTCATCCCCAAATTGAAAGCAATCCCCAGTGTGTAGCAGAATCACAATAAATTAATTACCAAAATAACTTAATAGCTGGTTTGTGGGTAAAGAGATTGCAAGGCCAGAAGACTGGCTTGTGACTTATAGATTGTCAAAAATCACTCAGTTCCCAATAATTTTGATGACTTTTATTTTAGGCTTCTCAGCTTACCTATATATCTTCATCATCATGTTCTTAATGGTCTGTGGAATTCCCAGCTCTTACAATTGACTAGCAGTTGTTAGTTGAGGGTGGATCTGTAACAGAGAAGGGCTAGATTAGGAAATACTCAGGCCCTCCTCTTCTGCTTAGTACTCAGCTTCCTTAGGTGATAGGGACTCAACCCAGATGGAGAAAGCATATTCTAGGCACAGTCAGAGTGAATCTGGTTGATGAACTGGGGAGAAGTTACAAGGCAAATTGTTTCAAATTTGTTTTATTTTGTACATGAAACCCTTACTTGTTAGCACTTTTTAAATAATTGATAAACTTGACTATGTCTGTGTATTTTCACTCTTAGACTGTGCTGTGGGTATAGCCTCCTACATCAATGACTTTGGACTTGAATTTCTTTTTGTCCTTGTTCTACTTGAGTTTAGACTTTCAGCAAATTGTCTTTATGTCTCTCCATTCTACCTCTGACATGCCTTGCAAATTCACCCGTAACCAAATCTGTTTAATGAAGGTCACAAGAACTAAGCCAGCGTGAGACCTGGGAGTGAAATCCAGTGGTCCTGATTTTTTTATTCACTAATGATCCACCTCTATCCCATCCTCCCACCCCCAGGTCAGAACAGGTTATAGTATTTCAGGCCTTTGGTTTTATTGATCAAATCATCCATCTCTCATTCTGCAAAGTCAGGGTCCTTAAGTACTTCTATGGATCCATAAGAACTCTTCCTCTTGAGCCATGTTTGACTTTGTCGTTGATATTATTTACTATGTCTGATAATAAATAGTTTTTTAAACTAAGAGGTCAGAGTGAGCAGGAAGGATTAGCTAGAATACCAAATCTCTCCCTGCTGGAGAAAGGCATGAGAATGTACTGTCCTCATCATAAAGCTGATGTTATATCTCTGAATAGAACCTTAACATAATTCTTATCTTAGAAATTCTTATTTAGCTGTCTAAGACTGCCTTTCTCGTATGCCTAAACAATACATATAATCTATTATTTTTTAATTATGTATTTATTTATTGATGTAAATCATTTTTAAAGTCTTCATTGAATGTATTTCTGCTTTATATTGCTTCTGCTTTATATCTTAGTATTTTTGGCCATGAGATATATGGGATCCTAGCTTCCTGACCAGGGATCAAACCCATACTTCCTGCACTGAAAGGTGAAGTCTTAACCACTGGAATGCCAGAGAGGCACCTAATTAGGACATCAGCTGGATTCTTCCACAGTGGCTTCACTAAAAGATGAAAGGATTTTATTTCTCTCTTGGTCTGGAAATACCTTGTTAGTAATGTTTATGAAAAAGAGATCCTGTGGGTTAATTGTTCACAGAATTAGTTTACTGTTTTCTCTACCAGTCATTTTTGATTCTTCTTTTCTTAACCTTTCCACCATTCCTATTATTTCCCAGCCATTTTTTTCCTCTGTGATCTTAGAGAGACTAGTACAACTGTACTTTGCCACAGCTTTCACATTTTCCTCTGTGGCTCCAACCAGTCCATTCTGAAGGAGATCAACCCTGGGATTTCTTTGGAAGGAATGATGCTAAAGCTGAAACTCCAGTACTTTGGCCACCTCATGCGAAGAGTTGACTCATTGGAAAAGACCAGGATGCTGGGAGGGATTGGGGGCAGGAGAAGAAGGGGACGACCGAGGATGAGATGGCTGGATGGCATCACGGACTCGATGGACGCAAGTCTGAGTGAACTCCAGGAGTTGGTGATGGACAAGGAGGCCTGGAGTGCTGTGATTCATGGGGTCACAAAGAGTCAGACACGACTGAGTGACTGAACTGAACTGAACTGAACTTACGTGGGGAAGCTTGCTTTATTTATTTATTTTTTCATTTTTTTCTCTTTTTTCATTGACCATCACCACAATCCTATTTATTTATTTTAAGCTTTTTATTTTGTACTGAGGTATATCCAGTTAACAAACAGTGTTGTGATAATTTCAGGTGAAAAGTGAAGGCACTTAGCCATGCATGTACATGTACCCATTTTCCCCCAAACTGAGACATCTTGTGTTACATGCTGGGCAGGTTCCTGAAGAGGTGGGTAGGAACTGAGTCTCTGGATATTAAGTCATTGCTTAAGGATGTGGAAGAACTTGCTGTTTGAGTAAACCCTATTATGAATCTTTTTTCAAGCAAATAATTATTCTTTATCTTATCTTCTATGCAAATGCTGATTTCCACATTTAAGTTTTACTTAAAGCACTACCCATCTGTATATTTATATAACGGTCACTCCCCCAATCTTACAACTGAAAATTAGGTAATTTTTCTTTACTCATTCTTTTATGCCAGAAAATCTCCTATCTCTGTTTTGGTAATTCTCTTGGAGGTCCCAGCAAAACGATCATATCTCTGTTTCAGTCTGAAGATAAAACAGGCAGAGTGTATACTACAGAATGAGGTACCCAGAGCCAAGTTAGTGAACTACTGATGACTTTTCAAAAAGTTGCAGTAAATCATGATTTCCTCACAAAATACAGACATGTTTGCTTTTGGCATTTAATTTTAAAACACGCTCAGATATGTTTTTCCTCTCCCTCTCCCACTATGGGTTGATTCGTTCATATAAATGAAAAGTAAGTCATCTTTGAGTCATGCATGAAGAAAATTTTCCTTTTCTAATCCTGAGAGTGAGTATTTTGCTTTGAGATAGGATCTCTCCTTCTGGGGCTAGCTGAAACATCAACAAAATAAATATAATTCAGAATTGGGTATAAAGAAAACGTAACTTACCTTTGTACCTTTAAATACATATTTGAAAAAAAAACAGTGCTCTTATTTTATGGATTTTCTTTCTTTGTCATATCGTTACTGATTCAAACCAGAGAACTAAATCTTACTATTCTGCCCAAGATAATGTGCTGTTTTGTGCCAAAGCAGAAAATGCCAATAAAAAATAGGGAGGTCCCAGCCCAACTCTGTTATTCCAAATGGACTTCAGTTCAGTCATTCAGTCGCTGTCGCTTCCACCTCTTTGTGACCCCATGGACTGTAGCACACCAGGCTTCCCTGACCATTGTCAATTCCCGAAGTTTACTCAAACTCATGTCCATTGACTCGGTGACGCCATCCAACCATCTCATCCTCTGTTGTCCCCTTCTCCACCTGCCTTTAATCTTTCCCAGCATCAGGGTCTTTTCCAATGAGTCAGTTCTTTGCATCAAGTGGCCAAAATATTGGAGATTCAGCTTCAACATCAGTCCTTCCAATGAATATTCAGGACTGATTTCCTTTAGGATGGTCTAGTTGGATGTCCTTATAGTCCAAGGGACTCTCAAGAGTCTTCTCCAACACCACAGTTCAAAAGCATCAATTCTTTGGTGCTCAGCTTTCTTTATAGCCCAACTCTCACATCCATACATGACCACTGGAAAAACCATAGCTTTGACTAGACTGACTTTGGTTGGCAAAGTAATGTCTCTGTTTTTTAATATGCTGTCTAGGTTGGTCATAGCTTTTCTTCCAAGGGAACAAACGTCTTTTAATTTCATGGCTATAGTCACCATCTGCAGTGATTTTGGAGCACAAAAAAGTGAAGTCTATCACTGTTTCCCCGTCTGTTTGCCATGAAGTGATGGGACCAGATGCCATGATCTTCATTTTTTGAATGTTGAGTTTTAAGCCAACTTTTTCCCCTCTCCTCTTTCACTTTCATCAGGAGGCTCTTTAGTTTTTCTTCTCTTTCTGCCTTAAGTGTGGTATCATCTGCATATCTGAGGTTATTGCTATTTCTCTCGGCAATCTTGATTCCAGCTTCTGCTTCATCCAGCCCAGCATTTCTCATGATGTACTCTGCATATAATTTAAATAAGCAGGGTAACAAAATACAGGCTTGATGTACTCCTTTCCCAATTTGGAACCAGTCTGTTGTTCCATGTCCAGTTCTAACTGTTGCTTCTTGACCTGTATATAGGTTTCTCAGGAGGCAGGTCAAGGGGTCAGGTATTCCCATCTCTTTAAGAATTTTGCAGTTTGTTGTGATCCACACAGTCAAAGACTTTGGCATCGTCAATAAAGCAGAAGTAGATGTTTTTCTGTAACACTCTTGCTTTTTCTATGATCCAACAGATGTTGACAATTTGATCTCTGGTTCCCCTGCCTTTTCTAAATCCAGCTTGAGCATCTGGAATTTCATGGTTCATGTACTGTTGAAGCCTGGCTTAGAGAATTTTGAGCATCACTTTGCTAGCTTGTGAGATGAGTGCAATTGTGCAATAGTTTGCACATTCTTTGGCATTGCTTTTCTTTGGGATTGGGATGAAAACTGACCTTTTCCAGTCCTATGGCCGTGGCTAAGTTTTCCAAATTTGCTGGCATATTGAGTGCAGCACTTTCACAACATCGTCTTTTAGGATTTGAAATAGTTTAACTGGAATTCCATCACCTCCACTAGCTTTGTTCGTAGTGATGCTTTCTAAGGCCCACTTGACTTCACATTCCAGGATGTCTGGCTCTAGGTGAGTGATCACACCATCGTGATTATCTGGGTCATGAAGATCTTTTTTGTACAGTTCTGTTTATTCTTGCCGCCTCTTCTTAATATCTTCTGTTACTGTTAGGTCCATACCATTTCTGTCTTTTATTGTGTCCATCTTTGCATGAAAATTTCCCTTGGTATCTCTAATTTTCTTGAAGAGATCTCTAGTCTTTCCCATTCATTGTTTTCCTCTATTTCTTTGCATTGATCACTGAGGAAGGTTTTATTATCTCTCCTTGCTATTCTTTGGAACTCTGCATTCAGATAAGTATATCTTTCCTTTTCTCCTTTGCCTTTCTCTTCTCTTCTAATTCCTAATGGACTTAGTCATTTCAAAAAGCATCTGTGATCAGTGTACTTCCTGTAACAGTATTTTGCCAAGTGAATCTTGGATGGAATCATTCTACCTTCTGACCCAGTTGTCAAGTCTGCTCAAACTAAGGAAGCCAGGAAGCCAGATTTAGAAGCTGGCTTTACTCCTGAGAACCTGAAAGTTTAGTTAGCAGGGGAAGACAAAGAAAGAATAGGATGTTTTCTGGTGACCCTGCTTCTGTGATCGGTCTGTACCTGTCTCGTGCCCCTGTTTGTATACCTTGGTTAAGGGTTCACTTGAAATACACTGAATGCTGTGGTCTGAGTGGAATGCCATACCAACCGTGATTTCAGCACTCCAATATCCAGCTTCACCTTTGGAACCAGCCGAGCTTCATGCCCTCTGTTAACTTTTCATTTCAGGAGGGTATTTAGTTGGATGCCCATCTCCAAGCAAGCTGATAGATTGCAGGTGTGCACAAATTAGTTTTCTTGAGGAGCTATTTATTGCTTTTCAATTAGCAGCATATTCAGTTTTGAAAGTAAAAACAAAGGCAGCCTCTTCATTTTACCTTTGTAAAATGAGGTGTACAAAAGAGATGCAGTGTGTCTGATCTGGTTTGTACGTTGATATCAGAGCACCTGGATAAAATAGGACCAAGTTGGAATTTTCATCACTGGTCTTTTGGTGGTCCTGTCTTGCTGAAAGACTCAAACAGAAGCTGTAGCCATGTGTGATCATTGATGGATTTCTTGACATTTTTTAGAGAAAGATAGGTCAAATTAATAATGATATGGTCTGACGGAGTTATCATAAATTATCCTAGCAGTGCTAATTGATCTGCTCTTTTCCTCCTCCCAGTTTAATCTTCAAGCATATGTGTATTTTTGTATCATTAATTTAAAAAAGTCTGCAAATCACTTGGTATCACTTACCTAATTTGATAGATGCAGCACTGTGCAGTGGAAAGAACACTAGAGGTGAGGACTTCTGCATTCCTGTTCAAGTCTGATATTAATTTGTCACGTGACCTTGGATACAACCTTTCAGCCATATTAATTCTTTGCTGTTGCCAGCTTACAAAGCTACTTCAAGAGTTTGGACCATGAAAAATATACTTCGTCTCTTCCTTAAATATACATTCTCTTTTAAAGCAGAATGCGTTATGTACTGACATTAAGGAAATTTTTTTTTTCCAGGAAGGTAATCCTTTATGGCACAGGATAGGATTACCTTCATGGAACAATGTAGCAAATTCCCCTACTTTTAGGCCATTAAAGTGATTTCCAGATCACTCTCCTTCACCTTTTTCCTCCTTGACTTCCTTAAGGCAAACATTGTAAACTACATTTGGTATCTCTAAACTAAAGTCCAGCTGTACTTAGGTAACGTCCAACACTGTCAGAAATCCAGAGAGAATCAGAGATAGAGTGGCCAAGCAGAAAGTGAGATGCACTTTACACACTCGTTGTTGGAAGATACTTTAGGCCAAGCACTGGAGCATTGTCCCAAACACTTTGTGTTTCTCAAGATTTGGCCTCCTGTCGTGGGTTCCCAGTTGCAGCTATCCAGGGGAGCCATTTAAACGCCTCCAGATTCAGCTTTCTCATCAATAAGGGAGAGAAATTAGACCCAGTTGCCTTTCTATTTTGTTTGCCTTAATATCCTCTTATTCATCTATGTATTTTCTGAATTTCAGAAATCTGCTCTTAGAGAAAAAGGACAAAACAAAGTAGGTGATAATGAGATTTTTAAAGCAGTAGTAAAATTAAATGCTTTGAGGTTTGGCACAAAGATCAAGTAGCTTAGTTACTTGGTGATACTTAGAAGTTGAGGAGACTGGCTATTTCAAGTCAGAACTTCCTGTTATAATGGAATAATAAAGATACTTCTTGCTTAATAAGAAGTGGCTAAAGCTTAAAAAAGACCACTGCTAATACCCATAAGCAGTCAAATAACATGTCTTGACTATTGACATTGTACCCTTCCACAAACCTTGTCTTTCACTATTGACAGAACACTTCTCTGCTATTTTTACAACAAAAAAGCCCAATTAAACAGAAATCTTATTTTCCTAAATGATTGCTTTTAGGGGTGTTTAGATTCAGTAGAAAAGCACCCTGTATATATTTTTGCAAAGTCACTTATTCAAAACAATTAAAAGGAGCTATGTTCTTTCGGTCTTATGAAGAACATCACATTTTTCTTAGAAGTTGTATTTCCGCTTCTGTTGCCACAATCACTTATGATATGACATTCAAAAAGAGTTTTGAATTCTTATATGTAGTATTTAATTGGATAAATAGTTTAGAGTAGTACTTCAAAGTAAAAACTTAATATTCCTGAAATAATGTTTTTACCCAAGCATAGTCATAAAGTTACCATATAAATAGTAAGGATTACTCTAGGATGGAATATAATGTCTTGATTGGAAAGATGCACAAATGAAAGCTTAATTTCATAGAAGAAAGGAAATCTGGGCTATTTATTTGGAAATAGGAAATCAGATCAAATATATATTTGTGTGACATTCGATCAGAGTCATGTAGGTAGATGAGATCTGTCTATAAATATTTTCAGTCTCTGATTGGAGGAATGAATACTGTGTTACATGACTAAGATGCAGTGTTGGAACTGAAGTAGAATAATTCCTATAATTGGTATACTGGGAAATTAACTCTTCATACAGCTTTCGTATATGTGTGTGTGTGTGTGTGTATGTATATATTAGGTGGGATCATACCCAGCTGTGGGCCAGAAGGCATAGGACTTCTCAAAAAGAGAAGCAAAGTGAACTAAGTCTAGTAATGGTTACTACAGTACTTACTACTCATAATATTTAAATGTCCAAAGAACATTTAACCCATAGAAATAGTTCTAATAACTGACTAAAAGAAGGACACCCAAATTTCCTAATGCAAATATCAGTTTTATTCCTAGGGATTTGGAAATATGATAATTATGATTTCTAATTCCAAGCCTTAGAGCGTGTATTTGAATAAGTTAACCTTTAACAGCAACAACAAAAAAGACTTTCTCAGAAGGCACACAGCTTTTTGGCCTGTGGTATTTTCTTTGGAGGGAAGAAAAGAAGTTAGGGGGAGAAAAAAGGACAAAATGGAGGAGAAAATAAGGAGAAAAAGTATTCAACCAAAAGATATGATTAAAAAAAGTTATTTCTTAAAGAGCTAGGGGGAACTTAAAAATAAATTTGCTTTATAGTGCAAAGCAAGTGTACTTACCCAAGGGGAACTCTCTCAGATCCTCCCTTGTGTTGGATGAATTTGCCTCCTCCCACTTCTGCTGACCTTTCTCAGGTGCCCACAGCAAGAGAGCCTCAAAAAGGCCACCGGCACACTTTGTCTTCTGGGTTATCAGGACTTGTCTTTCTTCATGCTGATAAGGGGTGCCTGGCACAAATCAGAGCAGCTCAGAGATGCACGTGGCTATGCCTGTGAAGCCTCCACTGGCAGCCAGGCACCCCCTTGGCCTCACTGCCCTTGGCTTACCTGTGTCCCATCACAGTCGCCAAAGGTGGTCCCAGGGTGGATGCGCTTCATTGTCATTCACTAATTATGCACATAGCAAGTGATCTATATCTAATAGAAAAACATAAGTTATTGCTCTAGGAGGTTATGGTTGAGGAATAGGGTGTTGATGTAGCTAAGAGAGAAAATGAGAACCCGCTGCTGACGATAGAATAGTGAGAGATAATGTAAAACAGAAAAGAAGAAACAAATGTGCAGTATATCTTTATACAGCTAATATTTGCCTTTGGTTGTTGTTGACCCTCGCTCTTAACTCACCAGTGACTAACTAGGAAACATTTGGCCACCCAACAGACCTTCCTTCACTGCGTTTCTGTATTTCAGTATCTCATGAAGAGGCAGCGAACTTAATGCTCAATCTAATACGATCTTCTTCATCATAGCTGTGTAGGGAGACTGTTCTTTTCCCAGATGTGACACAGATTATTTGGCCAATAGATAAGAAATGCATTCTGTTGTCCTCCAAATACCTTTCTCATTAAACAGTGGAAGTTTGAGCAACAGTGGAATGGATTTCATTTAAATCTTAAAGCTTAAAATTTCTATGAAAAGTCATCTCAGCTAGAACTCTTCCCAATTGAGTCATCATATCCAGCTTCTATCAATTAACTTACTTTTGATTACATGTATTATTTAAGTGACTGAATCAGCTCATATGCACAAAGAAAATCTTTTAACTCTTCATGCGGGCCAAAGGCTGTATCTTAAAAGGAAGAAGGCCCTGATCAGACACTCCTTGTGCCTTGAGAGGCTCTTTGGAGCCATAGACGTGAGAGCACCTTCCACTGATTCCTGACGCTGGGGCTGCATTTGACATCAGCTGTGTGTTTGTGGCAGTCACTCCTGTGTGACTGCATAAATTCACTGTGTCCATAGTTTGCATCCAGAATGAATTTGTATAAGGTGCCTGGGGGACTGCTGATTTCAGGTTGGAAACAAGATTAGGTGGAAGCCTTGAAACCGCCTTTATGGAGTTCCGTAACTCAGCACATTTCTAATCCTCACTTCTACCATACTCTAGAGGAATCAGTCTGGTGAATTCATGAGACTAATATTGGAAAAACTGCTAGCACTCCTAAATCAAGATTCTGGCAATTTACTCCTTGCAAGAAAATTAGTGTGTTAACTCTTTCCTGTCACTGATTGGATTAGAGTTACACATAATTGGTTTTGTGAAATGCTACCCTTGCATCCGCAAGTAGTAGAAAGAATAAAGTGTGCCCAACCATAGGTCTAGAGGAAGGAAGACTGCTTGAAATATGTAGGTGGTGTAAAATGGCTTATTCATGGGTGTAACCTAGAGCTTTCAGTATTTTCCATCTCATTATGCCCAAATTCAATGATTTCTTTAGGGAACTAAAGAAAAGACCAAATTTCCAGGGTGCTGAGTGTTCATATTCTGATATCAGGTAGATTAAGCTCATATCAGTTCAGTTCAGTCACTCAATCGTGTCCGACTGTTTGCGACCCCATGGACTGCAGCATTCCAGGCCTCCCTGTCCATCACCAACTCCCGGAGTTCACTCAAACTCATGTCCACTGAGTCGGTGATGCCATCCAGCCATCTCATCCTCTGTCGTCCCTTTCTCCTCCTGCCTTCAATCTTTCCCAGCATCACATATAAGCTCATATATTCACCACTTATTAGCTCTATTTGCTTGTTCAATTTATTTAGCTTCTCTAAGTCTCCACTTCTTCTTTGTAAAAGGAGGATTTGATACTTGAATAGCTGTGTAGGATTGTTGTGAGGCCTAATTATGGTAACCTATGTTATTTACCTAGCACAGTGCCTGACATAAAGAAAGATCCAGTGAGTGGTGGTGGTGATCTTTCCTATTCTGATCATCACTATTATGCAAAACAGATGCAAAGTAATAGTATCATTCAAGCATTCTCCTGCAGACGTTGAATGGGCATGTGCTAAGTTTGGGGGCAGGGTGATTTTATCTCATTTATGTTTTTAAAACAATAATGTTAACCCACAGGTTGTCCAAAAATAATGCCATACATGATGATAATGAGTTTGAAGGAAAGATGGTAATTAGTAGGAAATGAATTTTAATCCTTCTTTCTATGTAAGTGCTTCACTTGCCTTGAACAATTTATTTAACTTTTATTCTACTTCATTTTGAAGATGAAGAAATAATATTTAGCTGTGTATAGGATTGGTACAATAGGTTATTTCTAAAGTAAGAATTTAACACTTTTGTAAATGTGGTATTATTAAATAAGAGTTTGCCATGTCCAGTGATACTTAGCTTTTTCACTTCTGGAAAGTTATTAGGTTCCTTTTTTTTTTTTTTTTTTTTGGTTGAGTGTTACCATGGTCTTACCCTTTGTTCTCAAAACACTGTTAAACATGAAACATCCACCCCTCATTTCAAACCTCATTTCTTCCACACCAGCTGCCGTCAAGTTTATAATCTTTGATTTCACCTCAGTTCAGTTCAGTTCAGTCGCTCAGTCGTGTCCGACTCTTTGCGACCCCATGAATCGCAGCACGCCAGGCCTCCCTGTTCATCACCATCTCTCGGAGTTCACTCAGACTCACATCCATTGAGTCAGTGATGCCATCCAGCCATCTCATCCTCGGTCGTCCCCTTCTCCTCCTGCCCCCAATCCCTCCCAGCATCAGAGTCTTTTCCAATGAGTCAACTCTTCGCATGAGGTGGCCAAAGTACTGGATAAGTTAAATAAGCAGGGTGACAATATACAGCCTTGACGCACTCCTTTTCCTATTTGGAACCAGTCTGTTGTTCCATGTCCAGTCCTAACTGTTGCTTCCTGACCTGCATACAGATTTCTCAAGAGGCAGGTTAGGTGGTCTGGTATTCCCATCTCTTTCAGAATTTTCCACAGTTTATTGTGATCCACACAGTCAAAGGCTTTGGCATAGTCGATAAAGCAGAAGTAGATGTTTTTCTGGAACTCTCTTGCTTTTTCCATGATCCAGCGGATGTTGGCAATTTGATCTCTGGTTCCTCTGCCTTTTCTAAAGCCAGCTTGAACATCAGGGAGTTCACGGTTCACGTATTGCTGAAGCCTGGCTTGGAGGATTTTGAGCATTACTTTACTAGCATGTGAGATGAGTGCAATTGTGCAGTAATTGGAGCATTCTTTTGCATTGCCTTTGATTTCACCTAGTGAAGCTGATAAAGCAAGTGGAATCCAGTGAGTAAAAGATTTTCCTAGGAGGATGACTCAGCCTTCAAAAAAAAAAAAAAAATCAGCAGTGTGAAAGGGGAAAAAAATGTTTAATCACTGAGAGCAATAATTCCATTCTAAATATTGGCCCCACTCATAAGGAATAAAGGGCTAAAAGAGGAGGGAGCCACTTCATTGGTTGCCTTACTTGATGCCTCTGTTGGCAGCTCTGGAATCAGGGCCTTGCCTGCGGAGGGAATCCACTGCAGCTACATTGGGAGTCATGTACTAAATGAGGCTTCTTAGGTTCTTATTTTCTAAACTCTATTCTTGCATCTTTTTCTGAGCTTTAAGCTAGGAAACTGCCACTTATAGAGCGTTCCCTTATACGCTTCTCCATTACCCTTATGCAGAGAGAACTCAGAGTGGCATGTTGATGGGGAGTCTGCTCAGGAAGAGAACACTTAGCTCTTTGGTTTTTTGTTGTTCAGTGGCTCAGTCATGTTCGACTCTTTGCGACCCAATGGACTGCAGCACATCAGGCCTCCCTGTCCTTCACCATCTCCCAGAGCTTGGTCAAACTCGTATCCATTGACTTGGTGATGCCATCCAAACATCTCATCCTCTGTCATCCCCTTCTCCTCCTGTCTTCAATCTTTCCCAGCATCAGGGTCTTTTCCAATGAGTTGGCTTTTTGCATCAGGTGACCAAAGAAAGTATTGGAGCTTCAGCTTCAGCATCAATCCTTCCAATGAATATTCAGGACTGATTTCTTCTAGGATATACTGGTTTCATCACCTTGCTGTCCAAGGGATTCTCAAGAGTCTTCTCCAATTCCACAATTTCAAAGCATCAATTCTTCGGTTATTCAGCCTTCTTTATGGTCTAACTCTCACATTCATACATGAATACTGGAAAAACAGCCTCTTTGACTATATGGACCTTTGTCGGCAAAGTAATAGTCTCTGCTTTTTTAATACACTGTCTAGGTTTGTCGTAGCTTGTCTTCCAAGGAGCAAGAGTCTTTCAATTTCATGGCTGCAGTCACTGACTGCAGTTGTTTTAGAGCCCAAGAAAACAAAGTCTGTCACTGTTTTCATTGTCTCCCCCTCTACTTGCCATGAAGTGATGGGACCAGATGCCATGATCTTGGTTTTTTGAATGGTGAGTTTTGAGCCAGCCTTTTCACTCTCCTCTTTCACCATCATCAAAAGGCTCTTTAGTTCCTCTTTGCTTTCTGCCTTAAGGGTGGTGTCAACTGCATATCTAAGGTTATTGATATTTCTCCTGGCAATCTTGAGTCCAGCTTGTGCTTCATCCAGCCCAGATCTAGGCCAAAAAGTATGGCATTAGAACATGCATAGCCAATATCTACATAGACTGGTTCTCAAGGCAGCATTTTTTCTTGTTTTTCTGCTCATTTCTTATATTATTTTGTTTTCTATTATGTCACCAGTATTCTGAATTTTTTTTATTGTATCTGTTGTAAATTGGTCTTTACCCCCCCCCCCCACACACATTCTTCCAACATTCACACACACACACGCATACTGCAAACATACCACAGAACTATTCAGTCAGTTGAGACCAATGATCTTGTCTAATTCACCTTAATATTTCCACTTTATTATTTGTCAACCTGACTGGAAGCTTCATGCTTTATCCTGATAACATTTAGGCATAAAATACCACGTCAATTCTACTCAGATGGAAGCTCAGCTTCAACCTATCATATGGTGTTGGTGATTTGTATCGTAGGAGACAAAATAAAAGAACCACAGGTGAGCCTGATAAATAGAAGACAAAAGCATCCCTAAGCATTTCACTAGCAGCCTATCCAAATATCTTGACACCAAAATTTGGTTCCCAGTACCTTCAGACATACCACGAATGCTCTTTCAAGAGAGCTTCTTGTTTCCTGTCCTCTTTCTACCGTTCACTGAACCTTTGTGCATTCCAAGTGCTAGAGGGGGAACTTGACATTCACTTGGCTCAGTTAGTCTTACAGTAACCCCACGTGGTGTGGCACCTTCCCAGTGTAGTACCGGCAGCTTCTGTGACAGCAGAGGAGATGGGTGTGTGCCTAGTGATGCCTCCATTCTGCTCTCTTCTAATAGGTTACTCACTGACTTGCTGCTTCCCCCAGCAGACTTGATCTCATTCGTTGTATTTATAGCAAATAGCATACTGCCAGGAAATTCCATATGGTCTGTATGAGTGAAGCTCTGATTATAAATCGTGAGCTGAGGACTTCCCTGGTGGACGAGTGTTTAAGAATCTGCCTCCCAATGCAGAGAACACAGGTTTGATCCCTGGTCTGGGATAATTCCACATGCCACAGGGCAACTAAACCCACTTCCTGCAAACTACTGTGCCCACGCTTTCGAGCCTGCTTCCCACAACTAGAGAGAAGTTTGCATGCCGAAATAAAGCTCCTGCTTGCTGCAACTAGGGTGCAACACAACCGAATAAGTAAATAACTATATTCATATTTTCAAAAAATCATGAGAAGGTCATTCTGACTAAGGACTCACCTCTGCAATAGGAGATCACAAGTTCAACATGATTGATTAGGAAGTAAAAAGGAAACATCTGTTACTTTTCACATTCCCTACTTTTAATTCCAAAAGTTTTATAAACTTCAAGTATTTAAAAATATCAGTGTTTTCATAGTCTTATACTTTGATTTCAATAATAAATGCACCCACATGCAATGACATGTAAAGATGTTTCCAATACAGTGTTAAAGGTGGGTGGGTGGGGGAACAGTGTTCATATAGCATTTATTTAGAATAAACCAATTTTTGAACATATGAATCCATATTTGCATGTCTATATCCAGGCACATTTTTATTCTTCACTCATTCTTATTTAATCAATCCTCTATTGTTGGGTAACTAGGATATTTCTAATGTTTCATTGGTATCATTATTAGAAAAAAAAAAAAATACTCTGCATCGAATATCCTAGTACAGTCTCTCTGTGTACTTGTCTAATTATTTTGTCAGGATAACCAGACCCATATGTCCACTTCGTGCAGCTATTTGCTGTGAACTCCCTCTCTGCCTCCAGAAACAGGTTTTTCTCCTGGGAGTAGTGGCTGCCACATTAACTGGTGATTGGAGTAATATAAGTTCATGTAACATGATTAACAAAGCATGCCAAAGGTCATCTGTATCTTATTTATCAATGAATTATCTGACACCCCTGAGAGACACTTAGCTTTTCAGAAAGCCCGTTCCTGAGCTGAATTCCTGTACTCAGAAACATCAAATGCCAAATATTCTCCTACAGACACGATCACATCTAATTTGATACCCAAGACCATTGGTAGAGGGCCTTGTCAACTGAATTCTGTGGGATTGAGTTAGATTATTTTTTTAAAAAAGCCTTAGATAGATAGAGCAAAAACAGGGAACTGGCTCTTGCAACCGGGGACTTCAATGTGATCTCATCGCCCTAGGATGGGACTCATGTTTTAAAATAAACTTACAAAACTTTTTGAATTGAGGAACCTGAAAAAGTGTGAGCTCTTTGTTGATTTTCTTGCTGGTCATAAGGAATTTGTGGTCTCACAGAGAGCCCCTTAGGCCCCCTGGCAAGCTGATCCTGACCAGAACTCTCATGTTGCAATGAGTACAGACTCATGCATGCTGACTCCAAACATTCCTTGCTAGTCTACTGTAACCAGGGCCATGTTATTTGCAGATGGTAAAGCTGTGCCATAAAGGATGAGTAGAAGTAACCAGGCAGGGAGGAGGCAGGAGGGCCTTGCTGGCAGAGGGAGCCACACACAGAATGCAGCCCCTACGTGATGCTTTCTGAATTCCAAATAGTTGGTTTTGCTGGAGGTAGATTGCAAGCTGAGAAGTAACGGGAAGTGAGCTGTACAGCAAGGGCCCTTTCAGCTCCATGACACTGATCACACTACCTGCTCACGTGGTTTTTTGATGAGCACCGAGTGGGAACCTCGGTATGAATCCTTGTTCTCACTTATCAGAATCACGTTAGTGGCTTCCCATTACTCTTGAGGAAGACTAGATCCTTAATGCAGCATACAGGGCCCTGTACAGTCTGTCTCCTGCCTCTTTAGTCTCATTCCTCACCAGTCCCACCTTTGTCCTTCCAACCCTGACCTCTATGTTCTAGCCATATCGACTTTCCTTGAGCTTTTGCTAATGGGATGCATTGCTGCCTTCCAACAATGGGCCTTTATGCATTCTATGCGCTTCATAGAGTCCTCCTTCCTTCCTAACATTCTGGCCTGTTTATTTCCTTTTATCCCTCAAGTCTCAGCTCAATTATTTTTTATAAAAGAAATGCTTCCCTGAGTTCCCTGATTGGATCTAACCTCCCACTGGTATGTTCTCATAGCATCATGTATGTTTCTTTTACAATACTGTAGGAAGAGAAATTATCTGGGATGTATTTGTATGGTTAGTTGATCCATGTTGGTTTCCTCCTAACAAGTAACATCATCATGTGTAGCATCATCATTAAATCAGCCAGCATTAGCTAAGGTGCTCACATTTGCCCCACCCTCTTCTAAGCATTTTCTTTGTATTAATTTACATAATTCCCAGAGCAGTGCCCATTAAACAGATGGTAACATTGAGCGAGAGAAAATTTAAGTAACTCCCCAAATTTGCACAGCTAATAGGTGAAGTTGGAATTTGAACCCCGGCAGAATGGATTCATTCTATTCACCACTGTTTCTGCTGACCCGTGAGTTCCAGTCCTAACACCTAGTAATTTCTCAATTAATATTTATTGAAAATACAAATGGATAAGTAAATTAATCCATCTAAATGCCATACATGCCCAACTCTTAACTGGGGGCAATTGAGCATGATGCAGAAGAGTTGTGATAGACATTTCATTGGCAGGAATATATTCTGGAGAAGATTTGGAAAAGAGGAGCCCTGAAGCACTTTATGTGATTTGTGAGGAAAATCTTACAGGATGTTAGCCAAAGACATTAGTTCTGTGGCTTATGTGTCCATCATTGTGACCTTTCCCAATATTGACTTTTGGGTTTGTTCAGTGTCTGTAATCCTATAGGCTGACATTTATAATCTTGAGTGATTACATTGTATTTGCAAAGGGTTTGCTATAAAAGAAACATCTCTTAGAAACTTTGAAATACAGAGAGCAAGTCATTGGTAATATTATCCAGAGTTCTGCCAATCTGTGGTTATCTTGCTTATCCAAAAGCAAATTAATTTCCTCTTTCTCACCTCTATAAGTACTTTCTCACCTCTGTAAGTACTTTATAGCTCTCTGCTTTCATGCACTGAGATTTTCCCATCTACTGGAGAAGACCTCCAGATAAAAAGAGGCAGAACAATGACTGAACCTAGTCCTAGAACCTTAGACATTAATCCATGGTCAGACCATGGAACTTCCTTGGTATTACCAGACTTTGATAAAGTAAATTCGGTCTCCTTGTGGACATGCCTTCACATACTCTTTGATGAAAGTTCCCCTGGAAAAATCTGCCCACCTTGTAATTACTTCTATGTAAGTAATTGTCCACATCGGTTTCTCTATATTAGGTTTTTTTCTATTATCAGTTGCAACCCACTGACTGGGCACAAGCACAAGTCCCAGCGAGATGATTGATGCTTCCCTTTTACTAGATGGTCTTTCTGCCTTCTGAATTTGTCATAGGATAAAGAAGGGAAATTTGCAGGGGAAGCGTGATGATGATGTGGTCATGTGGAAAGGATGCTTTGTGACTCATGTTGTTGGGATGGAGGGGGAGTAGGAAGTGAATTAAATATGTAGTACAATCAGTTTCCTTTTCCCACTATTGAAATTACTGAAGGGGGTGGTGACTTAGATACTTGATTTCCCTACTCTTAGATTTACTAGTAAAGAAGGATTATAGTATAAGGAGCAAGACAGTCAGTCAGGGACAGTAATGCAGTGTGTAATTCTATGATTGTTTATATCACAGCCAATGTAGATTTACATTTAGCTGGCTTTTGTATTGGCTGTGCATAGTACTCTTTTATATTAAATATCACTAGAGGATGTTTAATACATGAGACCATGAAATTAGTGTTTATATATTTTGGTACCCATGCCAAAATTGAATATTCTACCTGACGGAGGAAGGGGAGAGTGTGACTCTAGGGATGAGTTTCAGGCATTCTGGGCCACATCCACAAATGAATCGAACCCAGGATGGATTCAGTCATAATTACTACAGTCATCCAATTTCAAGTTAGGGCAATAGATTGTGTATTTGGGGGTGATTCTTAATGCCAGATAAGAATTGGATTATTCATAAGGGAAGTTGTTTAATGTAAAATGGGTAAGACCAATTCAGAATTCTTCCCAGAAAATAAGATTATCTTACTGAACCAAAATTGGGTCCCCTTTCCCACAGCACAGCAAAGTCAGTTTTACTAACACCAGGTTGTGGTAAAGGAGAGTACAGCATTTGTTGCATGGTGTCAAACAAGGATCAAGGACGGCTCATGCTCAAAAGATTAGAACTCCCTGGTGACTTTCAGGGAAGAGTTTTTAAAGGTGACATTTGGGGTAAGAGTGGCAGGGGACGTGACTTTCTTCTCATTGGCTGCTGATGAGATAACAGAGTGGTGTTAGGGGATTCTTAAGCATCAACCTTCTGATTCCAACTAATCTGGGGTCCAGTGCTAGAGCTGAACATGTGGTCACCATCGTCCACCTGGGTAGGGGTCTTAGTTCCTGTAGAACAACTCAAAGGACATGCATCATGTGGTTATATATGTCCCTCAAGAAGGAAAAAGATTGCTGTATTGCAGCACTTGCTTCTCAGCTGCTTTTCGTTTCCGCATCCCCTCTGCTAGCATCTGCTCTTTGGAGTTCAGAGACGTCCTCGGAGACCAAAGCGTTTTTCTATGAACAAGAAACTGGCGGCATGGAGGGCCTTTGGTATCCAGGAGGGATATGCAGGGTCCTGCTCTCTCAGTTCCCCTTTCCGTTGTTCAGTAGCTCAGTTGTGTCCTCCTCTTGGCAATCCCATGGACGGCAGGACGCCAGGCCTCCCTGTCCTTCACCATCTCCTGGAGCTTGCTCAAATTCATGTCCTGTGAGTCAGTGATGCCATCCAACCATCTCGTCCTCCATCATCCCCTTTCTGTTGGTACTTCTCAATTCTGAGGAGAACAGAGATGGAGCAAGAAAGAGAAGACATTTCTGGAAAGAGAGGTGAATCATAAACTTGGCAGGGAAACTCAATTTTAGAGGAACTCAGTTTTGGTTGTTATGGATGCATCGAAAAGGGGAAACAAGTACCTAGACTGAAGGACAGAGTTCAAAGTGAGTTAATCCAGAAGCAGAATCTGGTAGGAACTGAATGAGTAGGCCAAGTTCACATGTCAGCTGGACTGCAGAGTTTGAGTTTCAGATGTCCGCATTACTCCAAGTTGGGATAAGGGAGAAGATGGCATAGGAGGGTATAAATGAAGGGACAGTGGACACCAATAGACCATGCAGACATTCTAGCCAACTCTGTAAAGAGTAAGAGCCTCAGTAAGAAAGGCTATGCTGGGAGGTTCTGTCTGGCTCTAGGCACATTGATTCAGCATATAATCAGCACAAATTAGATTATTTCCAAATGTTAATTACTGGAGAGTCCCTTGGACTGCAAGGAGATCCAACCAGTCCATTCTGAAGGAGATCAGCCCTGGGATTTCTTTGGAAGGTATGATGCTAAAGCTGAAACTCCAGTACTTTGGCCACCTCATGCGAAGAGTTGACTCATTGGAAAAGACTCTGATGCTGGGAGGGATTGGGGGCAGGAGGAGAAGGGGACGACTGAGGATGAGATGGCTGGATGGCATCACGGACTCGATGAACGTGAGTCTGAGTGAACCCCAGGAGATGGTGATGGACAGGGAGGCCTGGCGTGCTGTGATTCATGGGGTCGCAGAGAGTCAGACACGACTGAGCAACTGAACTGAACTGAGAGCGCAAACAATATATTCCCATCCTGTGCTTTAGGCTTAGTTGTACAGAGTCAACATTGTACAGCCCCAGGGCTAGTCCAGAGTGTCCCACCCAAAGCAGGCACTTTGTAAACAGTTAGGGAATAAATGTGAGTGGATGAATAAATAACCAAAGTTTTGGAGGTGGATTGGATGGGACTGTGGCAGATAAGGACTGACGTCATCCTTCAAGGACCAGCTCAAAATGCCACATTTTCGCTACAGCTTTCACATTAAGTTGATTATCCCTCTCCTCTGTTTCTATGGTGATTTATTTATTCTGCTTTAATGGCATTGGTGAGTCATGTTGTAATTACATTTCATGAATCCCTCTCCCTCCTTGACTATGACATCCTTGACCGAAGGGATTTTTAGCTTGTATTTATTTACACTGCCATACATAGTATCTAGCACAGACTAGGCACTCAGTAAACATTTATCATACTGAGTCTAAAGTTTCTAATATACCAGTGTGGTTTGTGAGCCATGCTTTATTGATTTAATAAGATCACAGGGCTTTGTGATTATGTGATAGTCACACTGAAAAATCAGAGCAGTAACTTCTCCAATAGCAGGATATTTTTTCCCTCCTTCCTTCCTGATTATCTCTTCCTTTGCCTCCTGGAAACTATATATTGGAGGAGGTTGTGAATGTGTGCTCTTTTAGATTTCCCAGAGTTTGAAAACAATTATGATAGCAGAGCTGAGAGGCAATTACATTTTTGTTCTCTTGCTCTCCAGTTCCTTCCCTCTGTCTTCCCTCCCCATCTTTTCACCCTGGAGATTATTCTTGGGGGAACGCAGTAAAGCCACAGGACAAGTGAGCAATTTTGGAGGAGCGGCATATGGGCTTTTATAGCACAGACTACCATAAATAGCATGCTGTCTTCTCTAGTCCCTCATCTTGATCAAACTTTGTTAGCCTCCTGTGAAATCTAACAGATGAAAGATAAAGACCATTTTGTCCCCTTCTTGGAAGTATGAAATAGGAAATGTACATGCACCTCGAGACCATTCCTACGCCTGACTAGAAACTGAGTTGTCTTTATCTGTGGATACAGGGTGTCTTTTAAGAGATTTTGGGGATTTCCCTGGGGGTCCAGTGGTTAAGAATTCTCCTTCCAATTCAGGGGGTGAGGGTTTGATCCCTGGTCCTAGAGTTAAGATCCCATATCCCTTGTGGCCAAAACCTAAAATATAAAACAAAAGCAATAGTGTAACAAATTCAATAAAGACTTTAAAAATGACCCATATAAAAAAAAAATCAAAAAATAAAATAAAAAGATATCCTTCAAATCATAATGCATACAGAACCCTGGGGTAAGGAGAGACAATATTGAGAAACAGATTTCAAGGGAGATTGAAAATAACCCTTGAAATAGTGGTACAGGAAACAGAACAAAATATTAGAATGAAGAAAGAATTTTTTTTTTTTTTTTTTTTTGCTGGAAGCAACACCTGATGTGTAAACCTAAAATAAAATATCAACAGAAGATAGAGTTTAAGAGTACATCACAAGGCAAAAATTACTTCTTAGACAGATGAAGAGATTGATAGATGACTGTGGATTTCTTCATCTATTTCTATCTTTTTCCATTTCTATTTTAAAGGGTATTTATTTATTTGTAAACATTAGGAAATGCAATGCTTTTGACCCAGCAGACTGGCTTTTCTGGTCCAAACATAGTGAAATCAAAAGTGGAAGTTGGGGAGTCTACTCAGTTCAGGAAATACTGGTCTATCTAGATTATTTGAAAATGGCCTTTTTTTTTTTCCTTTTAACTTTGTATTTTGTATTGGAACATAGCCAATTAACAATGTTGTGATAGTTTCGGGTGGACAGTGAAGGAGCTCAGCCATACATACACGTATCCCTTCTTCCTCAAAGCCCCCTCCATCCAGGCGGCCACATAACACTGAGCAGAGATCTGTGTGCTGTTTTCTTGACAATATAGGAAAAACTTTCAAGATTCAACCAAAGTTGAATGTATTCAGAATCACGCCTCTCTGCTCGGGGAACTTGTTGCTTGACAATTCACTATGACTACTTCAAAGTTTAAAACAAACTAGAACTTCCCTGGAAAACTTTCCCTCAAAGATCCAGGCTTCTCTATAAACTCTCTGAAAAAGTAGAAGTGTTAGTCAGTCAGTCGTGTCCAACTCTTTGCGACCCCATGGACTGTAGCCCACAGGCTCCCCTATCCATGGAATTCTCCAGGCAAGGATGCTGGAGTGGGTACCAGTTCCCTTCTCCAGGGGATCTTCCCAACTCAGGGGTGGAACCCAGTTCTCCTGCATTGCAGGCACTTTCTCTGTAAACCTCCTTTCTGCTGCCTGGCCCGTTACAATTTGGCACATACACCATTTTAATGAGTGTCCTGTGCCTAGGAAACGTGTCAGATAAGGTTGACGGAATCGACGCAGGAATGGTGGTGTGGAACATGCGTTTGGCTTGAGACTCTGCTGTGCAGCAGGGAAATGTTAGGGAATAACCTAGACAAACCTGAAAAAACTGCAGTCTATATTATCACATTAAATAATGGACAAGCGTTTTGCCTTGTTTTTTTGTAGACTGTGTATAAAGGCCTTTCCAAGGTGGGGTGGGGAAGATGTATAGACTCTTGAGTCTTTACAGAGTCTACATGTATCCCCAGTACAGTTCAGTTTATTCGCTCAGTCGTGTCTGACTCTTTGCAGCCCCATGAACTGCAGCACAACAGGCCTCCCTGTCCATCACCAACTCCCGGAGCTTGCTCACACTCATGTCCATCGAGTCAGTGATGCCATCCAACCATCTCATCCTCTGTCATCCCTTTCTCCTCCAGGTCATTTTAGTTCAAAATGCAAATAGGATTGTTTGGACTTTTTTGTTTAGCAGTGTTACTTTGTATCTGAGCTTTCTTAGGCCCATGTCACTCTCTTAGATTTGCTCAGAGTTTAAAAGGCCGTTTTACTCACTCACTGACCTTTTCCCCTTGTCTCTGGCCACAGGTTATGTATGGTTAAAAGCACAATACTTTAGAATCAGAGAGATCTGGGTCAGAATTGTAGTTTTGCTACTTATTACTTGCATTCTTGAGCTCTCTGAACCTGAGTTCCCTCTTCTACAAAGTAGAAATGATGGTACTAACTTCACAAGGTGTTTGAAAGGATTAAATGGAATTGTTGCACAGTGCTTGGTACACAGTAAGTGCTTAATAAATGGCGTACAACTGTTACTCTGCTTGCTTTAAATAAATTCACTCTGCGCCGCTACTTCCTGAGTAGAGATTTTAGCTTGTCTCTGACTCTTTGGAACCATCGGGTTCCCTTCTGTTTGGACTTCTTAAAAAGCACATCATCGCTGCAGCCATGTTCTCCACCATCACAGCAGATGACTCAAAAGCTTCTTCCTGTGGATTCAGAGTCTGTTTTTGGCCTTTGTCACCAGCTTTTTAGGCACTCTCTGCTGCTTATCTCACTAACCCTCGCTGTAAATTTTCAAGCGAGCTTCCCTGTTTCACTCACCCATCATTCCAGCAGCTCTTAGACGCATCCTGAGATGCTGGTCTAGAGTAGACTGGAGTATCTCTTTCTGAACTCTTTTCTTAATCAGGCAACACCATGTGCAAGATAACTGGGCCTCCAAAGTTTCACTGTGATCTCTCTTTATAATATCTATATAAGGGGTCCATAGTTCTCTACTCCTGCTTCCAAGAAATGTAAATTTTCCACATATATACTTCTAGCCTTTGGGGGAAAACCAAATAATTCACAAAACACATTCTGAGGAGGTAATTTACTTCTTTGTTATTCTCTTGCTATGCATTTTGAGATAGCTACTTAACTTCTCTGCCTCTTAGTTTAGATACAAGTTTTAAATCTATAGGGAATTATTCTTTTGTAATTAAAAAACCTTTACCATGTGTATTGAGCTGGCTCTAACACAGTCTCAACTTGGAATACTCCAGAGATGGAAAATTCCATGTTACAGACATCTTGATCAACAGAAAATCCTTTGTTAAAATGTCCCTGATGCAAATATTTCTAGAGTATGCCTATCATCTTTTCTATCTTAGAAAACTTCCTTTAGGGTCATATGACTTCATTTCAGGATCTATCACGCCTCAGGCTCATTTCAGTGCCCCAAAATATGGAAACATAGTAAACTGACCTTCATCTGTATCATCTACTATCTCAAAAAAACCCCATAGAAAATATTTCTTCTAGCAAACTCTGGCATTACCTTAATCTGTTGCAAGATATCTCTCACTCTTTAAATTCAAGCACACTGAAACTTCTGGTTCAAAGTTAAATTTGTTTATTTGTTTTTAAATAACTGATGAAACCCTTTAAACTAAATAAAGCTCTGCTTCTGTTTGTATAAAATTAACTCTATTACTTAAGGGGTCCATATAGTTTTATGTTGTTATATGCTAAAGAGTTATTTCTCATGATTCTTGATATTCTGTTTTTCTACCTACCCATTAATATTTTAAATTCCTGATCACTAGCCCAACTACCATAGATTGGCTGATCCAATTTAAATGACTAGCTGTAATTTAGGGGGAAAAAATCATTTTGTGAAAAATACATATGAAGTTGGGAAGTTAGTGGTGGTTTGATATAGGAAAAAGGGTAGAATCAGTAAACATAGTAATGTACACGAGATGCTGAAGAATGCAAGGAGCCGAGGAAGGCAGTGGGCTGACATGTCACCGGCAGGGGCATCCGGTTTCAGCCTTCACTGCTTCATTCACACTCCATGGAAGCAGGCAGGCAAGAGAATCCATGTCATGTTCTCCATTCTGCTCTGAACCCCAGGTGGCAGCTCTCTGATATGTTGTCTCATTGTGGGATTCTAAGGATTCTAGAAAGAGTTACCTTTCGCTTGATCCAGTTCTCTTTTCCAGTCTCAAGCTGGGAAAGTGAAATTCAGTCAGGGCTGCCACCCATTGGCAGTGTGCATGAACCAACACACAGGCTGCATCGCCTGCTACGGGAGCGGTTTTCCATACCAGACTCCCCACTCGCCTACAACACCACCCGAAGCTAATGTTCAACTGCTTACATTGCCCGTAAGAGCTCACAAGCATTCTTGTGCTTTGCTGGGGCTCTTCATTAAAATGTGTTCACCTCACTCGTCTGTGGACGGGAAGGTGGTGGAGAATAGGCTGCTTACGTGCTCTGTGGAATTGGCCGCTATGCTGCCGGACGTGGGCTGGAGTGGCGAGATATGTATGTCACCTGCCTGGATGAAGAGTCTTGCTGCACGTGTTCACTGCATATGGATAAACCTGCCTCGTTCATAACCACTGATCGCGGACAATCTTTGGACTCTTTCCACAGCTTGAAGACCCTTCTTTCCCTTGAAAGCACCATGTCCTGTGTGACGGTATCCTGTGCTTTTATTTCCTAAAAGGAAACAAACAAACGACTTGTCCCTTAAAGAGAAAGCTCATGGAAGCTTTAATAACAAGTTGACTAAAAGTTAGAAGATTATTAAGTACTCCTCTCTCTTCTCTGGAGTAGCTGTGAGCCAGACTCCTGTTCATTAACCCTGAGTCTGTTATTTTTCCCTGCAGTGCCATGGAGCAAAAATAATAGACGGAAGCCAGGATACCTGTGTTTGGTCCCATCTGTATCCCAACTAAGACCAGGACTTCCGACTAGCTATTTCAGGACTGTGCATCATATAGAAGGAGTATCCTGAGAATGAAATCCGTTATACAAACGAAAAGTATAATTATCACAATTCTTTGAAGATTTAACAGTTTTACTCTTTTGATGAGGCTAGTGTATAGAATACCACGATAGATATCATTTTACGTATTCCAGCATACATTGCAATCTTGGGGACATTAAGACATGCATGAATGACACAGATCCTTCTACTTTCTCTGGTGGCTCAGATGGTAAACCGCCTGCCTACAATGCGGGAGATCTGGGTTCAATCCCTGGTTGAGGAAGATCCCCTGGAGAAGGAAATGGTAACCCACTCCAGGATTCTTGCCTGGAGAATCCCATGGATGCTGGAGCCTGGTGGGCTGCAGTCCATGGGGTCACAAAGAGCCGGACACGACTGAGTGACTTCACTTTCACTTTTCACTTTCAGTGATTTTCATCATCTCTTGCATGATAGCTCTAAAATCTGAATCAATAATGATTGTCTGGAAACCAGTAGCCAACAGTATTGTAATTTTCAAGGTATTGCCTAGGAGTGCTGAAGGACTGGCTGTAAGAGAGAGCTTACATGCGATTACAATACATAGAAAAGAAAGAAATTGAATTCCATTAAACCCAGGGGGAGAAGCCCATTGGATATAATCTGATTTGGGGGTTTCCCCCCAAAATTTATTCTTTTCTACAGTAGCACACTAGTAGGTCTACCATGACCCAAAAAGAAATAAGGGCTATGGCCACATGTACAGGTCAGCATTTCAGTTTGGCTGTTCCTCCTTGAAGTGACCCCTTTAAGTGTCTAGGCGGTGTCCAGTGTTTACTTTTACAGACAGCGAAGATGAGCGAATTTGTCTTCTTCAGTCAAGATCTCTCTGCTGAGAATTGGAACAAGGGGACACATTGCCACTTGCCTGTCTTTCAGAAAAACGAGTGCTGTGATAGCATGAATGTCCCGAGAGCTTTGCCGTGATGGAAGTGTGTTTTTAATGATATGATTTTGGTACCCAGCCCTCTGTGGATAGCTTGGCATATGTCTTGTCATATTTAAACAGCACTGACTGATAAAGAGGCTGTTAATTGGCAGTTAGTGACTAGGTTGCAAGGCTTTGTTACCCAGCCTTTCAACTAGCTGGTCATTAACTAGGAGGAAGGTTGGACCCAGAAGGTCATTACTGTTATTAAGTGGGAAAAGAAATTAAAATTCTTCAAATTGCTTCTTTATGAATCAGATGAGGATTTTAAAAAGAGAGGGAGAAAAGGGAAAAGATGGCTCATGTTACAATGGAGCCAGCATCTGTTTACAGCCCTGATCTTTTCCTGTGTCTTGAAGAGCAAATGGTCATTTCTATGGGAGAAAGGATGTATTTCCAAAATCCCCCTGCATCATTCTCTACAACCTTATTTGTTGTTGTTCAGTTGTTCAGGCGTTCAGTTGTGTTCAACTCTTTGCAACCCCATGGACAGCAGCATGCCAGGCTTCCCTGTCCTTCGCCATCTCTCTGAGTTTGCACTGACTCATGTCCATCGAGTCAATGATTCCAACCAACCATCTCATCCTTTGTCACCCTCTTCTCCTCCTGCCCTCAGTCTTTCCTGGCACCAGGGTTTTTTCCAACGAGTCAGTTCTTCACATCACTCACTGGTTTGACAGTAATCTAAAATCAGACATTTTAAACAATTCTTCGACCTTTTCCAGAGAATACAGTTCCTAAAATTTTCAGAGGAAGTCATTTTGTCTGGATGCCATGCAGTTTCTTAAACAGGCTTTGAATAATTTTTTTAAAATGAAAATGTGACTAAAAGCAGTATGATTGCATATCTTATTATATAAAATTGTAATAGTATCATGTGTGTGTTTAGAATTAGCTTTTTTCATAAGTCGTTGTATTTTATTGAATATGCTGATTAAGTCTTTAGCACCCACCTTGAGAAAAAAGTGTGAATTCTGATGCAATTCTTGATTCATTCTATGACCTTTGAGAGTTCGCTTCTTCAGTAATCTCCTCATCGTCTTTCTAATGCAAAAAGAAAATAAAAATGATCTGATGGGGTGCCGTGAGTCTTGGCAATTACAACTTCACATGAAAATTGTCTCTTGAAAGAAAAATATTACTCTGCCTTTTAATAAAAGGATACAATTAAGCCCTCAAACCTCTTGCCTTCAAATATATTAATGTCTTATGTAAAATATGAAAATGGATTCTTGTTTATTTGCAAGAGCCAAAGCAAGAGCCAAAACCATTTCTACTCATAAGTTGGTTGATGAATATTAACTATTCCCCACATTGGCTCTAACTAATGAAAACAAGAAAATAGAAGGTGTGATGTGCTTTTGCTTATTACCCTGTTGATTTAGTCCTGGGTTCTGTTCTATGCCCTTAGCCTTATTGCCTTTTCTTGGTTGCTTGATGCATTAAGGTTTGGAAATGCCAGCGTTTTAGCTAGAGGGCTGGGATTCGTGGGTTTACCTCTTACCTCTGAAGCCTAGAGAAATCAACTGCGTTGTTTGGAAATCTCTTTAAATTATGTTTCAAAGGTAGTTGGTTTATTTTTGCACATCTTTTTTTTTTTTCCTTCAAAAGATTAGGACTGGATTTTAGAAGGTTCTTTTAGCTACTTTAAAAAGCGAAATGTATCCCTGTATCAAATAGGACTGAAGGAGATGTGCTGCAGTGTTTGAAGGCAAGAGCATCTGATCTCCAAAGAATCAGAAAATCTCTTCTCTGGTTGTATTTGTAGGTACTTTTTGTTATGTTGCTTTAAAAAAAAAAAAAAACAAACAGGTAAAGCTCAAATGAGCACAGCATGGTCCAGATGGTGTTTAAAGCTGCCCAAGTTTCTTTTATGTAACTTTCTCTTCCAAAATGTGTTCCAGCTGGGAATCTATTGGGCTGTTGAAACTAACTTTGTCCCTTTTATGTTTCTGTTATTCTAACACACATACACACGCGCGTGCACACACACATACAGACCCACACACAGGCGTGAACATGGCCCTTCCGGATGTATGGCATTTCATTGCATGCAATGGGGCTAAAAAGATCTCTGCAGGGCTTTATTAACTGTCTCTCAGGCTTAACATTTTTTTCAGTCAAGAATTCTGCAGGGTGAATTTCAAAACAGAGAGCAGGATTCTGACCCACAGACAGGAACTCTTTGTAAGGCACCCACCTTCTCCTGGAAGCCTTTCTTAAGAAGAGGTGGAAGCAAGCATTTCCATTCATCTCAAGTGCATACAGCAAAGGCCTCAGTCAGCTGTGTCCCTAGCAGTGAAAATTAGCTTAGTGTAGCAGTTTCTTTAAATGCCTGGAACATATATTTCTTCTGAAATTAAACAAATAGCATGTGCTAGCTTTTGTATAAAAAGATCCCTTTGTCAGGGCACCGTTAGTATATATTCGATTTGACTTGTTTGTCAAGAAACAGAGGTGGGTTTCCCTGGAGCCCCCTAACTTTAATACCCACCTTCTCCACACTCACCCTGTGCTCCAACCAAACCAGATCAGTCTCTTATTCCCATCCCCTCCTCTCTGCTTTTATGTTTCTAGGCATTGATTTGTGCCATCCACGTGGACTGTCCATTCCCACCTCTGCCCACTATTATCCTCTCAAAGCCAAACCTAAAGACCATCATCTCCATGAATTCCTCCCTGCCATTCCCATCAGCATTTATAACCCTTTCCTCAGAGCCCTTTTCTTCCTTCTTGCCATTATTTAAGGTTATTTATCCCAGACACGTTCTTTATGATCAGTTTCTTGAGGACTGAGATCATTTCAGATGTCTTTTATCAATTCAAAGGAATCTCTTCCTAGATAAATTCAGTGGATCCCCTTGGCATCCTTAGCATCATCTGCTAAACAATCTACTTACCTCTGTTAAAATGACTGAAACACTGTGAGACTACTGAGTCAATAGCCACTACCCAAGAGCCCTGGTAACCTGAAGGCCAGCTGCATGCCCCTTAGCAGGCTCTCCTCTGCCCACAGCACAAAGCAGAGGGAGGCCTGGGACAGACCAAGCTGCCAGTACCCAGCTCCAGTGCTGTGACCGCTGTCTGTTCTGAGGAATCAGTTCTCCCTCTGGGCTGATTGTTAAAAACTGATGTCAAGTTTAATATTACTCCTACTGATATTATTACAACCAGTGTGGCACCTACAGGAGACATTTAAAGCCACATACTGTTCATGGAGTTGTGTCTACCATTCACTTCTGCGGAGAACAATCTAGTGCTCTGAATAAGGATTGGGGATCCTTGAGCATTTTCCCAGTATAGCTGCAAAAATAATAGAATTGCTACCCAAGGTTAAAATACAGCTAGAGTATAGATATAGCCTATGATAAGTATAGAGATAAACTTGTTTCACTGAGGAGTAACTAGGGAATTAGATTCCATTTGGACCTCTAGGTGATGAACAATTGGAAGCCTACTAAAGCTATTTTAAATGCAAGCATTTATTGCCTTTTCATGTAAGATATAACTTATGCAGGAAAGAGTCTTGCCCAATATTTTCTTGGCTATACCGCCTATGAAGATATTTAAAACCTGAAGTGTATTTATTCTGCATTTAACGATGTTTAGAGACTGCCTTGTGTGTTAATGTGTGCTCTGTGACTAGGACCATATCAATGATCTCCCCCTGCATGCATTAATGTGTGCATTGGAGGGAAGGAGAGCAAGGAACGATAAACTGTGTTAACGGTGCAATGTTCAAGGAAGATTTATCTAAGAAAGAACAGTCTGGTGCATTAATGTGAATATTCAAAGATAGATGTTTATCTTAATGGACTCAGAGGTACTTACAAACAGCGTAATTGCTGCAGTCATTTTAGAGGGCATTTATTCAGAGCGATTGCACTTCCTCTTTCTTTTATATAAAGAATTCTACTGAAACGTTTAAGTGACAACAGGACTAGTGTGACCAAAGAGCCCTAGGTTGGCTTTTCCTGGACTCTGCTCAGTCAAGCTGATTTGGAATGATGAGAAGCAAGACCCAAATCTCTTTGAGGGGCACTTATTGGACTTTTTGCAAAAACTAGTCTATTAAAATTTTGAATTGTCCCAATTTCCAGAATGCTACATGATATTCGACTTACTTTAAACCTACAGTCCTACAAATAAGAAATTGACTCCTTGGTACCTGGTTGTAGAATGGCAAGATGGGTTCTTTAGGGTCTTGTCTGGACCAAAGGAACACTTTGTATCTTGAAAGCCAATATAGTCTTCCAGAGAAACTCCTGTTCTTGAGGAACAACTTAGAAAGGTATTGCTGTCTCTGACACCTCCAAAGGTGAGAATTAATGATAATCTGACAAGGATGGGGAACAGACCGCCTCTCCATCCCTCTCCCACTCTTCAAACCTGACTCTTGGCTTGCCCAATTCTGTTTAAGTCTGCAGACATGCCCTGAGTATCTCCTTTTCATTGAAAGATCTATTATGCGCCTAAGCTCCAGTCCAGTGCAGTAAGAGTCCTGTGGGTGATTTCAAACTAATAATAAATAATATCACAATATTAACAGCACATCGCAAAACAGTAACATCTCTGAGTCACTGATACCTATTTCAAGCCACATAATAGTAGCATGAGGCAGATGTCCTCTCAGATTTACAGACGAGGAGATTGGTAGGCAGATTCCTTATAGTCATCCTGGCCTCTCTCCCCAGGGGCCAAACTGATGCTTTCAGACCCCAAACACATTACTCTTTCCTGATATTATAGCTGGTTATAGATGTCACCCCTTCTTTCTCTCAAGTAGCAATTAAGCAGAAGGGAATGTAAACCAGATATGCGTTATAAGTCAGAAGGTAATAAATATGTTCAGTGAGATTTTAAGAAAGTACTGAGTTAGCATGCTAGAGTATTTTATTTTTCAGCCCGTAGGATCAGGGCAAAGCTGCATGAAAAATGAATTTAGGCTGGGCTCTAAAGAAGGTTATATAGAAGTTTACCAGCTTTAAGTGGAATGAAATGCAAATAGAGCTGGGGAAGGAGTGATAGAAGCCAGAACATTGTCAGGAGCTTATCAGACTTGTTTAAGGCGTGGCAAACATTTATTTAATAGTCAGAATGTAGAAGTGCTCATGGGACAAATGGTAGCAAAATATAGTGCTACAGAGTTACTTTGGGGCCCAGAGGTAGAGGATCTTGAATGAAAAAGATAATTAAGTTTAGATTTTATTTGATAAGCGGTGGGATAGATTTGGACCAGGAGAGTGGCATGTTGAAAGCCTTGTTTTTAATCTAGTGACACTTTGGAGGGTTTATTGAAGAGAGAGGGACAGGGGGTCTGGTTAAAGAATCTCAAGATTCATCCAGGTATGCAGCCAGGCCAGTAGAAATGAAAAGCAGAGTGACATTTAAAATATTAGAGATGGGCTTTCCTGGACGTGGTGCCTGGAGGTATCATGCTGAGCAGGGAAGACTCAAAGATGAGTCGAGGGTTTGGGCTCCTTCCTGGAGAGCAATGACAAGACAATCATAGGCAAGAAAGGCAGCTGTGGGAGGAACTGATCAGTTCAGTCTGGGATTTGTTGATTGCAGACACTCACAAGATTTTCAATTGAAAATATTACTAAGGTAAAATGTTTCTCTCTCCTTACCCAACATTAGAATGAGCTCTCCTCTTTCGAATCCCTTTCGGAATCTCATCAGACCACAGAATTGGCATATTGAAGAGCACTGTGATTACTATGGCAATTTCCAGGTTCTGGTCCTGGATATTATTAAAATGCCCCCCACCCCCACCCTGCCCCGGTGAGTTGCTGCTTAGTCGCTCAGTCGTGTCCAACTCTGCAACCCCATGGACTGCAGCCTGCCAGGGCACCTCTGTCCAAGGGGGTTCTCCAGGCAAGAATACTGGAGTGGGCTGCCCTGCCCTCCTCTGTGGGATCTTCCCACCCCAGGGATGGAACCCAGGCCTCTCACCTTGCAGGCGGGTGCTTTACCCGCTGAGCCACCGGGGAAGCAGAAGCAGAGAGCCCCTCACTGGGTGCTCTGCGCCATCTCCATCTCCAGCCCTCTGTTCTCTGTGGATTGCTCTCTCTGTTACGATTGTGTTTAGCCTCTAGTTAGGGCTTCCCTGGTGGCCCAGTGGTAAAGAACCCGCCTGCCAATGGGTTTGATCGCTGGGTCGGGAAGATCCCCTGGAGAAGGAAGTGGCAACCCACTCCAGTTTTCTTGCCTGGGAAATCCCATGGACAGAGAGCCTGGCAGGCTACAGTCCATAGGGTCGCAAAAGACTTGGACACAATTTAGCAACTAAACAGCTACAATGAAAACAAACATTTAACCTGAAGTGACTGAAGAGGAGATAAATTCTGTCACTTAACCAGAATTCTGGAGTCTAGAAGGTGGAAAACTGCTTGTTTGGACTCATATCACAGTTCTGACAATATATGAGTCAGTTCCTCTGTTCCTTCTCCTGTCTCTTACGCTTGCCACCTCATGGCCGCAAGGTGGCTGCTGCAGTTCCAAATATCCCATCCAAACTCAAGGAAGAGGGGAAAGCAGTCAGCCTAGCCAAGTCACCATCTTTTTTTTTTTTTTTTTAATTTAGTTTATTTATTTTAATTGGAGGCTAATTACTTTACAGTGTTGTAGTGGTTTTTGCCATACACTGACATGAATCAGCCATGGGTGTACATGTGAAAGTCATTCTCGTTTATTAGGGATAGAATAAGCATTTCCTGAACTCCTCAAAGACTTGCTTTATCATCACTTTGTCCTATCAATGCCATATGGCCACCATTAGTTGCAAAGGAGGCTTGCTTAGGCTGGTGACATTGCTAGCCCTGGAATGGAGGAAAAGTGGGACAGATATTGATTATGTCTCCAATACTTGTCTTGACAATGCACTGTAAAATACTTTGAGGGCAGGGATTGTGTTCCCTCAGCCCTCTCCCACAGAGAGCCCCTGGTGGCCTCCTCCTCACCAGGGACTTTTCTGGATATATAGGGGTCTGGAATGGACAGTATTTGAAAAACCAACCTTGGTCTACATGCTAAGAGTTCCTTTTGTGTTTTTGTTCCTCTTAGCAGCCTTAGGAAAGTAGGAGCTTCTGGAAAAATGTTAAAGAAGCTGTTTTTCAGTAACTCTCAAAAAAAAAAAAAAGAGAGAGAGAGAGAGAAGGAAGTGAAAAGATGCCATGCTGGGTGGAAATCTATGCTGCTGCAAAAATAGAATAGGGCTCAAGTGCCTCCCTCAGTAATGAATGCATGAAAAGAAGCTTCTTAAATTATAAATGTGGTTTCTCTTGTTTATTGCCCAGTAATCCTGTTCTATTGATTTCTGTTTATTTCCAATCACCTAGAATCAGAAGCTGTGTTGCTTAGAGATCTTGATCCCTAAAAGATTGTCATTAAAGCTCTCTGCTGTATTTTGCCGTTTATTTTCTGCTCGAAGTGATTGAATCAATACAAATACAGACAAAACACTTTTTCCTTTGCTCCCTAGAAGACTAAGGGGGGAAACTCTACAGAAAAGCTAAATAAAGATGCTTGGATAAAAAAGACATCCTGTCAAATGACATATTGATTTCTTTCAAAGAGGCCAAGTGTAAATTAAAAATATTCTTCTGACACAGTTTTTAAAGATGCCACTGACTCAGTAGAGTCAGGACTTACGGATTTTCTCTTCCGAGAGGGCCAGGTTGGAAGGGCAGCGCACCCTTCCTAGGACCGGCCGTCTCTCCAGGATCTCAGAGGGAAGTCCGCCTCAGGCAGTGCGAGCAGAGTTCCCCGGTTCTGTCTGATCCATTCTCGGTTCTGGTTTTGCCACCTCTGTCTATGTTCAAAGAGGTAAAAACTCTCCAAAAATTGTGCTAACATGGTTCTTTTTTCAAGTGGTTGCATTGAAAGTCTTCTCAGAATTGGGAAGAAATGGGAATAGCCAAGGCATGGGACTTACAGTGGGATAGTATTTGGAATGTTATTAAACACTGGTCTAGAAGGATCTGGAGGAGAGGAGAGGGAGGAAGCAGGGACCATAGAGAAGCCGACCCAGTGTAGGAGCCATCCCAGGGCAAGGGTCCTTTCTCCCAAAGTGCGGTGGAGAGAATCAGGCTGGTCTTAACCACCCCACAGTCATGAGCCAGGAGCAAAGGCACAAGCAATCCAGCAGCATAAACTATTTGTCATAATTTGAATTTACCTCTTTGGCCTGTTTGAAAACATTTTGCAGAATTGTTCTCAGGGGCAGCTGTGAAATCCACAGGAACCAGTGTAAAGTAAGAAAGAAGGAAGAAATATGAAGGGATGAATTCAATAAAAATGTTGGATTCATTTTACCCCCACCCAGGAGGGGTCCACAGACTCTTGTGCTTGTGTGGCATCGGAGGCTGGCTGTGGAGATGGGGTGGCTGGAACAGGGGTGGACCCACATATGCATCCCATCTGCTTGTGCACATGCTCCCTTCTCCTGTTGAACTTATGAAACACAAATTCAAGAATACAGTGGTTCAGGATTTCAAGATGCTGAAGTTCACTTCAGTTCAGTCGCTCAGTCATGTCCGACTCTTTGCAACCCCACGAACCATAGCACGCCAGGCCTCCCTGTCCATCACTAACTCCTGGAGTTCACCCAAACCCATGTCCGTCAAGTCAGTGATGCCATCCAACCATCTCATCCTCTGTCATCCCTTCCTCCTGCCCTCAATCCCTCCCAGCATCAGGGTCTTTTCCAGTGAGTCAACTCTTTGCATCAGGTGGCCAAAGTATTGGAGTTTCAGCTTCAACATCAGTCCTTCCAGAGAACACCCAGGACTGATCTCCTTTAGGATGGAATGGTTGGATCTCCTTGCAGTCCAAGAGATTCTCAAGAGTCTTCTCCAACACCACAGTTCAAAAGCATCAATTCTTCGGCTCTCAGCTTTCTTTATAGTCCAACTCTCACATCCTTACATGACTACTGGAAAAACCATAGCCTTGACTAGACAGACATTTGTTGGCAAAGTAATATCTCTGCTTTTAAATATGCTGTCTAGGTTGGCCATAACTTTCCTTCCAAGGAGTAAGCGTCTTTTAATTTCATGGCTGCAATCACCATCTGCAGTGATTTTGGAGCCCAGAAAAATAAAGTCAGCCACTGTTTCCACTGTTTCCCCATCTATTTGCCATGAAGTGATGGGACCAGATGCCATGATCTTCGTTTTCTGAATGTTGAGCAAGATGGTGAAAGCAGAGCATTAAGCCAAGCACAAGGTCCTTGCGAGCACAGACCCCTATGTGACTGCATAGGTCTCAGGCCTGGGATTCCACCTGCTATATTTCTGATACCTACTTTAATAATAAATGGGTGTTGTCGCTTATAAACTGAAACTGGAAAATGTTGTTAGCCTTGCTGTCCATCAGAGATGATGAGAAATGAGTAGTCTTATCCCTTCCCACAGAGAAACTCTCTTGTGTTTGGTTTTGTAAGTTGTTTTGAGTCTGTATAGAGCATGGAGTCATCCATTTAAGGCTGGTTGCAGCCTTGGGATGAGGAAGTGACTTCTGGAGGGTAACTGAGTCCATCTGGGTTCCCAGTTTTCTTGTGGAACAGTACCTGAAGACTTTCTCTAAGTTAGGACTTATAATAAAAATCAAAGAGCTGCATTTGAATCTGTCCCCCCATCTTTCTCTGTGGGAGGTTGGTACTGTCTTCCAGATATGAGTAACCAGGGATCAGTTTTCATTACCAAGCTGAACTCCTTTGCATTTTCTCTCTCTTGGGGGTTGATGTCAGGTTCTTGCGTTGGCCCTCATTGTCCTCTCCAGTTTGGACTCAGGCTTACTCACCGCAGATCACCCTTAAATCAAGTGTCAGAGGCACAAACCTTGCTTCAACCACTGCTGTGGTTTTGACACCCATAGCTGACTTGTCTCATGTTACATGACGTGGCTGAATAGGAGGTTCTCTTTTCAGAGTAATGAGGAATAGACAACCTTGTCTTTCTCTCACTTGTATCTTACATTCAGTCCATTGCATTTGACTATTTGGGGTAAGTTTTCTGTGCCACATACTAAGTTCTGGATTGTACTAATACCTCTTTCTTCTTGTTCATTCTACGTTGTCTTGAGCTTGCATTTCTTAGTTTCTTGTTTACTAGGCGTGGGCTTCAAACATGCTTCGTTTTGCAAGATAACAATCTCCAACTCTCCTCTGCCCCCCAGACCTGCTGGATATTCACGTGTGTTGCACACTCTTTGGTGTAAGTGGCCTACCACTGACAAAATAAAGACAAGGTTATGTTTGGTCCCCAGCATTTGGCTGTTGCCTCGTTCCTTTCTCTTCTGCTCAGTTGGCATGCCTCAGTTCATCGTAAGACAGAAAGCGGAGACCCACTGCTACTTGCTCTGGACTGAATGGCTGTGTTACGTCTTTTTTCAGACCTGCTGACCAAAATCTAGGACTGGCTTTGTTCTGTGACTCCTTGCTATCCTTTAATGTTAGGGCTTATTAAGTCTTCTAAGCTGTGCTCTCAACCTGCCAGGAAGGGCCACGTCTCCTGTATTCAGTGATAAGGTTAAGCAGCGCCAAAGAGGGCCAAGAGGAAGATGAGTTCACAAAGAAATATGGCTTGACTTTTCCTCATTTTTTCCCCCAAACCCATTCCTTCTTCCTGAACTGTGGAGCAAGAAAGAATAAACATGGATAAATGACTCATAGCATCAAAACACAGTGATGCTCTCCAGAATCCAGACTATTCAGAATTTCAACATCCATTGACTAATGCCTATGTCACTGTGGGTCATGTTAATATTTGGCCTTGGTCCCTCACCCTCTAAAAACAGATGCTTGATTTTGGTATTATCATTAGGATAAAGACCTCAGCTTAGAAATTAATCTCCAACTAAAAAAAAAAAAAAAAAAAAAGAGAGAGAGAAAGGCAAGGGAACAAGAAGGTGAGCAAGCAGGAAACAGGTTAGGTCACTGGAAAGTGGAAGTCTCTCAGTCGTATCTGACTCTTTGCAACCCCATGGGCTGGAGCCCCTCAGGCTCTTCTGTCCATGGAATTCTCCAGGCAAGAATACTGGCGTGGATAGCCATTCTCTTCTCCAGGGGATCTTCCCAACCCAAAGATGGAACCCAGGTCTCCTGCATTGCAGGCGAATTCTTTACCATCTGAGCCACCAGGGAAGCCCCAGGTCTTTGGAGCTTGAGCTCCACTTGTTGGCATTCGTTTGTCATGGTTAGACCCTCCGTACTCCAAACAAGGTTTGTGGTGAAAGCTGGAAGAGTTTGCAGAGGAACACAGCCAAGCCTTTCTGACTTGCAGTCCTGGAGAGGGCTGCACCAATAAGAAAAGCATCCATTAAAGCCAGACCTTTGTGTGTACATAATCAATAGGCTCTTGATCTAGATTCCCGAAGATGTCTCTGGTTGGGTAGGTGTGGTTTTTTTTTTTTTTTTTTGGAGTTTTTTTTTTTCCCTGCCTTCTAAATAATATGTAATTTCTCCGGGCCAAGAAATAAATTGAAAGGATTTAGAGGGATTTGCTTATCAGTGGAACACCACGTAGCATTACATTCCTCCTGCTTTGGGGAAGGTACATTGAAGTTTGGTTAATCTTCTGTGGTTCAATACTCCTCTTCCCTCTGTCAGGCTGCCTTGAACAACAGATAGATTAATCCCCCTTTACCCACTCTCTTCTCCCTCCTCCCTCTCCTCTCTCTTGATCCACCCTTTTTTTTGAGCAGATGGAAGAAAAATCTTAAAACTGAAAAGAAAAAGAAAAAAAGAAGAAGATATTGCATCACATTTATTTATATAATCCTACAGGACTTCAAGGATAGAAATAAAGGACTCCAATCTTTGGCACAAAGTTTGGCTGAGCTTAGCTTGGTTTTTTATACTGTTAATTAAATCTAGAGTCTACAAAGGGATTTCCTTAAAGGTTAATTCATTAGAACAATTTATTATAAATCATGTCATTCTTTATTCTGCTCCAATATGTGTGTGGAGTGGAGCCGAGGGAAGGAGCAATGTGGAGGCTATTGACAGTGGGCAGAGTTTAAAGGGAAGCTGGCGATATCTTGGCTTGGATTCCTATACATTCTACCATCTTTAATGATAATGAATAATGAATAACTGTTTTGCAGTAAATGCCATTGATGAGCCTCATATTAATTTCAAGTTTTGTATTAGAGTTGATGGTTTAGCATCGCTCAGTGCATTCTCGGTGGGCCTGGCTTCCGTCCTCGCAGTTTATAAACTCCACGAGGACAGAGACTGGCTCAGTCTAGCCCCTCAGCACAGTGACTGGCGCATGATAGGCTGCTGGTCAATGTTTGTTGAGGGAAGACTGATTGAATGAGTAAATACATACATCTATAAAATCATATAGCCAGAAAAATGAGGGTTTTGTTGGTTTGTTGCTTGCTTCTATTTTTTATGTTCAGTTTTCTGACGGAGCTTAGTTTTAATTAACTAATTTGGTCATGCTGAATGCAATGTCTGTAGCCCAGGGCAATTCTCTTAAAACCTTCTCATTCTAAGGAAATATGAGCCAAGTAAAATATGTGTGTAGTCATATCTTACTTGGCAAGGGGTTATCTCCAGATAGAGAAAAGAAAGGAATATCTTGAAAAACCACAATGACATGAACTCCAGAAGACTTTTAAAAAATTCAGTGTTGTTCCCTGTTACATGTAAAATGGATAACCGACTGGGACCTATTGTATAGCACAGAGAACTCTGCTCAAGGTTATGTGCCAGCCTGGATGGTAGGGAGGTTTGGGGGAGAATGGATACATGTATGTGTATCCCTGAGTCCCTTCGCTGTTCACCTGAAACCATCACAACACTGTTAAGTGGCTGTACCCCAAGACAAAATAAAAAATTTAACGTTTGAAAAAGATAAAATAAAACTCAGTGTGGTTCCAGTAAAGATACCTACACAGAGGTGGGGCTCAAGGGTTATTCAGAAAGTGTCCTCTCCAGGCTGAACTTTGTCCTTTTGTTTTCGTTTTTCTGAACCTGCCTCATGCCATGCTCCTGTCTTTTACACTTGAGTATGCAAGGAGAGCCAACCAATCCATTTTGAAGATCAGCCCTGGGATTTCTTTGGAAGGAATGATGCTAAAGCTGAAACTCCAGTCCTTTGGCCACCTCATGAGAAGAGTCAACTCATTGGAAAAGACCCTGATGCTGGGAGGGATTGGGGGCAGGAGGAGAAGGGGACGACCGAGGATGAGATGGCTGGATGGCATCACTGACTCGATGGACGTGAGTCTGAGTGAACTCCGGGAGCTGGTGATGGACAGGGAGGCCTGGCGTGCTGTGATTCATGGGGTCGCAAAGAGTCAGATACGACTGAGCGGCTGAACTGAACTGACTGGTGACAAGTTCAAATGATTTATTTCATTTTCTCATAATGGTATTGGCTGCTTCTTTTGAAGATGACTATAAAAAGGATGTTAAGAATAAAGTGAGGATATAAGGACTTCTCTGGTGGTCCAGTGGTTGAGACTTTGCCTTCCAATGCAGAGGGTGTGTGTTTGATCCCTGTTCAGGGAAATAAGATCCCACATGCCTCCTGGACAAAAACCAAAACATTAAACAGAAGCAATATTGTAACCTATTCAACAAAGACTTCAGAAATGGTCCACATCAAAAAACTCTTCAAAAAATAAAGTGAGGCAGAGATAATCATGCCTGTACAATCTGACCATGCTTTAAGGACTATTTTAGGATTGGGTTTGAACTGAAGGAAGTGGTGGGGTTGATGGTGAAGAAGAGAGGGCTGAGATAATCACTTCTAACAAATTTGCCCAAGGTCCAGGGTTTTACCTTTGGTGCAGTCTAAAAATCCTCCAGTAATTTGTGTGTGTAATGGGGAAGGAGTATCTACTAGCATTGCTTGAAGGTTGAACTATGCAATGGCAACAATTTGATGAAGAATAGCTTAGTAAATACATTTAAATCGAGGTGGTCAAACTTTTCAAATATCATTAAAGATTATTGATTGATCTAGAGTTCTTATTTAATTAAAAGTATCCCAGACATTCTTTTTTTTTTTTTTAAATAGAGTGAGACCTTCTGTGATATGAGGTACTGAGCTCTAGCTCCATCCCAGAGTGGAAGTATGGAGACAAGAAAACTAAAACACCAAGCATTTGAAGGAATTTAATTCTTTTTAGCATGAAGCAGCTGCAGAGATGTATGGCTGTTTTCTGTGGGACTTCAGAATATTTATGGGCCTTTCTCTTTTCCTTTTTCACTGGAAGAAAAGCAATCATCATTCTTGAGTGCGTTATTTATAATTTCATAAAGCTGTTCTGTGGCAGGACTTATTTTATCTTGCATTTAATCTCGGTCAAATAACCGTGCTTCCAAGGAGCTGGGTGGAAAAAAATGATTATCCCCCCCCCTACCAAATGATTAGCTTATTCTCAGTAAAAGATAAAGAGCTAAAGGCTGGAATTTTGACATCACAAATAGGTACCTGGGCAGTAAGGAGGGAGAAGAGTGAAACTCTCTTAAACTGTTCAGACCATGGCAGCAAATATTTTTCTCAGTGCCAAATAATGGGTAACAGTGAAGAATGGTGTAGAACCATCCCCATACTGAGATGAGGTAGAGCCTTTCAGAGTAAATAATTAGAAGCAGGTGATTATAGAAACAATAACTCATTGGTGGAAAATGAAAAGCCAGGCTTGTGAAACTGAGGGAATTGAAAGTAAATATACCTATAAATCTACTTGGGTGGACAGAGTTTTGAGCTTTCTTCTGTCCTAGTTTATTCTAAGGTAATTTCAATAAACATTGGTAGGGGGGGGAAAAAAAGAATATAAATGCAATAAAAAATCTTTCAGGAAAGGAATAAAGAGGGCTCCTGCCAGAGAGATATTTTATTGAAAGTTATTATAATACCTATCTTTAGTTTTATGAGTCCTAATACAAAACCAAGTAATTTCAACATGTGGATTAAAAATATGAAATACATATTTTAAAACTGGGTAGTGTGAATTATTATTTTTAATATAGGTCTTGGCTAATATATTGGGACAGAAGTATATTTTCCTCCCCTTGAGAAGGTGAGTAAAGGTCCTTCATCTGCATAGTGGCGGGGGTGGGGGTGCAGTCAGACTCAGGCCCGTGTTCTGAAACCACGTGTATCCGCTCCCTAAGGAAATGTGACGGATGACACCGGTGAGGTATGGGGAGGGGAAGATGGAGAGGAGCCCGGGAGGGCAGGATATTAAATTCACGCTTATTATCCAAGTTTGCAAGAACAGTGCGATAACTCAGGGGACTGTCATCCTGTCTTCCGAGGACGCCTCTTCACTCTAGCCGTCCTGTACTCCTCCTGGGTATACAAATAAACTGTGCTTTTTCATGGCGCTGAGCCTTTGCAAAGACTGTCGATTTCACCTAGGATGCCCTTCTCCTCCTCAAAGCTCTCCGCTTGCCCCTGCGTCACTGCTCCCTGTCCCCGAGGGCTCATTTCCACACCTCCTGGGCCTAGGAGCTCTCTCTCTTCCCCTGCGATCTGCTCCCGTAGAACCTGCTGCTGACTCTTGTCAAAGCATCCAGTTTGCTCTGTCAGAATTGCCCATTTACCAGACAGGCTCTTCAGAGACTGTGAATTCCCAGGGCGAAAGAACTGCTTTGTCTCTCGCTTCATCCCTCCTGGTACAACCCTTGACACATAGGTGTTCAATAGATATTTATTAAATGGCATGAATATTAATAAATGATATATTAAAATGATACTGCTAATATATACTGTATTAATGTATCATATATAATATAGCAATAAAATATATTAATCAGGTATTAATGAAGGAATGAGTGAATGAATGAAAAAGCACCTTGATGATATAGTTACATATCGCTGAAGGTGGATCTAATCACTCAGCCACTGAAAAACAGACCAGGGACTGCTTATGGATCTTCTAGTCTTCCTTGAATGATTTACAGATAATGTTGATATTTGACATATAGGAACCCCAGTATGTAAACACTTTAAGCTTAGCCATTGGGAATTATGAGAGTTTTAGACAATCACTGCGAGGAGAAAAAAATGTTAAGATGACATGCAAAGCACCCTGATGAACATTTCTCACACAAGGACACAAATAGAGAAGGTTCCTAAGGCAATACTGCTATTTGAGAAGTGTGGATGGTGGGCAGTTAGAAATAGCAGATGTCTTTAAAATATCTCTACCCTTGGTTATTATGAGTACTGAAAATTAATATGTGTTAACTGCTTAGCACAAAGCCTGAATATAGCAAGTGTTTAAGTAGTAAATTAATAGGCCTGATTTTAGAGTTCAAATATCTTTTTCCTCTCAAGAGTACTAACTGCTCTTCTTTCTAAGGAATTATGAACATTAATGAAAAATGACTGTGATTCTAAGAAAACAGATACACTCACCAACACACACATTCTCTCTCTCTCACACACACACACATACACACACACACACACACACAGCCTAGGGCTACTGCATCTTATTTAAGAAAAAAAGTCCATTGTTCCATTCTAAATGCCTGTGATAGGTGTATCCAGAGTCTGTGAAATATTGCAATAGTCAAAGGTACTCCAGCACCCATGGGAACCAATAGTTAAAGAAATGTGCCTTTTCTTCCAAGGGTAAGAGTCAGACCCTGCCTTTGCTTATAACTGGGGAAAGGCACAGACAAGAAATATTAAAAGCTCCTAAAAGCCTTGGGTTTTCTGAGAGTAATTTTGAATCAAATAGACATTACCTTAGGATGTGATCCTAAGTGTATATCCAAAAGCCTTTGTTTGTCATTTTTGCTGTTGTTTTCAGGTAGCAGAGACAGAAGTAGTTTTGTTTTGTTTTGTTTTTAATCCCTAAATATAGTGATCTTAATCCTGCCTTTTGCAAATCAAAGCTTGCTGCCCCTGGCAGAGCAAGCATTTCTGAAACTGCATGGTGTTCTGTAGCAGGCATGGCTATATCCAATGCCAGGTTCTCCAGATAAACAATGGCAAGGAGGGGGTTGAGATATTTGTAATTGCTTTGGCAATTTCAGTGGCTATGGCCATAGATGGTGATGGTGAAGTTTGAGAGACAGAAAGGAAAGGGCTAAATTCATATAAGACCCTTGCAGAATGTCAGGACCTACAGTCCTTGGAAACTGATCTCATCTTCCAATAAACTTTTAGTTCATTGGCATGCTCTTCAGTATATTTTTCTTTATCACTCTTCATGGCTGATCCAACCAGAAATGGTGTTTGTATTACTAGTGGAGGTCAGGATTTATCAACAAGGAAGAGCAGTTCTAATGGGGGATAAATCAGTAAAGATAGAATGCAAAGGCAGATAGCAAATCTATGTAAATAGGAGTAGCGACCAGTTTCCATGTTCCTGTTGATCGACTGGTTGATTGAGTTAGCTAGTTTTAGTGTTTATTGAGCATGTACCATATGCCAGAAACAGAGTCTCACTTTTAACATTACTTTTAAATCACATGCCCAGGTAATGACAAAAGGCTCTATTCATCCCAGTTTAGAGATAAAAGTAACTGAGGCCTGAAGAGGGGAAGTAACTGGCTCTCCCAACTCACAGACAGTATGTTTAGGAGCTGGGATTTTCCAACTATACTGTCTAAAGGCAGGCCCACTCTTCACGGCCCGTCGTCTCTGGTTCTTAGACACCATGCATAGGAGCTTCTGGCAAAATGCCCTTCTGTTGCCTGGGAGGAACATTGTTCTCATCCATATACATATTAAAAAAAATAATCTCTGGGAAGAGGGGCATGGCCAGTTCACTTCACTGAAAGAAGAGGAGTGAGGATATGGATGAGCATGGGTGTGGGGCCTGTCCTGCGGGTTAGGGGCCCATTGTGGGCACAGAAATGGAGGTAGTGATGGAGAGGGGAGTAGGGGCTGGGCCAGTGTCCCTCAAACCACAGAGAGGAGAATTTTTGTAGTATTGGAGGAGGCTGTGGGCCTATTTAACTGTTGTGGGCCCTTGGCAGGTCACAAGCCATTTCCATAATTAAGAGGAAGCTAAGAGGAAAGTGGGAAATAGTCTTCAACTGCAGAGCCTAGTACTTATCTTAAAAACCAACCAAAAACAAAAAAACAATTTTCATTGTTTTTTGGCTGATAAAAATTCAGATAGTTTTTACAATGTTACAGATTCCCCTAATATGTTAACACCTTTTTGGTTTCTCTTGAAGTTTTGCATTCTTTTCATACATTTGCTCAGTGGCCTTTTTAAACTTTTTTTCCTGGCCTTCAATTCTTAAGGTGAACTTGCTAGATTTTCATTAACTCAGCAGTTTTCATTCATTTCCAGTGACCAAAGCTAGTTAAGCCCTATATGGGCCATTCTGTAAAGTCCTTATAATCAAGTCACCAACAATTAATTTCTGATTGATTACATGTTAGAAATGTATTCTCAACCTTAAGGAGATTTTTAGGCCATTCCCGCTCAAGTGCTCTTTTCCATAAAATTTTAATATCAGGTATACAGTATATTTGTTTAAGAACTGTGAGCCCTTGGCAGGTCATAAGCCATTTCCATATTTAAGATCCTCCCCCTTTTGCCCACAACAATTATTGCTGAGTGGTGTCATCCCCATAGAAAATGCATGCCTTAGAACTATCAGTGATTGTGTTATCATTGTTGTTTAGTTGCTCAGCCATGTTTGACTCTGTGACCCCATGAATGACAGCACGTCAGGCTTCCCTTTCCTTCACTGTCTCCCAGAGTTTGCTCAGACTCATGTCCGTTGAGTCTGTGCTTGCTATCTAACCATCTCATCCTCTGCCATCCCCTTTTCTTCCTGCCCTTAATCTTTCCCAGCATCAGGGTCTTTTTCCAATGAGTTGGCTCTTTGCATCAGATGGCCAAAGTAGTGGAGCTTCAGCTTTAGCATCAGTCCTTCAATGAATATTCAGAGTTTATTTCCTTTAGCATTGACTGGTTTGATCTCCTTGCAGTCTCAGGGACTCTCAAGAGTCTTCTCCAACATCACAGTTCAAAAGTATCAGTTCTCTGGAGCTCAACCTTCTTTATGGTCTAATTCACATCCATACGTGACTACTGGAAAAACCATAGCTGTGACTGTAGTTTGCCAGCAAAGTGATGTTTCCGCTTTTTAATACACTGTCTGGGTTTGTCATAACTTTTCTTCCAAGAAGCAACTGTTTTTCAAATTCTCGACTGCAGTTACTGTCCGCAGTGAATTTGGAGCCCAAGAAAATAAAATCTGTCACTGTTTCCACTTTTTCCCCTTCTATTTGCCATGAAGTGGTGGGACTGGATGCCATGGTCTTCTTTTTTTGAATGCTGAGTTTTAAACCAGCTATTTCACTTTCATTCTTATCAAGAGCCTCTTTAGCTCCTCTTTGCTTTCTGCCATTAGAATGGTATCATCTGCGTGTCTGAGGTTGCTGATATTCCTCCTGGCAATCTGGTTCAAAACTGGTAAACGGGTCTGTCAAGATGCTATATTGTCACCCTGCCTCTTTAACTTATATGCAGGGTACGTCATGCAAAATGCCAGGCTGGATGAATCACAAGCTGGAATCAGGATTGCCGGGAGAAATGTGGCCTTTCCCCTATATCTACCTTTGCATCTGCACAGTTAATATATATTCTCTTACCACCTCCCTTCCCTAAATGACGGGAAATGGACCTATACTGGCCCTATCACAGCCAGAAACTCCAGAGAGTGAGCTTATGATCTCTCTAACACAAATAGTGATACTGCAGGATACAAATGCCAGCATCAGTTGCTGGAAGTGAAATGCACATGTCACTAGTGTCTATTTGAAAATAAAAATAGAATGTTTGCGAAATCTTTTTCTATTAACTATAAGGAGGAGAGCAGGGGTTGAAGTATCTCCTTGACAAGTGTAGAATAAAGATCAAGAACGCAGTTTAAGGCACCTCTTTGCCGCTGTCAATTAAGCGAAATCAATTACCTAATGTGGTTTTTCTACTGTACTTTGCTGTGTTCAGCGATTCTATGCCTCCTATGTCTATTTCAAGAAGGACATTGTCTGGAAACACTAAGCAAATGGGTTGTCATGCGTATTCATTTTCTAGGGCTGCGTTAACAAAGGACCACAGACAGAGTGGCTTAAACCAGAGGGATTTATTTTCTCACAGCTCTAGAAGCTGGCATTCTGAAGTCGAGCTGTCAGGGGTCCAGTTTCCTCTGAGGCCTCTCCCCTTGTCTTCTTTCCCCTGTGCCTTCCCGTGGTCTCCCTTCTGTGTGTGTGTGTGTGTGTGTGTGTGACAATCTCTTCTTTTTGTAAGGAGAGCAGTCATGTTGGATTTACTTACCCAAATGACCTCCTTTTAACTTCATTACCTCTTTAAAGACCCCATCTCCAAATACCAGTCACATTCTGAGGTACAAGGGGGTTAGAACTTCAACATACGAATTTGGGAGAGGACACAGTTCGGTCCATAGCATCCTGTAAGAAGGGGACGCAAGAAGCCTACAGGAGCTACAAATGCCAGTTTTAAATAAGATGTATGTGTTCAGATCTTCACTATGTGTTTTACCAGCTGTGAGTCTTTTAGCAACTCCCTTAACCTCTCTGAACTTCAGTTCTCTTTAAAAGTATAATAATTATCCCTGTCCCGAAGGATCAGTGTGAAAATTGTGTCTCATTAATTAGTAATAACTATAACTAGTAAGCCTGTATGGGTCTAGCAGAGCATCTGACTTGTAATTGCTTTTCCTCTTGAATATGGATTGAGACTTCAGTGCCTTAGGAATAATAAGACTAGCAAGTCAGTTAATACTGTGAACATCAGGAAGTAGAAAGCAATGAGCATTTGTTGAACAACTGCTGTACTTTGAATACTCATGCACAAAGTAGGACAAAAGCTTGGTTTTTAGACAAGAGCTGTAGATTAATGATTGATGGGTTGATTTAAAGAGTATTTATCGTGCACGTAGTATATACCAGGTACAGAAAGTAGTCTTCTTATTTACTGTCTAGCAAGGGCCATTCTCACTGACCATTCCCACAATCCTTTATATTTCTTGCAGCAGCAGATTCCCTGTCTTTGGGTAATTTCTGCAGGATTCAACAGAAAAAAAAAAATTATCGAAAATTGAATTACCACTGTTACAATCAGAAATTTTGTGCTCTCTTCAGATACAGCCTTACCTGTGTCCAGAGGCTGTCTTGTAGTGTCTGTCTGCTGGTCCACATTCCTAATTCAGCTAATTGCAGCAATTACATGAAGAAATCGCTGATGGCGAGAGAAGTCATTATGCTATCCCCGAACAGACTGCCTTCCACGGCGTTCATTAATTACGCCAGCCTATAGATTGGCGACCACCAAATCATACACTTGAGACTGCACACCATATGCAGTGAAACTCTCTCCACGCTGCCAAGTGTTTCTGTGTTGGCTTGCTCTCTTGTATCCCCACCATCTGCAATAGCCCTTCTCCTGCCCTTCTGATTCTCAAAATTGAAACTAAAGTCAGGATAGAGTCAGGCTACAAATGTGATCTACAGGGATGGGATAGGCTTGAGCCTTCTGGAACCACCTTGGGTTACTCAGCTTCCCATGAGACCCACCCAGAGTGTCTCTACCCAGAGCCATCCACAGCTACACAGGAGTTAAAATTCTCTACCCTGCATTATGCCCTCTGTAGAGAAGAGAGACAGTAATAGGACACAATGATAAGTCTTTGGTGCTTTTGTTCATTGGTTTCCGTATCTCTCTCTCTTCCCCCATCTCATTATTTTTTCTTTGACATGCACAGCCAACATCAGATGACCTTGTTTCATCTGCTGAATGTTCAAGCGATGACGAAGACTTCGTTGAATGTGAGCCGAGTACAGGTAGGTTAGGTCAGTCTTGTTTTGCTTGCTTTATTTTTTCATTTGCAAAAAACAATACATACATATATGTGAATATACATGTGTGTTATATATATTATAGTGTGTTAGTGTGTGTATTTCCTATATCTATATATGTATACAAATACATATATAAATATCACTGTATAGTCGAAAGCATCAAATCCCATGGAAGGAGCCATAAGACCCCGGGGAAATTTAAAGTCAGTTCCTTGACTAGCTAAAGAAAACTCAATAGGACATAACATTGAGCACTTAGACACCCAGATTAACCACCAGAAGAAACAGAAAATGTGTAGCAGCCAGTGGCAGCTATGAGATTGACACGGGGTGAGGGCATGAAGACTTCTATATTGGATTGACATCAAAAAAAACCAAAAATATAAAGCCAAAGTGGAGCCACAAAAGTCATTTAATCCTCATGAACTGTTCTGACTCTTAAGTGGCAAACAAAACAAAAACAAAACCAAACAACCAAAAAAAAAATTTTTTTTTCCATGGGATTTCAACAGCAGTTAACATGGTATTATATTTATACTAATTTTGTCCATTGTGTGTTTAGAGAATTTGTGCAACAGTATAGCATAGTAAATACAAAATTAGTACAGAACCATGCCATGTCAACGGCTGTGATGCTTCAAAATGTATCTACTGTGCTGAAGTTGAGAGGACTTTGGCAATTAGCAGCTTCAGTATGTTCCCCATTCGCACCCAGATACATTTCAGTGTTTTATGGTCTTTCTTTATAGTGAGCTATATACGATATAATGTCCAGCAGGCAACTGCAGTCCCTAAGTATTTCCTATCAACTTTCCCAAGTCGTCTGTTTTGAGACTTGCTATAAGTTAAAAATTTACATTTATATATATAATAGAGAACAGATATCATCGAATTTCTGTGTATGTTTAATAGCATTTCAAAGCTGGAGTTGGGTTAGGATCTTATTTCTTCAAAGGCTAAGAGAAATAAATTGAATTTTCTAGTTGATTGTTTGGGTTGCTTGATTTTTATTTTCCTTTTCTTTAAAAGAAAAGGAGAGCCGTTAAGACATTTTTTTTTTTGTTGTTGTTAATTCTAGAGAAATTTAAGATTCATGAGAAAATATTAGTATAACAAAAGTAAAATCTTTCATTTGTTATCCCAAAATGATTTACAAATTTTGTAGGAGCCTGACTGCTTGGTGTCTTGCAAGTGGCTTTGGATCCAGGAAGTTCTCTGGGTTTCTGTTCTTAGCATAGAGACAAAGCAGTGATATGTAGGGCCTTTTCTTTCTGGAGTGTGTTCCGTTTCTTTGGAAGCTCAGTTGTGTGGGAGGAAAGTAAGTATGACCTGGTTAGTCAGTTTTTTTTTTTTCAGACTTTGAGTCATAATATGGTATTAAGTGAGGTTTTAACTCTAAAGGGAGGATGCATCCAATCCATACCAGAACAGATTTTCTCTCATTCATTTATAAATATTTCTGAGCCCTCAGGCAGGATACAGTGCATCTCCAGATTTGAATCCTTCCTCTTCTAAGGGTTTTCACAAATGAGCTGTTAGAAAATAGAATATAGAGCTTTACTATCTAAACTACCTCTCCCACAGAATTCAGTTCAACAAATATTTTTTGAGGGTCCCTGGTGTATGCCAGGTATGTGTAAGATATTAAGAATTTAGCTATGAATATGGCATGATCTCCAAGACGTATGTTAAATTAATTGATTGGGGCTGATAATTTAAGATACTCAGTGTTCTTGCCTGGAGAATCCCAGGGACGGGGGAGCCTGGTGGGCTGCCATCTCTGGGGTCACACAGAGTCGGACACGACTGAAGTGACGCAGCGGCAGCAGCAGCAGACTTTAATCTGGATTCCCTATTTACCCTTTATCTGGTTTTCTTGCTTTCATAGCAGTGATATCTATATATATATGCAACAATGTTTGTCAGATCTTTAGATTATAAAATCTAGACTCGATCATTCTGAATCATCACACCTGTCTTCCCCTACTACCTCCACACCCCCACATACACACACACAACAGACATCTCCATAGCAACATCCATCAGAAGACAGAGGGCTTTTCTAGATCTCTGATTCATGAAATTGCAGCTCTCCAGGTTGTGAGTATATGTTACCATTTGGTATCGAACATAAACAGGCCAAAACTTGAAAAGCCCCAGACTAAGTTCGTTTTCTTTTTTAGTGGATATGCAGGTGTTTCATCTGATTCAAAAGCAGAGGACAGAAAATCAATACCAACATTTCTTGAGTGATATAATTACACGGGGCAGGTAGCGGAATAAAAACAATTTTTAACACAATCTGTTGTGTTCTGCAAGGGAGGATGGGAGGGAATATGTAAATAAAGCAGGTAACTGAGAGCTCATCCCAAAGGAGTTAACATACCAGCTAAGAGACTGGTATTAATCCCCTTTGCCCAGGATTATTTAACTGATCACAGGTGAAGAATGAATGTTTCTTCTTTCTAAATTTAACTCCATAAAGTATTCCTGGTAAGGGATTCAGATGCACAGGGGAAAAGTCAGAGGCATATTTAATGCAAGAAGGAGATAGATATTCCTGTTGATGCCGAGGCTTTGCCTTGGGGGCCTGATTAATACTGATGAAGATTACATGCATAGAGCTATCATGTTCTTTTTTGCATTGTATGAGAAATATCTCTATAGCCTTCAGATTTTCCAGAAATAATGAAGATTAAAAATCAGAAGCATTCAAATCAGTTGTTTCCGTGCCTAGATTTTGCACTGCCTGAAGAGAAGTCTTCCCTTGCCCATGCAACAGTAGATAATGGTGACTTTTACATAACTTTGAAGTAAATTGCTAGCCCTGAGATTCTATGCGAATACTGTGATTAAAATTCTAGTTTTGAACCTTCTAATTCACTACCTCAGTTTCTAAAATTTTATTCTCTTCTAGACCTGACATTTACTGTAAATACACTAACTCTGGCTAATCTTGTATCATACTTGAAATTACCTTATCTTTGGAGGGAGGAGCCTGCTGGGCTACAGTCCATGGGGTCGCAAAGAGTCGGGACACGACTGAGCGACTTCACTCACTCACTCACTCACTCACTCTCTCACTGTGTTAGCAAATTTATAATTTTCTAGGCTCTTTCAGTTATAAGGCATTTCACTTCTGCAAGTTCTTCCCTGATTAATTTAGGTCCATTAGATGCTCTTGCTTTTCATAAATTTGGGCAGTCTAGTATATGTTATATTCAACAACTTTTGTTTTCATGTGGGCATCAAATTTTAAATGAAATGATTTTTCATATTTAATTTTATTTAAATCAAAATGGACTTTATTGCTGCTGGTTTTGAGCCAGATGTAAGCAAATGACTTATATACTGACAACCCACTTTGGCATTTAGGGATCACCCTGGTTTGGTATAGCTTAGTCCTATCATGTTTAAGGACCACTTACATTTTTTTAGCTTGGCTGATGAGTCTAGAAACCTCATGAATCCATTAGATATCAAATTTTCTCTGTATAAGTTTGCTGGAACATATGTAATGAGTTTTTTAAAAAGGCTAAATCACGAGAGCAAGGCACAGAGTGAAAGCTCAATTAGTATTTGCTGACTGAATTTATACAATTTTCAAAATACCTCATAACCTTAAATTAAAATGGGAGATTTTTCATATCTCTCACCTCATCTCCCTTTAAACAACTAAATAAAACCTGTTGAATTATTTAAAATATATGACTGCATACAAGTAAGTATCACCCTAACAAAATCCACATTTCTTTAGCAAAAACAATTCTCTACCACATCCCTTCTTTTGCTGAGAATTAGACCATTTTATAGTGAGTTGCAGGGAAAATTGCATTTTCTGAACATTTGCTTTGAGAACCCAGAACTGAAATTGTGAACTATAAAATCATAATGAGTCCATCTGTAGCAATAAAACTATTCAGAAGAATATTTGAATAGCTTTCTAAGTACCTAAGTTTGAGGATCAGGATTTTATCTTTCCTAATGTGTAAACATTAATTGTGTCCCCTACAAAAGAAGTATTTAATAGTTCAGATTTGTGTCTTTGCATATAAATGCCTCTCCTCCCAACTATACTTCTATTGATATTAAATTGTGCAGTAAATGCATATTTCATTGTTGATTACCTCTTTGTAATCAACAATGACAGCAACAACAACAAAATAAACAAGCTGGAGAGGGTTCAAATAACTACGAATTCAAATAGCTAGGAAATAGGATTCTCTCATGTGATTGGCAATGGCACCCCACTCCAGTACTCTTGCCTGGAAAATCCCATGGACGGAGGAGCCTGATAGGCTGCAGTCCATGGGGTCGCGAAGAGTCAGACACGACTGAGTGACGTCACTTTCACTTTTCACTTTCATGCATTGGAGAAGGAAATGGCAACCCACTCCAGTGTTCTTGCCTAGAGAATCCAGGGACGGAGGAGCCTGGTGGGCTGCCATCTGTGGAGTCACACAGAGTCGGACACGACTGAAGCGACTTAGCAGCAGTAGCAGCATGTGATTGTGGAAGTCAAATAAAAATGAACATCTTTAGTAAGATTTCCTCCATGATCTAAAATATGGGAATGGATTCTAAAATTCAGAGTGATGGGATTCACTTTTCATCCTTCTCTCTCCCTCTCCCAACTTCTATGCCTAGTGTCTCCATCTTTAGGAAAAAAATAAAAAACCATCAAAATGAATGTATTGTCAGATTGGCTTTTGCATAATTAGAAACTACCAATTGTCTGAATTTTGTGTTTTATGGTCTTAAGATTGGAAAAATCCTGGGAGCGAGGTTTATAGAGCAGAGGAAAAATAAATAAATAAGAAGAAATGCCTCTTACACCTGAGCAGTGGGTATGGTAGTAATTAACAGCTATATTGATTCATCCAGCCATTATCCAGGGATATATGTTTCTAGTTGTCAATTACCCAGGTTTCTGGCCTCCACTTATCTTAAATGTCCTTTGATCACATCTGAGGGGACCCGCACTTCCACCAGAGGCAGACAGTAACAGGAAGTGCAGATGAAACACATTCATCCGTCAATAGGACTGTGCGAAACAGCTTCCATAATGGTGGGATTGAGGGAGAGGTTTAAACTAATGACAGTAATCTGAGATCACAAAATAATTGCTATTCCCAGAGTGATTCTCAGATGTATTTTTACTCCTCAAATCTACAATCCTCACGTTTGCATTTGGTATTGTTGCTGCTTTGTTCCTCTTTGTTAGTCACACTATAATATCCAACCCATTATAGGGAAATTTAAATTTGGGGAAACACCAAGAATTTACCCCTATTTTTGTTCTCCAGGTAGAACTGGGTTCTTAGTCTTAATCAGTTTGAGGTGCTTCAGTAAAGTATTTTTAATATGAAAATCTGGTGCTGAATTGTTAAAAGTGCACCAAATCCTTAGAGTTTTTATTTGCTGGGATGTTGTGGAAAGTGCACCTGAAGTGTTAAGACAGTAATAGTTTTCTAATAAAGGATAGGAAGAAATAGAGCATTATTTTTCAGAATTCATAGAGGAAAAATAATAAATGTGCTGATTATCAACCTTAAATAGGATGTTGGTAATCTTCAGGGTTTACAGAAATGCATTTTGTTATTAGTGGCTCTAGCAAGCTCCAAGAGTTATCAACTTGTACATTTTTATTACAAGGGAATTGATTTTTATTCAATTTAAAATTTTTCCATATGGAAACTCATGATTGGTAAATAGAATATATGTAAAGATCATCAGTCAAGTAGCTATTCAGTGTATAGTAGAATAGTAAATGGCTAAATAAAATGCCATTGAGCTTCCCTGGTAGTAAAGAATCCACCTGCCAGTGCACGAGACATGGATTTGAGCCCTTATCCAGGAAGATCGCACATGTTTTAGAGTAGCTCAGCCCATGCACCACAGCTATTAAGACTGTGATCTAGAGCCCGGGAGCTGTAACTCCTCAGCCCATGTATTGCAACTACTGAAGCCCGTGTGCCCGGGAGCCCACACTGCTACACAAGAGACGCCACCACCATGAGAAGCCTGCACACCACAACTGGAGAGAAACCCCCACTCACCACAACTAGAGAAAAAGCCCGTGCAGCGATGAAGGCTCAGCACAGCCAAAGATAAATAAATATAAATAAAATTATATTTTTAAAATGCTGTAGGAATGTCTGAGTATCACAGTGCCCAGAATTCACTCTGAATTTTAGGGTCTGCTTAAAAATATTTTTGAATAAAGGTAAAATAGAAGTAATCTGAGAAATGCTTAGATTTGGAAAGAGGAATATAAATAGATGTAAATTTCATTAAGGAATCATTATTGACTGTGGACATGTATTAGATCTGAGCTATAATACATGTCCAATGTACATAAAGCAAGCAACTATTCACATAATCTAAGTCCTGCCAGTTTTTAAAAAGGGTACATTCATTGGTGTATAGCGTTCCTAATTTAATGGGATAGTTTCTGTCTTTATTCATTAACTCACTAGTGATAAGTTGTATTATTTTTTTATAACCCAACTCCATCCTGCTGCTGCTGCTGCTGCTAAGTTACTTCAGTCGTGTCCGACTCTGTGCGACCCCATAGACGGCAGCCCACCAGGCTCCCCCGTCCCTGGGATTCTCCAGGCAAGAACACTGGAGTAGGTGGCCATTTCCATTGCATGAAAGTGAAAAGTAAAAGTGAAAAATGAAGTCAGACAGTCATGTCCGACTCTTCACCACCCCATAGACTGCAGCCTACCAGGTTCCTCTGTCCATGGGATTTTTCAGGCAAGAGTACTGGAGTGGGGACCATCGCCTTCTCCACCCTAGCCCAATCTAATTTTTAAGCAATATGTGGCCTTTAAATCCCTAATGGTAAAATGCTTTGAAATTAGAACAAATATAGAAAAATCTACTAATTGGCAATTAGGCACTTGATAGTACAGAAATGGTGTACATAAAATATGCTCATGGATTTATCATTATCATAGATTTTATAACCAAAACAAATAAATCTAATAACAAAAACGACTCAAATGAAAACAGATAAAATTCTGTTTATCTCCATTACCCAAGATTTTTTGGTGATGTTGAAAAGGAAAAGAGATCGATAATATCAACATGTACCTTTCCATTTGATAGTTTAATAAATCACTTATTTATGTGATAATCTTTAGTGACTACTATGTATAGACAGGAGAGTAGATACCAGGAAAATAAAAGAGCAGACCCTTTCCAGGAGTTCATAGTCTACTAGGGAAGTCAGACACAAAACCAAGAGGAATAAAAGGAAAGGAGGGGTAAGAAGGAAAGAAACGTTGTAGACACTGAATGGAAAGGCCTGGAATGCTGTCAGTGCCCGATGTCCGCACTTGGCATACTCACCCAAGGTCAGGCAAGAAAAATCACAGAGCCTGTCAACTTGCGCAGCACCGTTTAACCCCAGAGAGCTTGCTTCTACACCTTAAGGGTGGGACACAGAATCTCTGACTCATTATGATTGAAAAATTAGTGCTGAACATATACAGTATTGCCTAGAGCTTCTTAGGTAATAGGCGAAGGATGGACAGGTTGAAAGAATTTTAAGCCAGACTCATGAGAACTTCCTGATTTCAAATGCCAATGCAAGCTGTTGATAAGGAGTGAGCTTAATGCGACCATTAAGCAAGTCCCCCCTCCCTGAGAAAACGATTACATAAAGAGGGATTGGGGTTTAAAAAGAGATTTTTAATGGGTTTTCTTTGATTCTTTGTGTTCTCTATTTTTTCTCCCATAAGCCCCCGTACATATACTGTGTGTACATATATATGTATTTACGTATGCGTGTATACTCAATATGTAGTGCCTATCATTCCTTATATATGTAGACACAGTATGTTGTATTAGACTAATGGAAACAGAGATAAACAACAGCCCCTGCCATCAGCCATGTGTTTACACAGAAATTCACACCATCATTCTTACATCCGCCAACATAGACATGCATGATACTGTTTTAACTTGGCAAAAAAAGCATGTTAATTTTTTTTAGGTTTTTGTTTTCTCCTTTATCATAATTATAATGATGATTCCATAATTCAGTTATCTTTGGGAGGGGTGGAGAGAAAAAATTATACAGATATATCTATCCATATATGCACACCCCTGTGTATATATATAAATAGATATATACTTTGTATATATTTGAAGAACATTTTCTGTTGTTTCACCTCATCTTGTGCCGCATGAATTTTTGGTGGTTCAATTTATTTTGTTTTGATTCATATTTATGGTCATTATGGCTATTTTTAACTCATTATGGCTATTTTTAACTCATTGCTATACTTTTATGAGTCATTATTCTTTCAATACTGAGAGCTATATAGATATGCAAATCAACAAAGGCAACAAAATCTTTTCTTGCCATCCTAATCTCGAATTTCTCCCCCTTCAGCGTCTCCCTCCAGTATTTATGCTCAAAACAAAACAAACCCCAATGAAATCCAAGAAAGTTGTGTACAAAAGAATGAAACACTTTGTTTTCCTCTTCTTTCTACTATATATGTATATATATATATTTTTATTTTAATGTTCTTCCTTTCTCCTTTTTATTTTTCCTTATATCTGCACAAGCCACTTGCCTTTACTCTCCCCTTTATGACCATGCATTTTATTGAAAAAAGGACAAGTGAGTCAGAAAAAGATAATAATAATAAAAGAAAAACATGCCGAAGGAACAGAGAGACATCCCTCTCCACAAATTTCAGATGGCATAAAAAGAATTTTATTGCGGATATAGACTATCGGTTGTAGCTTTGATTTCCGGACAAGCCCAGGGTCGTTGTGTGGCATGCAGTGGCAGTGCTGAGCTCATCCACTAACCATGGCTCCATCACCAGCGCATGGGCTCTCATGACGCCATCTCCTGTGTTTCATCCACCTGACACTTCCAGGCTAACCCAGCAAGTCTAGTGTATGAGTTGTGGGGGTAACTTTCCTTTGTAGTTACAATCTCATGGGTCCTCATTTTTATTATGATTTCCATGGGGTCGCGCAGCAGCCCCAAGAGCTGCTCCCGCAGCATCTCTGGTTTTGCTCTCATGCTTGCTTTCCCTGGCACAGCGGTCAAGCGTGTGTCTCGTCTGGCACATGTGTCTTGCCATCTTGTCGTGGAGTCCACTGTCCTGGTGTTGTTCCGTGATTCTGTTCTCTGTTTGTAATATGTGGTTTGAAACCTTCTTCCTTTATTTCTCACTGCCCTATTGTTTCTACTTTTAACCTTGCCCTTAGGGAACTTCACAAAGAAGCAACACAAATTTTCAGTCCAATTGTAAGGCTGATAACTGGTTTGCATCTGGAAGTCATAAGTTGCGCTTCTTACCTGGCTAAGGAGGCAAAACTTACAGTGGGAAACTACTAATGATAACAGCTAAACAACCACCCCATGAACAGCAATAAGAAACCCTTGTTGATTTCTTTGCATGATTCAATGATCTTCCTGTTAAAGGGAGTTCATGTAAGAGCAAATTTCCAAGGAATTTTCCCATAGAATATCAATCTTCTAGTTACACGTTTTCTTCAGGGACAGATCAAAAGAAAATTTTTTCAGCAAATGTTACTGAGGAACATTATCATTTTTGCTATATAGAGCAGTGTCTGTTCCTGAATCAGTGAGGAATTTGTGGAAATATGAAAGTACTTGATTATAAAATTTATTTATGTGTTTTAACCTAAAATATAAATGTGTTTGGCGAGTCATCCAAGAGAAAGAAAAAAAAAACTCATTGGTTCTACCTCATGCATATTTCAAGGTAAGATTGTCTTTTGATCTCTCTTAGTCAAATGATATATATTTTACTTTATTTTTTAATTCATGGAAGCATTAGAAAGCCAACACTTTAACTCAGACCCAAGTTCTTTGTGTTTTGCTTTTCTCTTTCCAAAGAATAAGACATACACAGTAGATACAGATCTGAGAACTGAGTCTGAATTTCTTGAGAGAGAGGTGGAAGGAAGTACCCAGGTAATTATTCAGATACTGGATTATACCTGTGAATACCCAGGGAATTTTCTGCCTAACTTGGAATGCTTTGGTTTGTTTAATACTAAGAGTGTGAAAATGAATCTTTGTAACAACTGCTGTCTCCTTACCCACAGAGGTTGAACAAGAGTATAAAATAGATCTAAAATGAATCGCTAGACTGATTTTTGAACTAGGGTCCTTAGATTAAAAAGCCCATCTCTTTTTAACCTGAAGAAGAGAAAGTGTTTCAAGGCAGATGGTTTTATGATGAGATGTTTCAGTCATGTCCGTGTAGGTCTTTGCTATTCTTGAGGGTATAGATCAAGGGCAACATAAGAGGAAATTTGTGAGCTCTATGGACTAAGAACTTTCTAAGAAGGAAGGGAGAGATTGAAGGAGGAAAAGAGAGAAGGCAGATAAAGAAAGTGGGGAAAAGAATCGAAAGAACGGGGAGGGAGAGGATATTGCTGACCAGGCAGATATAGCAGTGTGCCCATAAATGCATACAACCAGCACACACGTAGATATACACAGCCATAATCTGTAGTGTGTGGCAGTTTCTGTTGTATAAAATATCCCCACTCTGGCTGATTTCAAGCCACTAATATGACAATATTAAACTCAGAATTAGGAAGTAACACTCATGAGCACACACTTTCACCATACAGATATGATAGATATCAAGGATTTCAAGAGCATACATAATCATAAAACACAGTAAAGTAATTAGAAAGTAATGGGTTTTAAGCTTTTATTACCTTTGTTTTTCATCTAAGGTATTCGATTATGGCTGTGTTTTAACAACCGACTTGGAAAATTCCTGAAAACGTAGCAATCAGAGGTCATGAGCTGGCTCTAATATGGCACGGGCCCAGGTACCATGCTGTGCCAGCTGCATTCGACCGTGGTATTTTTATTTAAATCTCATTTTCAGTTGTTACGGCTTAGAAACTATTGTAGCCATCTTACAATTGAGAAAATCGGGACTCACAAACTTTGCTTTTCCAAGGTTGCACGCCTGCACATAGTGGCAGAGGTAAGATCCACCCCCAGATCTGTTAGGGAATGGATAACTTTTATTTCTATTGCAGTGTGCACAGAGGATTGGGCTTGAACACTTATTAGAGCACTAAATTTTAGAACTGTGGCATGCTCGTTTGTGGAGCTTTGACTAATTTTGTTTCCTCAAAATAGAGTTGCCAAAAATTCCTCCCTTAGTAACACTGAAGACGAACAGGATATTTCCTAGGCTTCCAAATTTTGTTTCTTGAGCTTTGGAAAGACGACAATAGATGCATTTCTTAGCACATAATTATAATATGCAGCATCATTCTATTACTCAGTTATGTTTTTCTAACTTTTAAAATATAATGAACTTTATTTAGTTACAGCACTTGATGTGTGGTAATTAACCAGCTTCACGGTGAAATGTATCAATGCCCTTTCCTTCCACAGTTTATCATAAACTAACACATTAATACTTGAAACAGCATAAGAACTATTGTATCACAGAAAATGCAGCTAAAAAAACAATTTTACCATTAGATGCTTAAAACCTGCTTTGTGAAAGAGTTTTGAAAAATCTGGGAATTAAAAAGGAAAGTGTGGATCTTATTAGCCTTTCTAGTTTGACGAGATAGACTCTCTGATTGAGATGCTGATGCTACAACCTTTACCTTTGACTTAATGTCAGGTTTACCTGCCCCTCTGGTCAGCTGTCAGTGGGAGCACGCATAATATTGAATGAAGTCCCTTGAGGTTATGTCTAGGACTTCAGGTTTTCCACTGCCCCATCTTTGCTCCTTCACTAAGTATTCATTGAGCATTTACTATAGGCAGGTATAGTTCTAAATACTTTACATTGTTAACTTCTTTAGTCCCTGTAGCAATCCCATGAGGGGCTTTATCGTCATCTCCATTTTAAAGATGAGTAAACTGAGGCACAGAGGAGCTAAACAGATGTTCCACACAGGAAGGAAGCAGGAGAAATGGGATTTGAACTCAAGCCAGCTTGGCCCCAAATCCACACAGGAATCACTACATTAATACTGTCTCTTATTATATAGTATTCTTCACTGATGTGTGTATATATATATATATATATATAGCTACCTCGGAGAAGGCAATGGCACCCCACTCCAGTACTCTTGCCTGGAAAATCCCATAGATGGAGGAGCCTGGTGGGCTGCAGTCCATGGGGTCGCTAAGAGTCGGACACGACTGAGCGACTTCACTTTCACTTTTCACTTTCATGCATTGGAGAAGGAAATGGTAACCACTCCAGTATTCTTGCCTGGAGAATCCCAGGGATGGGGGAGCCTGGCAGGCTGCTGTCTATGGGGTCGCATAGAGTCGGACACGACTGAAGCGACTTAGCAGCAGCAGCAGCATAGCTACCTACCTCTTTAATAATAATGAAAGAAGGTTTGTGTATTGAGTATATTAAATGTCTGGTAAATACTTGTTAGATGGATTAATTATTGCACATCTGAAAAGCTATGAAAACCTTGGTTGATAGGGGTTATGAAATTGTTTAGTGATGATTTATCCAAACAACTGTGATTTAAACGACTTGCCCTTCTTCCTGTGAGATGAAATGGTTCCAGTATCCAGGATGAACGCCATCACTTACGTGAGATTAGTCCCTCTTGATGTCACCTAGGTAATAATTTGTGCAGTGGAGGCTTCTATCCCACTGCTCATCAGCAGACCTGTTGAGAATGTATGACCAGGTAACAGCCACCTCCAACTGATGTTAGGACTCTAAGAGGGTTTCCCTGGAGGCTCAGTTAGTAAAGAATCCTGCAATGCAGGAGACCCGGGTTCGATCCCTGGATAGGGAAGATCCCCTGGAGAAGGAAATGGCAACCCACTCCAGTATTCTTGCCTGGAGAATCCCGTGGACAGAGGAGCCTGGCAGGCTATAGTCCATGGGGTCATGAGAGTTGGACATGACTTAGTGACTAAACCACGTAGGACTCTAAAAATAGATACTCATAATGAGAACTCTGGTGAGACGCTGTGTTTTCATTTCCAAGATGATATGTTCTTCAGAGCACAGTGTTTTAGACGTTACAGCTAATAGAAAGCAACAGAGTAAGTGAACGTGTATCTGAGAGAACGTGTTTCTTTCCTTAGCCCCTTTCTTGACTTTTCTTAAATTCCTACTCCTATGTATATCTCCTCTTTCATTTCCTCCACATCCTTGCATTATGTCTCAAATCATTTAAAAAAAAAAAAAGGAAAAATAAAAACAAAACAAAAAACCCCAAACCATTTCTAGGCCCTTGACTTGTCTATGCAAGCAAAGAATCTTAAAGGAGTTATTGAGAACTAAAATTCACAATGAAACAGAAATACCTTTTGAAAGCTGTGCTTGCTTTTATTAGATTCTTGACAAGGGAAGTGTAGCTTGCTTCAGCATCTGAGGGTCTCATTACAAGTTATATCCATCCTGACCAATCTGGAAGCCTAAACTGGAAAATCTGTAAAGCTGAAAATGTGTGAGGACCCTTTGCTGTCGAGTTCTGCTCTCATCTTAGCTTTGAAGCAGATATCCCCATTTTACTAAAAGATGGGTATGGCAATATTTTATTGCTTTGTGTTCAAATTGTCAGCCTAATCACCCAGAGCAAAGACCAGCCAACTTTTTTTTTTTTTTT
>SJYT01069159.1:18572-41275 GCA_006410635.1 Cephalophus harveyi | reverse complement strand
TCTGCAAACCTGGCTTTTGCTCTCTGTGCCTCCGCTGGGGTGTGGGCTGCCTCCTCCGAGCTTTTAGACCTTTTTGGCAGCAGTTTCTTTGAACTCCAGCCCACATACTGTGTCACATCCCAGTAATTCTTCCCCAAGCCTTGGCTGTGGGTTATTGAGCTGACAAACGTCTAAATGACTGAGATATAATATTTGCAACCTGCTGAGAACCTCTTCTTTCCCTGTACTTTTTGATTTGTAGCTTTGTAAGTTTTGTGGGGAAAGAGAAAAATTCTTGGTGACAGAGGCAGTGAATGGAGAGAACAGAATTGAAGGGGCACGATTAATATAGGACTGGGCTTCCCAGGTGCCTCGGTGGTAAAAGAATCTGCCTGCCAGTGAAGGAGACAAAGGAGACGAGGATCGAATCCCTGGGTCAGGAAGATCCCCTGGAGAAGGAAATGGCTACCCACTCCAGTATTCTTCTCTGGGACATCCCATGGACAGAGGAGCCTGGCGGGCTACAGTCCATGAGGTCACAAAGAGACCTAAACGACTGAGCAACTCAGCAATATATAGAACTCTTTCCAGCTTTGTAGACAGAAGCATTTATTTATGACTTAGTCTTCTGAATGTCTGAGAAAAGGGATTATACAGTAGGGTCCAGGAAGGAGCATCCAATATCCTGAGGATAAGAAAATGTTCCACCACCTGGCAGGAGATGAGGCCGGAGCAAAACTAGGAACATACAGGTACAAAGCCACACTTAGAGTTACTGCAGAAGTGGTGGTTGTTACTTAAGGATTTGATTCCATAAATGAATGCTCAGTCCCTTTATCATCTTCAACATTAGAAATCTGTGGGAAAGACTTGTATATGAACCACATCAAGTAAACTATGAAACCAGATCCTAATATATCCCAACCCCAGAGGGAGCCTAAGATTAACTTTCAGAAGCCCGGATGCTAAGTAATGACATTAAGAGCTTTCTCCATTAGCAAGACACCACCCCCTCCCCCCCCCACCCCCCTCCGTGTGGTATTGTGCTTGGAGTTGTCAAGTTCTCAACCAGGGCTCCAAAAGAAAGCAAAACCAAAATGCAGAGCTGATGGAGAAAGGGAAGACATTTGGAGGCACTTTGGGGATAGGAGGTGCTCGGATTGAGTTTTAAAACAAAATAACTTAGAATTAGTGTTTTAAAAGCCTCTGAGATCAAAGGACTTATAGAAAATAAGAATAAAACAAGGATAAATTAAGCACTATTGATGACCCGATAGGGACATAGCCAAATGCAGTAAAGTGAACGTCTTTTTCTCCCTTTTATGCTTGCACTAGCCTGGTATCCGTCTATGTACTTGGTTGGTTTATTGACTTGCCTCTTTGCTTGTTTATTTCTTTATTTATTCACACTTCATCATTACTAGCTTTCCCTATTAAAGCACAGGAGGAAACTCAGTCCCCAGGGACCAGCTAGGCAACTTGAGAGATGAGATAGACCAGCGTGATACAGGGGACATGATAGACGACACATCAGCAAGAGGCAGGAGTCACAGACCAGGGAGAACTCGCCCTCATTTAGCAGCATTTGAATTAAATATCTTAAAACATTAAAATAAAGGTGAAAAGTGAGAGTCGCTTAGTCGGGCCCAGCTCTTTGCGACCCCACAGACTATACAGTCCATGGAATTCTCCAGGCCAGAATCCTGGAGTGGGTAGCCTTTCCCTTTTCCAGGGGATCTTCCTGACTCAGAGATCAAATCCAGGTCTCCCACATTGCAAGCAGATTCTTTACCAGCTGAGCCACAAGGGAATAATAAAATAAAGATACACCGTATGAAAGTCAAGCAAGTTGCAAGAGACACGCAATGTGTTTTTGGGTTTTTTAAAATTTTGATTAGAGTACAGCTGATTTACAATGCTGTATTATTCTTGGGTGTACAGTAAAGTGAACCAGTTATACATATATTCACTCTTTTTTTTAGATTCTTTTCCTATATAGACCATTACAGAGCATTGCGTAGAGTTCCCTGGACATGTGGCATTTTTAATTTTATTTTTAAAATTTTCTTTAGATCTAACCCCTTTATCACGTTTGAAGAATGTGCTCTTAGTAAGATTTTTGGTCAAAATATGACTTGGTGACCTTGAGTATCAAATTAAACATAGCAATTCCTCTTTTAAACTCCCATAAAGCTAAAGGCTTTTTTTTTTCTTCTGCATTTCTTTTTTTTAATTGTAATCTTAAAGTTTACATAACTTTTAAGCTTACATAACTGGAAGCTTAAAGAACTTTAGAGTTCATTGTAACGATTTTGTTTTAGGTGACAAAATTAAAACTTACACAGGTAAATTGATTTGTTCAAGGTCACTGACTTAGTTTCTTTTAGGATTGGAATTAAATCCTGAGTGTCCTAAATCCGTAATTCATGCTATTTCACTGATACTGTGTATCGAGTTTTTTTTTTTTTTTTTAAAAGAGCCCAGACCTTTTAATTTTAAACTGAGAAAGCATTTAACAGAGAATTCAGGAGAATTGTATGAAAATTTGCTTGTCTTCTTTCCATTGGACATTGTTGCCACATAAGACAGTGTATTGCTGGTCAAATCTGTAGCTCTCTGTTTCTTTGGTCACTGGGGGACCAACTAAGAGATGATGGACACATGGTGAAGCAATTCGTGGAAGTATTGAGTTGGCCAAAAAATTCATTTCCGTTTTTCCCTAAGATATAAAATCTGAATGAACTTTTTGGCCAACCCAATAGCTCATGATATGCACTCCACATATGTGTGCTTTAGGGATATGTGGTCAGTTATAACCCTTTCCTACATGCAGGAAAGATCATTAGGCCTACTATAGCCCTGTTTCCCAAGCTCAAAACCAGAACAAGCATCAAACTATGCGAAAAACCTTCACTGATCCATGGTGAAATGAGAAAAGTAAGGGCAATATAGTGAGTTTTCACAAAGTTCAATTGACAGAACTGCCCTATATTTTGATATTATATTTTATGCATTTTTATTGTTAAATAAATTTCTTTTACAAAGATAGAATTTTGGTACTGTCTGTAGCATCTTTAATTAGCAAAATAAAGGTTGGCAACTGGATATTAGTCATTCCCCATAGATTTTTTTTTTTTTTCACATTTTACCTGCCTGTAAAAATAAACCAAAATCCCCAAATTTGAGACCTTTAAACCAATTTAAAATGTGATCTATGCTACCAAAGCTAGATTTAGTAGATTTTGAAGACTGAAAGCCCTTATAAGTCTAAAATCTTATTATGAACTCAGTTCAGTTCAGTCAGTCAGTTGTGTCCAACTCTTTGCAACCCCATGGACTGCAGCATACCAGGCCTCCCTGTCCATCACCAACTCCTGCAGTCTACTCAAACTCATGTCCATCACGTCGGTGATGCCATCCAACCATCTCATCCTCTGTCATCCCCTTCTCCTCCTGTCTTCAATCTGTCCCAGCATCAGGGTCTTTTCCAATGAGTCAGTTCTTCACATGAGGTGGCCAAAGTATTGGAGTTTCAACTTTAGCATTAGTCCTTCCAATGAATATTCAGGACTGATTTCCTTTAGGATTGACTGGTTGGATCTCCTTGCAGTCCAAGGGATTCTCAAGAGTCTTCTCCAACACCACAGTTCAAAAGCATCAATTCTCCAGCGCTCAGCTTTCTTTATAGTCCAACTCTCACATCCATGCATGACTATTGGAAAAACCATAGCTTTGACTAGATGGACCTTTGTTGACAAAGTAATGTCTCTGCTTTTTAATATGCTGTCTAGGTTGGTTATAACTTTTCTTCCAAGGAGCAAGCGTCTTTTAATTTCATGGCTACAGTCACCATCTGCAGTGATTTTGGAGCCCCCCAAAAGCATAAATTCTCTCACTGTTTCCCCATGTATTTGCCATGAAGTGATGGAACTGGATGCCTTGATGTTAGTTTTCTGAATGTTGAGTTTTAAGCCAACTTTTTCACTCTCCTCTTTCAATTTCATCAAGAGGCTCTTTAGTTCTTCTTTGCTTTCTGCCATAATGGTGGTGTCATCTGAGTATCTGAGGTTATTGATATTTCTCGCGGCAATCTTGATTCTAGCTTGTGCTTCATCCAGCCTGGCATTTCACATAATGAACTAAATGGTCTTAAAACCAAGCTCTTTATTTCACTGAGGCCCCAGGAAGTTATTTCTCTTAGATATTAAGTATAAGAGAGTTTTTGAATCTCAGTACAAAAATATAGCTTAAAGGCACAACATAGAATGGGAGATTTCCAAAAAATATATATAAAATACGTGTTATTGGAAGAGTAAAAGCAGTTTATAAACAACAGAAACAAAAAATCATAAAGAAAAATTTCTAAGGACTCAAATCTAAATCTAGAATTTTTTCCTATTTTTAGTCTTATTACAATGTAGAGAGGACTATATTGAAGAGCTAAATGAGCCTATATTTGAGATAACATGATCCATCTTTGTGTCAAGAGAAGGTCAAAAGCTTGATCCCCAGCCAAAAGGAAGGATGTGACCTATACTAAAGGCAGATACTGAATTTGTCTCCATTGTTCTCATCTCCTCCCACCTTTTCTGTCTCTTGGGTAGTCTATACCAATAACCTCTTGCTTTAGAAATTAATTATCTAAATATTGGAAATAGTATACTTAATTTAGCTTAATATAAAGGTATACTAAGTCTCTTCAGTCATATCTGACTCTTTGCAGCCCTATGGACTCTAGCCCACCAGGCTCCCCTGTGTGTGGGATTCTCCAGGCAAAAGTACTGAAGTGGGTTGCCATGCCCTTCTTCAGGGAATCTTCCCAACCCAGGGATTGAACCTATGTCTCTCCTGGATTGGCAGGCAAGTTCTTTACTACTAACACCACCTGGGAAGCCCCTAATAAAAATCATACCAGGTTTATTAAGTGTTTATTGGATATCCAAGATTTAGTGTCTTGAATCTGGTATGAGGATTATGTTATCAGTAACAGACATAAGTGATTATCATCAGGTAGTGGTCAGTGGCTGATTTTATATTGTTATTCTTACTCCAAAATTTCTATGTTGAGTATGTATTAGATTTATAATTAGAAATAAAGGCTATATGAAAATGAAGTGAAAGTATTAGTCACTCAGTCATGTCCGATTCTTTGTGACCCCATGGACAGAAGCACACCAGGCTCCTCTGTCCATGGAATTCTCCAGGCAAGAATAATAGAGTGGGTTGTCATCCCCTTCTCTAAGGGATCTTCCTGACCCAGGGATCAAACTCAGGTCTCCTGCATTGCAGGCATATTCTTTACCAACTGAGCCACTCGGGATATATAAATATAAAAGAATATTGAGTCCAAGAGTAGGAAACGGCAGCCCACTTCAGTATTCTTGTCGGGAAAATTCGGTAGACAGAGGAGCCTGGCAGGGGCTACAGCCTATAGGGTTCCAGAGAGTTGGACACAAATGAGCATGCACTGCCTGGCTGGATGAAGACAGGAACCCTTGTGACTCTTTAGATATAGGAACTCTGCCATACCTGTAATTTGAGAAAAATCACGAATCCTATCTTTCCAATGAGTTTGGATTAGGTTCATGGTTTAAGGCCCTGCAAGGAAAGCTGTTGGAAGACTTCAAAGATGATGATGATATGCAGGACTCTGGATAGCTGAGCATGCACCAGTTCCCTAGGGTCAGTCCTGTTCATCAGCTGACAAATGGTCCATGGACACACCAGGTGGCCATACCGCAGCAGTAGGCAGCAGGTTTCCTGCAAATGACCCATTCCCGGAAAGTGTAAAATCTGTACTTGCAAACCAGGAGCAGATGGGATATAAAGAGGCCTTCAGCAGACACTTGGGAATATGATGGGCTCTTTAGCCCATCCTTTAGGTGCCACGTACATCCTCACTGCCTGACCACACCTCATCTGTACATCTGCTTGTTAGATATAATAAATAGATGAAAGAATGCAGTTGCAGAGAAGTAATTAAAAACTTTGCATTCCTCTCTCTCCACCTCTCTCTTCTTTCCTCTCTCCCTTGATAGAATGGCCAGAAAATTAAGCCAGCTGTAGATTAATTGAGACCCTCTTCCATGTAGGGAACAGCTGTCTCTGCTGCTTCAAGGACTGTATGAACGAATTAAAATATTTGATTACCTTTAATCCAAAAGGAATGTGGCAGTCTCTTCAGTCATGTAGTTTATTGGAGTATTTTAGCGTTGCCTCTTCTTTTCCCACTTAAAGCTGAAAACTGTGGTCCTTCCCTGAAGTCGTGAGAGCCTTCAGCAGATGTTGCTTTCCACATCTCTAGCCTTTCCCTTGTGGAAAGCGGGGAAAGCCCTCAACAAAAGCAGTTTTGGAGATAAGCAGAAAAAACGCTGCACCGTGAACATATTTTTAGAAACAGCTGGTAAAAACAAATGGCCCGAATGTGATGCCTGGAGCATATCCATTCAAACAATAGGGTTGTTTAAAGATAAAAGCAGCCACTTTTAAATATCAGCACTAGCAGTGATTTTCACAGTTACATTTAAGAGATGAGAGAGCTTGCTAAGACTTTATGATTTCTCTCTTGTTTCCTGGAACTAATTCTTTCACTCTTTTGGCTTTGTTAGTGAACTTATCAGGAGCTACCCATCAAATAGTCAAAATTGTGACTATCATTACATGGACAATATTTTTTTTAATTTACATATAATTGATTTAATTGTGATTTGTGCTTCTAAGAATGTCCCTTTATTTTTAAAAGCATCTATGTGTAATTCAAGAGACCAAAATGGGAAATTGATAATCTACTTAAATTATCACTGATTTTATAGGCCATGTTTTGAGAAAAAAAGTCAGGCAGTACTGCTAAAGGGCAAACATTCGTATTTGTAGCCATTAAAAAATCTGATGTCACTTTTCATTGGCCACATTCAGAGTCTGTTTTATGACCTTCCCTTGTCATGACTTCATTTGTTTACTGAATTGTTTTTTTTCTCTGGAGCCACTGCCAAATGCCATTTCACAGTTCCCTGAATCACACAGACTGGTGAAATAATTCTTCATTGTGTTTTTACAGTAGTTTCAATTTCCAGATTACTTACTGATTCTCTCTGGGTCAGGCATTGCACAAATGCTGATTTGTATTACTGAACTTGATTAGCAGGTGTTCAGCTTATCAGCCTCCATTCACGTTGACTTTTTCTCCTCTTCCTTCTCTGTGGTTCTGTTTTCATTTCAGAAACTTTCAGCAGTGCTTCAAGGAGAGTTGGTCACTATGTTGGACCAGGTGGGATCTTACCCACTGAAAAAGTCTCCATATTTTAATGATACACAAAGAGCAACCTTCAGGACCTCCCTCGCTTCATGCCCTGCCCCGTGGGACATGATGCTTACTTAATAGATAGAAATGTAGAGTTTGAAAAGTGCTTTGCTCTCATTTTGCTCTTTAAACAAATGCAAGAAAACTATCATTTCTAGAACAGTTTCAGTTCTAGAACATTTCAGTTCAGTTCAGTCACTCAGTCGTGTCCAACTCTTTGTGACCCCATGAACCACAGCATGCCAGGCCTCCCTGTCTATCACCAACTCCCGGAGTTCACCCAAACTCGTGTCCATTGATTCGGTGATGCCATCCAGCCATCTCATCCTCTGTCGTCCCCTTCTCCTCCCGCCTTCAATCTTTCCCAACATCAGGGTCTTTTCAAATGAGTCAGCTCTTCACATCAGGTGGCCAAAATATTGAAGTTTCAGCTTTAACATCAGTCCTTCCAATGAACACCCAGGACTCATCTCCTTTAGTATGGACTGGCTGGATCTCCTTGCAGTTCAGGGGACTCTCAAGTGTCTTCTCCAACACCACAGTTAAAAAGCATCAATTCTTCAGTGCTCAGCTTTCTTCACAGTCCAACTCTCACATCCATACATGACTACTGGAAAAATCATAGCCTTGACTAGACAGACCTTTGTTGGCAAAGTAATGTCTCTGCTTTTGAATATGCTATCTAGGTTGGTCATAACTTTCCTTCCAAGGAGTAAGCATCTTTTAATTTCATGGTTGCAATCACCATCTGTGGTGATTTTGGAGCCCCCAAAACCTAGAACCTAACATATCCACAAGTGTGTCTCTTTGCTATTTTACCCCCAATTGACCTGCTTGATGGACAGTTTTGATGTTATATAAGAATAGTCTATGACTGATTTTTTTTTTTCTACCTTGCTGTCTCTGGAAAACATGATCATAAATACTGACAACCCAAGTTTTTAAATATATATGTATCTTGATACATGTCAGTAAAGCATCGATTAGTAACTTCTATGGAAGTTTCTTTTGATGTAAAATTAACTCCATACTGGAGCTAAAGATCCTGTAGCACTTACTACACTGGAAATCTGATCAAAGTCTGCATAGGCGTGTGTATTAATGGCTTCCCATGTGGTGCTAGTGGTAAAGAACCTGCCTGCCAATGTGGGTTAGATGAAAGAGACCTGGGTTTAATCCCTGGTTCAGGGAGATCCCCTGGAGGAGGGCATGGCAACCCACTCCAGTATTCTTGTCTGGAGAGCCCCACAGACAAAGAAGCCTGGCAGGCTACAGTCCATGGGGTCGCACAGAGTCAGACGCAACCGAAGCGACTTAGCATGCACATGTGTATAAATAAGATTGTGATGATACATCATATGTACATAAAGTTGCACAAAAATACATATACTTACTTTTGCAGGGATTTTTTTTAACTTCTGAGTTTCAGGTAATTTAATTTCTAAGTTAGAGAAAAAGTATAAGATTTAGTACATAAAAGTCCCTTATGCCCTTTACTCAGATTCACCAGCTGTTAACATTGCCACATTTGCTTATCATTCTCTCTCTCTATATGTGAATGTATATAAAAATATTTATATATGTCTATAAATGTGTATACTATTTGAGAGTATGTACAAAGCACTACACAAACACATATATGTATATTTAGACATATACATGAAAGTGAATGTGTTAGTTGCTCAGTCATGTCCGAGTCTTTGTGACCCCATAGACTGTAACTCACCAGGATTCTCTGTCCATGGAATTCTCCAGGCAAGAATACTAGAGTGGATAGCCATTCCCTTCTCCAAGGGATCAAGCCTGGGTCTCCTGCATTGCTAGCAGTTGCTTTACCATCTTAGCTACCAGGAAAGCCCTATACAGCTAGATAGAAATTTCCTCTGAACCATTTGAGAGTAAGTTGCAGAAATAATTTCCTTTACCCTAAATCACTTAGAGTGTATTTCCTAAGAGCAAGGGAAGAATCAGAGTACAATAACCCAAATCAAGAAATGTAACCCTAGTTCAAAATCTTACCTAGAGTTCAGTTCAGTCGCTCAGTCATGTCCAACTCTTTGTGACCCCATGAACCACAGCACGCCAGGCCTCCCTGTCCATCACCAACTCCCAGAATCCACCCAAACTCGTGTCCATCAAGTTGGTGATGCCATCCAACCATCTCATCCTCTGTCGTCCCCTTCTCCTCCTGCATTTAATCTTTCCTTTCCTAACATCAGGGTCTTTCCACTGAGTCAGCTCTTCACATCAGGTGGCCAAAATATTGGAGTTTCAGCTTCAACATCAGTCCTTCCAATGAACACCCAGGACTGATCTCCTTTAGGATAAACTGGTTGGATCTCCTTGCAGTCCAAGGGGCTCTCAGGAGTCTTCTCCAACACCACAGTTCAAAAGCATCAGTTCTTCAGCATTCAGCTTTCTTTATAGTCCAACTCTTACATCCATACATGACTACTGGAAAAACCATAGCCTTAACTAGACGGACCTTTGTTGGCAAAATAACGTCTCTGCTTTTGAATATACTGTCTAGGTTGGTCATAACTTTCCTTCCAAGGAGTAAGCGTCTTTTAATTTCATGGCTGCAATCACCATCTGTGGTGATTTTGGAGCCCCCCAAAATAAAGTCAGCCACTGTTTCCCCATCTATTTGCCATGAAGTGGTGGGACCAGATGCCATGATCTTCGTTTTCTGAATGTTGAGCTTTAAGCCAACATTTTCACTTTCCTCTTTGACTTTCATCAAGAGGCTCTTTAGTTCTTCACTTTCTGCCATAAGGGTGGTGTCAGATTTTAACAATGTGCATAATGGGCTTTAAATTTATTTTTTTCCAGTCCAAGATCCAATCTAGGATCTCATAATGCATTTAGTTGTCATGCTCAGAAATTATGGAAGCATTTTGTTGACATATTATACTGTTTTACTTGTGCTGGTCACAGATCGAGAAGAGTGAGTCAGTATCTCCAAGTCCTCCTGGATGGATTGCTGAGGAAGCAGGAGGATAGAGCCTGTGCTTTAGCACAGGAGTAAAATTTCCTTTCTTAGAATTAACTGACTAGAATCATTGTTGTTGTTCCTCAGTTGCTCAGTCATGTCCAAATCTTTGTAACCCCACAGACTGCAGCACACCTGCTTCTCTGTTCTTCACAATCTCTCGGAGTTTGCTCAAACTCATGTCCATTGATTCAGTGATGCCATCCAACTCTCTCATCCTCTGTTGCCCCTTCTCCTCCTGCCTTCATTCTTTCCCAGCATCAGGGTCTTTCCCAGTGAGTTGGCTCTTTGCATCAGGTGCCAGAGTATTGGAGCTTCAGCTTCAGCATCTAAATGAATATTAGAATCATAGAATAACTAGAATCATAGCAAGGGAGAAATCAAGGTTTCTGCAGTTTCCATTCCTTAGAGGGCACTGATAAACAAATTTCACCTTTCTGGTCTACTGTTCTTGAACACTTTAACAGCAGCTTATTAAGCACTTATGATGTACTAAGTCCTGGGAGAGGCATAGGGGTACACGAGTGAGTGCGACCCTGGGCAGTTCCTTGGTAGACAGTGAGTGGGCTTCCGGAAGAATGGAATACAGTGCAAGGAGTGACATGATGACCTCACTGGAGGAATGTTGACTTGGGAAAAAAAAAAAGTGAGTTTATGTTTTTTGATCCACCAATTCCTACCAATAAACAAGAAAGTGTCAGGAATCTATGTCTCAGGCTGGAAGCGTCACCAAAGACATTTGCAGGTTCTCAGAGTCTAAGATGATACTTTACAGTTTGATGTGTGACTAGGCATCATTTTTTTCAAGTTCATACACCTTGGATGTGAGAGACAAGAAGGAAGACAGCATCCAAATTCTGGGCATTCTTTTATATCTTTCTGAGCCTATTAGTGAGTGAGTCACTCAACAGTATTAAAAGAAACAGATATTGCCTAAAAGGATTGTGCTGGAGAAAAGGATTGCATTTCAGTGATGGTAGTGAGGAAGCAGAGATCAAATATCAATATACTTATAATTTACATTGCCTCATACTTTAGAGAAAATACATTCCGTCTTCCCCAGCACCCTCACCATTACAGTCAGTATCAGTTAGGTCATTGGCTATTTGACTTTAAAGTTGCTGATCATTTCCCAGCATGATTCATGATTTTGCAGGGAATGGTTTATACCTGCTCTGATTTCTAATACTGGTCCCACAGTAAAAAGCTATGCTTCTACAATTGGAATAATAATATTTTAATATTATTAATCTTTAATAATAGATACACAATAATATATTATTGAATAATAGTAATTTGTTTTGGGGGCTTCCCAGGTGGCACTAGTGGAAAAGAATCTGCCTGCCAATGCAAGAGATATGGGTTCGATTTCTGGGTCAGGAAGATCCCTTGGAGATGGAAATGGCAACCCACTCCAGTATTTTTGCCTGGAAAATTCCATGATCCCTTGGGCAGGAAAGCTTGGCAGGCTACAGTCCATGGGGTCACAAAGAGTCGGACATGACTGAGCACATAGTCTTTCCAGTCTATTTTATATATATATATATATATATATATATGGTTAATGATTGTTATTGTAATAAAGAAATGCTCTTCTTCCTAAAAGGCAATAATCAGAACTATATTCCAAGATGACTATTCCCACCACAGGAGTTTTTGAAGTCACACTTTGAATTGCTAACAGAGTCCCACTACTGGGTTGGAATTTCAGTATTCTTTCTGTCCATTGGGAAACAGCAGTTTGTCTGTCTGTCTGTCGTTGCCCATGGATGGTTTACCTTCTACTTATGCAAATCTGTCACTCTTTCTGCTCATTGCACTTTATAAGATTACTGCTGATTACCATTTAGATTTGTTAAGTGACAAGCACATTTTACGGAGTCGGGAGCCAGGAGCCAGGAAGGTCAACAGTGGCAGCCTGAATCGATGATGAATGATTTATTTCATTGCCCACACAGTGATCAAAGTTTGTGCTGCTGCAAAAGCTTAGTTCTGGCCTCTGAATGAAAATAGATAGATGATTGATGATTGATAGAGAATTAGATAGATATTTAATTCTACGGAATAACAGACTTTTCTGAAATTTTCTTCCTTGAGAGAGGTTGCTTGTAAGCATCTTTTTCAGTGAAATAGAATAGCTGTGGTAACAACATCCTCTACACACCCAGCTTACCATGGCCATAGAATCCAATGACTTTTTTCTTAAATGAGGGCGTCTGCATATCCACAGGACCACTGACTGTATTTCATTTACAATGCATTGCTCCATTCAACACACTCTGAATGAAGGCGATATGCTCCATGGCTTCGAATTCAGGCCCTTCCTCCAAGCAGGGCTTGTTTATCTGTCTGCAACACACTTGGAGGATTTGAAAGACGAGTGATGAGGTTCATTCATGCTGTAAAAATGTGCTGAGCATCACGGTCGCCTCTTTCACAATGGCCAGGCGTGGAAGGCTGGAGAAGGCCATTGTTACCGCTCAGCTGACTGTCGAGTTGACTCAGGCATAACTTAGCCAGGGAAGCTGCACCATTTTAAAGTCAGTGAAGTTCTAGGGAACACTTAGGACTATGGTACTTTAGTTGTAACTTCGTGAGACTCGTGAGTAAGTTTGCAAAGAGTAAGTTTGGAATCTAGAAATAGTTTGTTTTATTTCTGGCTGAGAAAACAGAGGATGCTTTGTACTTACATAAGATCCTTTATCTGACCACAGAGTTTGGATTTAGACTCAAGAAGTGGGCTTAGAGTCAGGTCCCCATGGCCCTGAATAACGAACAAAATGAACAAATGCTTTTCTTTTCTCATTTTAAAATGGAGGCACCTTTATGTCTGAATTATACTCTGCAAACCTTAAAACGTATGACTCTTGTGTGACAGAGGGAAAGACAATAGCTTCTATGTGACTGCTTTTCTTCTGTAAATATTCAGTTAGGAAAGGAGACATGATGCTCAAAAGGAGGGTGTTGCCTTTTACAAAAGCTTGGAAATTAGAGCCTATGAATCTGAAAGGCCTCCCAGACCCTTTCCTGCCTTCACTGGCCAGAACCAGGGAAAGGAGGTCTTGGTTTACTACTGTCTAGTAGTAGAGACTCACCCATAATGCACTGGAGGAGAACACGTCTGCTTGTCCACTTGCGATAAAAACCCTGCATTTACCAGAGTTAAATACAGACACAAGCAAAGTAGCCTTTCCCTTGGTCTTAATGGTCTTATCCACCTTGTGTCATTCCTTCCAAACCATTTGATCTGGGAAAGGAGACTTGCTCAGTTAACTATTCCAGCAACTTTGTGAACTTTCAGTGTTACTGTGTGCAAGGCATTTTTAATAGCTGTAAGCATCTATTTTTAGTCCTCTCGCTCATTCCCTTCACACTGATTGATGAAATGGAAAGGAGGTTGAATAAGCTCGCTTTCTTTTCAGATGACACAAATATTAAATTGACAGATAAACTCCTAGGAAGTTTCAGTCCATTTCAGGAAGCTGTTGATATGAGGTCTTTAAGGGTCCACAGTCCTATTAGAGAGAAAGAGAGAGACCACCAGGGACTCGTGAGGAAAAGAAAACTGAGGGAAGTGTCTAGTTTCAATAGGAAATGGGAGGTGTCGAGAGCATTTTCAGCAAAATGCTTGCTTTTTCACCAGCTGTGTCATTTTGCTCAAAGGGACAAGAAATTTAGTACTTTCTCTGAAGTGTAATAGAACTGCAGACCTATCTCCACGTCTTTTACTCTTTTACATAATCTTGCCTTTACACAGAGCTAGTGAGTGTTTTCCCAGGAGATCTGGTCATGCAGAGGATGTGAAGGCAGTAGTGGGTCAGACCATGGGGCTTCCCACATGCAAGACGGGAAAGCCCATCCTCTGGTTAGATTAAGGTGGGTGCATTGTCCAGGTTCCTGGGAATGCTGAGTATTCATGAAAGCAAAGATAGAGCCACAGATTCCTTAGATAGTAGGCTTCTGAGGCCCTCGACGTTGGGTCCGGGTTCATTTTTTTTATCTTGCCAAACATGGTTTTTCCATCTCCACTTAATACGTCTAGAAGATGAAGCTGTTTCCATCAAGCCCAGTTCTGCTACTCTTAGACACATTAAGGGATGAATATCCCCTGTTTGTACCTGCTACCCCACTAGAGACTAAAAGCTGATAATTTGGCTGCTGGCAAAATTCCACTGTAACAGCTAATAGAGTGTTTTGGAAAGAAGCCAACAGCAGCCAGATTGAATTAAGTACTTAAACTACTGTTTAAGATCAGTTCTGCAATTAGGGACTTGAAATCAGCAGCAAATTCACCTTCCAGTTTCCAGCTTACTTTGAATTTTTCATGTCTTCTCTGATTTCCCACCTAATTTTTTTGACCATGTTGCACAGCATGTGGGATTTCAGTTCCCCAACCAGGGATCAAACCAGAGTCCTGGCATTAGAAATGCAGAACATAACCAGTAGATCACCAGGGAAGTCCCCTCCCTCAAAATTTTATCCCAAAGTGGATTCTCTCTCTCTCTGTCTCTTTTTTAATATATTCATGCTAATGTGAAAATTTTATGATACTTTAGAATTTAACAAGCTCTTTCATATATGTTACTTTTTGCCTCCTAGTGATACCAATGGTATTAGAATATTTTGTGAAAGTGGCTCAGTTGTGTCCGACTCTTTGTGACCCCATGGACCATACAGTCCATGGAATTCTCCAGGCCGGAATACTGGAGTGGGTAGCCTTTCCCTTCTCCAGGGTATCTTCCCAACCCAGGGATCGAACCCAGGTCTCCCACATTGCAAGCGGATTCTTTACCAACTGAGCTATGAGGGAAGCCCTCTATGCTAATGATATTTGTGGTTCAGCAGAAGCACTAAAGGAATCACAATATGTAGTATCTTGTAAGTTGCATTGTAGACCACAGCAGGAGGGGAGAACTGGATATCAGAGCTGTGGGCTGTAGCCCAGGCTCTAGTTCTGTGTCTTCATGACCTTGAGCCAATGCCTTACATTCTCTGCAATGTAGTTTCTTTACCTTTAAACCACTGGTTCTAAACTGGAGGATGATTTTTGCCCCAAGGGAACATTTGGTAAATTTTGAAGACATTTTCTTATTGTCACAACTGGGGAGATACTATTACCAGATGCTACCTCAACTGTTGAGTAGAGGCCAGTGATGCTGCTAAAAATCCTGGGGTGCACAGGACAGCCCCCACAACAGAGAATTATCCAGCCTAAAAAGACAGCAGTAATGAGGTGGAGAAACCTTGCTTTAAGATATAAATAATATCTGCTCCATTCATTACAGGATTTTTATGGGGTTCAAATATATATGAAGACATGAAGCGGCTTTCCATATCTGATATTAGTACTCTCTGGTATTGCACATATGAATCTTGAAAGGAAAATGGATTTATTCTCCTAGATTAAAAGTTATATATGAAACTATCAGATTAAATACATGAAATACATCCACTGAATCTTCTGTAATATTATGGTTTTAAACCAATTCTCTAAACATAAAGAGAAACAATGAAAAAATATTAATCTTCAAAAAAATGTAGCATTCATGACTAACATAGATAAAGAAAATTGAAATTCATGCAACTAATGCACTTTTCTGTTAGCGTGCAGCCATAGCAATCCTTCCTAATAGAAGCAAGTCTGAAATGATAAGTTGTTTGGATCACATTAATTAACATTCAGCCCTTTTAGATTTGCACCTGAGGTTGGGTTCATTTTACTGGTGCTGATGGATATCAAACTTAACAATATCTATCCACATTATATTAGAATAAAATATGTTTTATATTGCAGGCAAATTTTAAACTCAACTCTCAATAATGGGCTTTTATATTAACTCAGATAACTAGAGATAGTAAAAGAATGAATTAAATTCCAGTGAGTCAGACTGCAATATAAGTTATAGCAGTAATGAGAATTAATTCTTTTTGTTGCTTATATTGCACAGTTGCCTCATAAGTATATATCTAGCTCTAGAGTTTATGAGGTGTTTTTTACAGATATTACTTTTGGCCTTAATTTTATAGTACAGTCCTCTTAAAAATTTAGCTTGGGATCCATGGGTGAAATCTGAATGTCTTCATAGAATTTTATTTACATGAGCATTTCTATTGGGGAAGAGCACACAGTATTCATCAGATTTTCAGTAAGTTTTGTTATCCAAAAAAATTTGTGAGATCACCCTAAAAATAATGGTTCGTCTCCTCCTAAATGCTTATTTTTACCAAGTTCTCCCTAAATGATACTGTATTTGTCCTATCGGTATATTGGCAAATCATCTCTAGAGTACTGATCAGTCACTGTAAAATTCTTAGTTGACATACACACAGTTTGTTGTTTTTGTTTTTTTTTTTAAGATTCTGGTTTAAGCTCTGCCATATAGCTAAATTGAGTTATTATGCAAATGCAATAAGATGTTATTTAATCAGACCTTTTGGAATGAAAATAATCCAGGTGTACAAAACTCTTTTCAATCTGAAACAACCATTCTAACAGATTTGCCAAGTAACAACATCTTGTATGTAAACAGGGAGAGGAAAAGAGGCTGCTCTCCCAAGAAAATCTCCATGAAAGAATGTATGCATTGCAGTATGTACAAAGTCTCAGGGTTTTTGATACAGAAGTACTGCTGTGTAAGAACTATAAAGACAGATTGGAAATCCAGAGAATTGGCAGCTAAACAAAAAGAATTATCCCACGCCCATCAGTAAGAATAACAGCTGCCCCTTAGCCCTTAAGAAACGTAACAAAGAAAACCAAGAAATCCAACAGTTCTTACTGCAACTGAGATTGTAGTAAGTACCACTGGAAAAGCAAACTCCGTTACAAATGCTGGCATTTTACCCAGAGCTTATGCTCTTTCTTTTCTTACTTCTGTCTGGGCCACTTTTCTCATCTGCTAAGGGATTTCCGATTACCATTCCTATAACTGAGCACAGAGAACGTGTGACAAGAAGTCCCCTCTGACTCTCTTGGAGGGCCCACTACTTTTAACTTTTCCCTTTCTTGAACCCACCATTTAACTGTATGTTAGTTATTTGCTTCTCAGCTTTTCAGCTAAAGACACAACATTCTACATGAAAATGTCACTGTTGAAAACATTGCTTATGCGTTGCTCAAAATGTAGCCGTGTGCCCATACTCGTTTATGTCCCAGTAAAGACTATGACACTCAATGTGACTCTAAGGGGGCCAGTTAACTCTTTTGCCAAAGCTGGTATTCTGAGTTAGAATTAAATAATTGAAAATGATAAAATTAAAAACAAACTCAGAAAAGTTTGCATTCATCCCCAACCGTATTCAACCGAGACGTTTAGATTCAAATAGGCCTAACCCTTCTTGGGCACATTTCTCTTTTCACACCCTGATTTTTTCAGAGGACAAATGGAATCATGGTAACTTTTCCCAAACACTGAAGGCCACCATGTAGCATCCCTTTCAAAAAACAAGAATATTCTTTTGGGTTCTGTGGCCTTGATAACAAAACAGGAAACCAGGTCCCTATTCTGAATCTATCCTATACAGTTGCTACTCACTGGGCTATGTGAAGCTGCAGAACTATATTGTTTTAAAATATTTTCTTCTGCACCATAATACATTTCCCTTTAATGATGTATAAGGATAAATATTAACATGACTCTTAGAATTGTTCTTTTAAACTTTGAAAAAATTCAACATCTGAAGATTTTGATTTTGATATCTCCTTGCACATTTTTCAGGCTTCTGTTTTAGGAATTATCGTCACTTTATGCTCATAGGGAGCTCCTTTTGGGCAAAGCCTTTCTTTGAGGGGGTGGAAATGTGGTGTGTAGGATAAATTGAATAGCTAAATCCCAGATGACAAAATCGAAGGATTCAATCAGGAAGAAATTTGTGGCAACCAACATAATTATTCAAATTGGAATGCGGTCACTGCCTTGGGGTTCATATTTTTCTTCACAAGCAAAGTGGTTTGGGATTTGGTATAAGCATAGGCAGTTAGGATTTCCACACTAAATCACAACCCTGAACAGAGAACATGGGTTTTGCAGTTGATGATCACCATAATTACACAAGATGCTTGACAGTGACAGCATGGGAACATCACTATGAGACTTAGCCACTGTTAGGACGATGCAGTTTAAATCTTGGCATGCATAGAATAGCCTATCTGTGGATGGTTATTAAAACTACATAGTAAATTTAAATCAGATATCAGTCCTTGCAATTGATTTTCAAGTTTCCACAGCACTGCATCATTAAGGTAGAATTCTTCCTAGTAAGATTTTTTTTCTAATGTTATGTAGGGAAGGTCAGAACAAAGTTATTCTTCTCAACAAAGTTCAGTTGGATGTTACTAACCGTTCAAAGAATTTGGACTAGAATGGTTTTGTGCACTGGAAGGAACCCCTTGGCAAATGACAAAGAAGTTGCTAAGCATGATCTGTATCTACTGTTTTCTTAGCTAGACATTCTCTTTCTGCCATCCCAATTGGCTTTCCTATAACATCTAATTCCAAGTTTAAGACCATAAGGTCAGACTTGAGTGGTCCTCATTGAAACTCTTGCCAATTGACATCTGATGCACTTAAAGGTTGTTAAAACCAAGAGCCCTTCTTTGGCTAGGAAACGTTACGCTTAGTGTCATCCTGGTTTGTGAGAAAGTTCCATCCACTGTTTTGGACAACAGATAAAACTAGTCCACATGACACAAATCTACCTGGGATGCTTTCTAACCATGCTTTTCAAAATCTATGTAGCTTTCTTTTATTTGGCTACTATTACAATACAAGCTATCCAATAGAGAAAGAACTGCTTGTAGCTTTAGAATACAGGTGGGTAATTGTTGTGATGCAGTCTCAGAAGACCTTGGATCGAGGGCTTCAGAGAACATCATACATCTGAACATTAGCACGGTACAAATGATAGAGACCTGGAGCTTTCTAAAGCAATAAAAGTCAGCCATGCCCAGCACTTTCTTCTAAAAGCTGGAGTTGCTAGATTGAATATTTATCATTGTTTATGTATCACCAAAAAAAAAAAAAAAATCCCTGACCCACTCACTCCTATGCTGTCCCTTCTGGTTTATTCATCAGTTGATGCCTGATTTCCATATGTTGTTGTTGCTGTTCAGTCACCCAGTCGTGTCTGACTCTTTGCAACCCCAGGGACTGTAGCACGCCAGGCTGCCCTGCCCCTCACCATCTCCCAGAGTTTGCCCAAGTTCATCTCCATTGCATCACTTATGCCGTCCAGCCATCTCATCCTCTGATGCCCTCTTCTCCTTCTGCCCTCAATCTTTCCCAGCATCAGGGACTTTTCTAATGAGTCATCTGTTCACATCAGATGTCCAGAATACTGGAGCTTCAACTTCAGCATCAGTCCTTCCAGTGATTATTCAGGGTCAATCTCCCTTAAGATTGACTGGTTTGGTCTCCTTGCTCTCAGGAGTCTTTTCCAGCACCACAGCTCAGAGGCATTGATTGTTTGGTGCCCTGCCTCCTTTAAAGTCCAGCTCTCACAACTGGATATGACCACTGGGAAGACCATAGCCTTGACTGTTTGTATCTTTGTTGGCAGAATAATCTCTACTTTTCACCACTGTCTACGTTTGTCATTGCTTTCCTGCCAGGAAGCAATTGTCTTCTGATTTCATGGCTGCAGTCACCATCCACAGTGATTTCAGAGCCCAAGAAGAGGAAATCTGCCACTACTGCCACCTTTTCTCCCTTCTATTTGCCATGCAGCAATGGGACCGGATGCCATGATCTTAGTTGTTGTTGGGTTTTTTTAATATTTAGTCTTAAACTGGCTCTTTCACTCTCCTCCTTCACCCTCATCAAGTGGCTCTTTAGTGCCTCTTCGCTTTCTGCCATTAGAGTGGTATCATCTGCATATCTGAGGTTGTTGGTGTCTCTCCCACCCATCTTTATTCCAGCTGTAACTTGTCCAGCCCAGCATTTCTCATGACGTGTTCAGAGTGTAGGATAAACAAGCAGGGTGACAGTAGACAGCCCTGGAGTACTTCCTTCTCGACCTTGAACCAATCAGTTGTTCCATATCAGAGTCCCCTAATCGCTAGTCTGTACAGCAGGAAATCAACTTTCAAACCTTCGTCCCTGAGTTATTAGATTCCCTCCTTTCTCTACTCAGTATTCCATGTACCCAAAATAATATTCTTAGCACCCTTTCCTAGGTTTTTGTCATCTTAATGCAAGAATCATTACTGCTTTCTAGGGCCCATTGGGTCTTCCTAGGTGGCACTAATGGTAAAGAACCCACCTGCCAATGCAGGAGACGTAAGAGACACAGGTTCAATTCCAGGGTCAGGAAGATTCCCTGGAGGAGGGCATGACCACCCACTCCACTATTCCTGCTGGGAAGATCCCATGCACAGAGGAGCCTGGCGGGCTAGAGTCCATAGGGTCACAAAGACTTGGACATGACTGAAGCAACTTAGCACAGCACAGCACAGGGCCCACTGAGAAAGGGGTGTTGTGATGTAGTTAGGGAACTGACTTTTGATTTTTAATGGCAGCATAAAACATACACTTTGTTATATGATGACATGAAGTGAAGTGAGTCGCTCAGTCATGTATGACTCTTTGCGACCCCATGGACTATACAGTCCATGGAATTCTCCAGGCCAGAATACTGGAGTGGGCAGCTGTTCCCTTCTCCATGGGATCTCCCCAGCCCAGGGATCAAACCCAGGTCTCCCGCATTGCAGGAGGATCCTTTACCAGCTGAGCCACCAGGGAAGCCCATATAATGACACAGACTTAGGCAAATTGTAAGTATAATCACTTCCAAATATTTGAGGAATGTATTATTGGCTTTGGAAAATTTCCGAGCTTCATCAGCAACAGCACTTACCTTCCTTAAGTCATTTGCTTTTTCACAAAGATAAACTCAAAGTGGATTAAAGACCTAAATGTAAGACCAGAAACTATAAAATCTTAGGAAAACATAGGCAGAACACTCGATGACATAAATCAAAGCAAGATCCTCTATGACCCACCTCCTAGAGTAATGGAAATAAAAACAGAAGTAAAAAAGGGGAACTTGATTAAACTTAAAAGCTTTTGCACAGCAAAGGAAACTATAAGGAAGGTGAAAAGACAGCCCTCAGAATGGGAGAAAGTAATAGCAAATCAAACAACTGACAAAGGATTGATTTACAAAATATACAAGCAGTTCATACAACTCAATACCAGAAAAACAAACAACCCAATCAAAAAGTGGGAAAAAGACCTAAACAGACATTTCTCCAAAGAAGACATACAGATGGCTAAAAAACACATGAAAAGATGCTCAACATCACTCATTATTAGAGAAATGCAAATCAAAACTACAATGAGATATCACCTCACACTGGTCAGAATGGCCCTCATCAAAAAGTCTACAAACAATAAATGCTGGAGAGGGTGTGGAGAAAAGGGAACACTCTTCCACTGTTGGCAGGAATGTAAATTGATACAGCTGCTATGAAAGATGGTACAGAGACTCCTTAAAAAACTAGGAATAAAACCACCATATGACCCAGCAATCCCACTCCAAGGCATATACCCTGAGGAACCCAAAATTGAAAAAGACACATGTATCCCATTGTTCATTGCAGCACTATTTACAACAGTACCCTGATGCTGGGAAAGATTGAGGGCAGGAGGAGAAGGGGACGACGGAGGATGAGATAGTTGGATGGCATCACCAACACAATGGACGTGGGTTTGGGTGGACTCCGGGAGTTGGTGATGGACAGGAAGGCCGGCATATTGCGGTTCATGGGGTCGCAAAGAGTCGGACACGACTGAGTGACTGAACTGAACTGAACTGAGAACATAGAAACAACCTAGATGTCGATCAACAGATGAATGGATAAAGGAAATGTGGTACATATACACAATGGAATATTTACTCAGTCATAAAAAGGAACACATTTGAGTCAGTTCTAATGAGGTGGATGAACCTAGAACCTATTATACAGAGTGAAGTAAGTCAGAAAGAGAAAGAGAAATATCGTATTCTAATGCATATATACAGAATCTAGAAAAATGGTACTGAAGAATTTATTTACAGGACAACAGTGGAGAAACAGACATAGAGAATAGACTTATGGGCTTATGGGGAGAGGGGAGGAAAGGGTGAGATGTATGCAAAGAGTAACATGAAAACTTACATTACCATATGTAAAATAGTTCAGTCACTCAGTCTTGTCCGACTCTTTGCGACCGCATGAATCTCAGCACACCAGGCCTCCCTGTCCATCACCATCTCCCAGAGTTCACTCAAACTCATGTCCATCGAGTTGCTAATGCCATCCAGCCATCTCATCCTCTGTCGTCCCCTTCTCTTCCTGCCCACAATCCCTCTCAGCATCAGAGTCTTTTCCAATGAGTCAACTCTTCTCATGAGGTGGCCAAAGTACTGGAGTTTCAGCTTTAGCATCATTCC
>SJYT01069159.1:0-17530 GCA_006410635.1 Cephalophus harveyi | reverse complement strand
TGCTTTTTCCATGATCCAGCGGATATTGGCAATTTGATCTCTGGTTCTTCTGCCTTTTCTAAAACCAGCTTGAACAGAAGCCTGGCTTGGAGAATTTTGAGTATTCCTTTACTAGCGTGTCAGATGAGTGCAATTGTGTGGTAGTTTGAGCATTCTTTGGCATTGCCTTTCTTTGGGATTGGAATGAAACCTGACCTTTTCCAGTCCTGTGGCCACTGCTGAGTTTTCCAAATTTGCTGGCATATTGAGTGCAGCACTTTCACAGCATCATCTTTCAGGATTGAAAGAGCTCAACTGGAATTCCATTACCTCCACCAGCTTTATTCATAGTGATGCTTTCTAAGGCCCACTTGATCTTAGATAAAATAGATATCTGAATTTTAAAATAGATAAGCCAATGGTAATTTGCCGTATGGCTCAGGAAACACAAACAGGGGCTCTATATCAACCTAGAGGGGTGGGATGGGGAGGCAGATAGGAAGGAAGTTCAGAAGGGAGGGGCATATGTATACCCATGGCTGATACATTTGAGGTTTGATAGAAAACAACAAAATTCTGTAAACCAATTATCCTTCAATAAAAAGTAAATTAATTTTTAAAAAAGATTATCTTATCTAACGCTTACATTTACAGGCAATAAAACGGGATGCAGAGAATTAAAGCCACTTACTTGAGGTTGCTGCTGCTGCTGCTGCTGCTGCTAAGTCGCGTCAGTCGTGTCCGACTCTGTGCTATCCCATAGACGGCAGCCCAACAGGCTGCACCGTCCCTGGCATTCCCCAGGCAAGAACACTGGAGTGGATTGCCATTTCCTTCTCCAATGCATGAAAGTGAAAAGTGAAAGAAAGTGAAGTCGCTCAGTCATGTCCGACTCTTCCCGACCCCATGGACTGTAGCCCACCAGCTCCTCTGTCCATGGGATTTTCCAGGCAAGAGTACTGGAGTGGGGTGCCATTGCCTTCTCCTACATGAGGTTACATAACCACTAAGTAAGATTACCTCCATGCCCTGCTTCCTAATGTCCTGTCTTTTCTAGGAAGGTCGGGAGAGCTTACTTTCTGGAAACTTTGCTTGAAGCAGGATGCATAAACAGTGTGAAAAGACAAACAGCATTTGATCTTACTTATCTCTCTAGTTTCTCTGGAAACATTGGATAGCTACTTCCATCTCTTTCTCCTTCAAGACTTTATTCTTTGGACCACAAATAGTGAATGCCATTACTCAACAAAGTTATTCTTTCTACCCTTCATAGTTCTTTTGTGTTACTTTCTGTAAAAGTATCAGAGTGAGTTATTTCTAGTTTAGTCCTTGCTTTAAAATTCTTTCCATCTAAACCAAAGAAATAAGTCTTAGGGACTATAGGTTAAACAAATCTCTCCAAATATGAAGGGCCTTTAGAAGCTACAATGCATAGACACTTAAAGTGCAATATCTTTTCGTCTTGATTTGTGCCCGTGAGCCAAGTCCATAGGGTACGCTGGGAAATAACTTTTTTTTATTTTCCAGTAATTATTTATTGGATCCTTATTCTGTGCTGTGGCCACATGCCTGTAATTCCTCTCTTCCTGTCTTCATCTGTCTGGTCAACACCGCTCACACCCTTAAGTAGCGGTGACCAAGGACAGTTGTCCATGCGTGCTGCTGCCCTGCCCAAACACTGTCTGTCAATGGAACTGAACCAGGAATAGGTCTTATTTGGAGTAGCTACAGACGCTAATTCATAAGTACAAAGGTAACTTGCATGGGGTTATTGCATAGACTGGGCAGGCATTGAATTGTTCATTTTGAGGGGATACTCCTTACATGAACTGCAATAGGAACCACATCCACTGGAGCTATCCAGTGAAACAGCCCTGACTTTCAAGCAGACAAATGCATGTACCATAACTGTATATTCTCTTATTTCTTGCTAAATAATATTTTCAAGGAAATAAGATACCCTCATCTGAAGGACAACTTGAATAGAACCAAAACAAAATGAAAGATAAAACTGGTTCTATAAGAACTAAATGATTTGTCTAAGTTTTCATGACACTGCTCAAGCCTTAGCTCTCAACTGGGTTGCTTAGTCACCTTGCCTATCGATTTAAAAAAAAGAGAGTGATGATGATCTTTCACTATCAAAAAATCCTATCTAGAGTCCAAGATAATAAGGATTTTCCTAGTAAGTTGTTTGCAGGAGGGCTAATATATTTTATGTTCAATAACTAAATAATATGTAATAAAGCATAGCCTTATTTTTTTTAAGAGAGACCCAACAAAGGCCAGCTGTAGGCTACATGATTTTGCAGAGACAATACTTAGCAGTTGATGAATTTTAAGTTTCAGCTTTCACTGTCATCCATCCATTTGAAAGAACAATTATGACCTTTTGGCTAATAGTATTGGGGAAACATTACTACAGATTAATACTAGGAAAGAGGAACAAAATTAATGAGCAAACATTCTAAGGGAGTCAGTGCATGTGAGCACATTAAATTTCTGCATAAAGATGGAGATTGGAAGTAGGTTTCAGGGTTTCACCATGCTGACTTTCTTAATTAAACATGATACCACTGCGGAAGAGAAAACCTGTATTGTTTCTCAGATATTTTCTTTTTTGATAGATACCTCATGTGGTTATCATATGTTAGCATGAAAACCTAAAGATCAAGTAGCATATTCATCTGAAACAGCCTAGGAGAAAAATATATCAGGATCTGTTTGCTATCACCATGGAGAAATAATACGGGAAACCACCCTGAAAAAAGCTGATATGGTCTGGCTGAGGAGATATTAACAGTGACCACGTGGTGGTTGGCACTTCTGTTTTCAAAGCTGGCTGTAACCCTCTCTCACTTTGTGACACTGATCTGCAGCCCTGCGAGTGTCTTGTCCTCATGTGAAGACCATGTCACTCTGGCAGACAGGGTGGACTCCATGGTGCTGAAAGGACCCGGTAGGAAGCTGATTCTTGTGTCTTCTGTCCTACCTGAAACTGAGAGTGGCATCTGTTTGATGAGTCCAGAGAGAGCCATTTTTCTTTAGAAAAATTAGTAGACCCTACCAGCTTGGTTTTAAAATGTAGAATAAAGTAATAGGGTATCAAAAGAGAACAATCTGGTAAAATTCTCCAACTATTGATTTGTAGCACTTTTTAAAAATTTGTGCACAGTGTAGATGGATTAGGATGTGGTATGGAAGAAAACAATGTAGAACAGAGATATTCAGAGAGCATTTGTAATTTGACAACTCAGGAAAACAGAGGTATCAAATCATTTAGATTATTTTGATAGGTACTTGTAGATAACATAAGCTTCCACCATATTAAATTTAGAATAGGTAGAATATTAGAAGAAAAAAAAATGATTTTTTTGTATAGTCCTAAAATAGAGTGCCTGATGAACTATGGACTGAGGTTCGTGACATTGTACAGAAGACAGGGATCAAGACCATCCCCATGGAAAAGAAATCCAAAAAAGCAAAATGGCTGTCTCAGGACACCTTACAAATAGCTGTGAAAAAAAGAGAAGTGAAAAGCCAAGGAGAAAAGGAAAGATATAAGCATCTGAATGCAGAGTTCCAAAGAATAGCAAGAAGAGATAAGAAAGCCTTCCTCAATGATCAATGCAAAGAAATAGAGGAAAAGAACAGAATGGGAAAGACTAGAGATCTCTTCAAGAAAATTAGAGATACCAAGGAAACATTTCATGCAAAGATGGGCTTGATAAAGGACAGAAATGGTATGGATCTAACAGAAGCAGAAGATATTAAGAAGAGGTGGCAAGAATACACAGAAGAACTATACAAAAAAGATCTTCATGACCCAGATAATCATGATGGTGTGATCACTCACCTAGTGCTAGACATCCTGGAATGTGAAGTCAAGTGGGCCTTAGAAAGCATCACTACGAACAAAGCTAGTGGAGGTGATGGAATTCCCATTGAGCTCTTTCAAATCCTGAAAGATGATGTTGTGAAAGTGCTGCACTCAATATGCCAGCAAATTTGGAAAACTCAGCAGTGGCCACAAGACTGGAAAAGNGCAGTCCGTTAACGGGGTCATTTGCACTCATCTCACACTCTAGCAGGAGAAGGCAATGGCAACCCAGTCCAATACTGTTGCCTGGAAAATCCCATGGATGGAGGAGCCTGGTAGGCTGCAGTCCATGGGGTCGCTGAGTCGGGCACGACTGAGCGACTTCACTTTCACTTTCATGCATTGGAGAAGGAAATGGCTACCCACTCCAGTATTCTTGCCTGGAGAATCCCAGGGACGGGGGAGCCTAGTGGGCTGCCATCTATGGGGTAGCACAGAGTTGGACACGACTGAAGCGACTTAGCAGCAGCAGCAGCACACGCTAGCAAAGTAATGCTCAAAATTCTCCAAGCCAGGCTTTAGCAATACATGAACCATGAACTTCCAGATGTTCAAGCTGGTTTTAGAAAAGTCAGAGGAACCAGAGATCAAATTGCCAACATCTGCTGGATCATGGAAAAAGCAAGAGAGTTCCAGAGAAATATCTATTTCTGCTTTATTGACTATGCCAAAGCCTTTGACTGTGTGGATCACAATAAACTGTGGACAATTCTGAAAGAGATGGGAATACCAGACCATCTGACCTGTCTCTTGAGAAACCTATATGCAGGTCAGGAAGCAACAGTTAGAACTGGACATGGAACAGACTGGTTCCAAATAGGAAAAGGAGTATGTCAAGGCTGTATATTGTCACCCTGCTTATTTAACTTCTATGCAGAGTACATCATGAGAAACGCTGGGCTGAAGGACAAGCTGGAATCAAGATTGCCGGGAGAAATATCAATAACCTCAGATATGCAGATGACACCACCCTTATGGCAGAAAGTGAAGAGGAACTAAAAAGCCTCTTGATGAAAGTGAAAGGGGAGAGTGAAAAAGTTGGCTTAAAGCTCAACATTCAGAAAACAAAGATCATGGCATCTGGTCACATCACTTCATGGGTAATAGATGGGGAAACAGTGGAAACAGTTGCTGACTAAATTTATTGGCTCCAAAATCACTGCAGATGGTGATTGCAGTCATGAAATTAAAAGACGCTTGCTCCTTGGAAGGAAAGTTGTGACCAATCTAGATGGCATATTAAAAAGCAGAGACCTTACTTTGCCAACAAAGGTCTGTCTAGTCAAGGCTATGGTTTTTCAAGTGGTCATGTATGGATGTGAGAGTTGGACTGTGAAGAAAGCTGAGCGCCAAAGAATTGATGCTTTTGAACTGTGGTGTTGGAGAAAACTCTTGAGAATCCCTTGGACTGCAACAAGATCCAACCAGTCCATCCTAAAGGAGATCAGTCCTGAGTGTTCATTGGAAGGACTGATGCTGAAGCTATGGACTGTAGCCTGCCAGGTTCCTCTGTCCTTGGAATTATCCTGTCAAGAATACTGGAGTGGGCTGCCATTTCCTCCTCCAGGAAACCTTCCCTACCCAGGGATTGACCCTGTGTCTCCTGGGCTTCCTGCATTGGAAGGTGAATTCTTTACCACTTGAGCCATCTAGGGACCCTAGTTTCAGGTATGTAACACAATTGTTTAGTATTTGATATATGTTGTGAAATGCGTCAGGTTAATATCCACCCCCATACATAGTCACACATTGTTTTATCTTGTATTGAGGACTTCTAAGATTTACTCTCTTAGCAACTTTCAAATATACAATACAGTGTTATTAACCATATTTGTCATGCTGTATTTACATCCCCATGATTTATTTTATAATTTGAAGTTTGTACCTTTTAACCCCTTTCCTCCATTTCAATACCTTCTACTCCTCACATCTGTTTTCTTTTTTAAATAAACTTTTTCTTTTGGAATAACTTCAGATCTACAGATAAACTGCAAAGATACTTCAGAAAGTTTTTGCATACTTTTACCCAGCTTTCCCTAAAATGTTAACATCTTCTATAACCACGGTACATTTATCAAAACTGAGAGATTAACATTGGTCCTATATTATTAATGAAACTATAGATTTTATTTGGCTTCCATGTGTTCTTTCACTGATGTTTTTTTCTGTTTTAGAATCCAACCCTGGATTATATTTGGGAGTCGAGTAAAAAGTGAAATTTATAAACAATACAAAATATCAGGGTACGTTGCTCAGATTAAGAATAAGTATTATTGTGTGGAACTTGTTTCCATTACATGTACTATAGGTTGTAGTTTTACTGAAAGTGGCTATTGAAAAAAGTAAGAGACATAGTGCTAAAAGACGCCAAAGAATTAAGCATTCTTGCCATTATGGAGATTAATATTCTAGTTAAAAGCAAAACAAAACATCTGAATACAATAACATGAACACTGGTGCAAAGTCAAAAAATGCAAAATAACACAGGATGTAGAACTAAGAGAGGACAGAGCAGAGTAGAGCAATCCTTTCATTCTGCCTACACTGATGTACTGAACAGCCTTCTCCTTTGGAATAGAATGTAACTGGCCCCGTACATGTTGTTGAGTTGGGTGGTGTTCTTGGATCAAGCAGGTGAATGGGATGCATCATAGGAACACACTATAAACAGTAGCTAACCCTAGTACCACTCTCCCCAGGCCCTTCTCTTAGGCCTGGCTTTGTCCTTAGTGAATTAACTAATGGTTATAAAAGCAGTTGGTAAAATGCAGTTGATATATTTACTTTGAATAAGTCACTATCTTTTCTGGGCCTCAGCTTCCTCATCTGTACAATGGGGACATGACTCTTGCCCTGGCTCCTTCTCGGGGCTGTTGAGAGAATCAAGTGAGAAGAAAAGTGTTTTATAAATTAGTAAGTAGTTACACCAGGGGCTTCCCTGGTGGCTCAGTGGGTAAAGCATCTGCCTACAATGTGGGAGACCCGGGTTCGATCCCTGGGTAGGGAAGATTCCCTGGGTAGGGAAGATCCCCTGGAGAAGGAAATGGCAACCCACTCCAGTACTCTTGCCTGGAAAATCCCATGGACTGAGAAGCCTGGTAGGCTACAGTCCATGGAGTCGCAAAGAGTCGGACACGACTGAGCGACTGTCCTTGTCCCTTGTCCCTTGTAGTTACATAGATCTATGGAGAAGGCAATGGCACCCCACTCCAGTACTCTTGCATGGAAAATCCATGGATGGAGGAGCCTGGTAGGCTATAGTCCGTAGGGTCTCGAAGAGTCGGACATGACTGAGCGACTTCACTTCACTTTCACTTTTCACTTTCATGCATTGGAGAAGGAAATGGCAACCCACTCTAGTATTCTTGCCTGGAGAATCCCAGGGATGGGGGACCCTGGTGGGCTGCCGTCTATGGGGTCACACAGAGTCGGACACAACTGAAGTGACTTAGCAGCAGCATATAGATCTATATAAAAATTATGATTTCTGATATGAATTTTCATTTGTATTATTCTTTTTTGTATGGTAAACATTTGAGAACAAGGATCATATTACATATCTTCGTAACTGTAGGTCTTATAACCATGCCTAGGCCCTCATAGCAGACTCATCTCTATGCAGACATAAGGACCTCGGCACATCTTCCCCTCCATGGACTTGCAGATGTTCATGCAGTTCCCAAAAGTGTACCTCCCCCATCTTGTTCCTCCACCTAGCAGGGCAGAGTCAAGCTAGATTAGCTCTTACTGACGCTGCACATTTGGATCTCAGCATGGACCTACCTACTTACTGGAGAACTACCCAGTTTCAGTTTTTCTTATTTCTGGGAAGTAATCGAAATGTCCACTGATAGATAAATGGATAAAGAGGATGCCATATATACATACAATGAAATGTGAGTCAGCCATAAGAAGAACGAACTCTTGCCATTTGCAGCAACAGAAGTGGCCCTAGGGGGATTAAGTGAAATAAATCAGAGAGAAGAAGATAAATAATATTTAATCTCACATGTGGAGTCTCAAAAAAGAAAAGCAAAACAAAACAGATTTACAGATCATTTTGTAATGCATTTGACTGTCAGATTACTATGTACTATACCTGAAACTAACATGATATTATGTCAACTATACTTCAATAAAAAAATATGAAAATAGCTTAATTCTTCAAAAAAGTTTCTAAGATACATACATACATCCCATACATTTATATGAAAAATACTGAAAATCTCACCCAATAAAGGCAAATCTTACCTATAACTGCATTTTAAAAAATTATATGGAGTAAAATGTGTTAAAGTCCAGTTCCTTTACCTCTCCCCTTTCAATTCCCAAGAGTAAGCACCGTTAGCAATTTTTCCCTATATTTATACTGACATTTACCTCCATTTTGAAAAACAAAAAATAAGATTATATTATACAAAGTTCTCTGTGGTGTTGGAGAAGACTCTTGAGAGCCCCTTGGACTGCAAGGAGATCCAACCAGTCCATTCTGAAGGGGATCAACCCTGGGATTTCTTTGGAAGGAATGATGCTAAAGCTGAAACTCCAGTACTTTGACCACCTCATGAGAAGAGTTGACTCATTGGAAAGACTCTGATGCTGGGAGGGATTGGGGGCAGGAGGAGAAGGGGATGACAGAGGATGAGATGGCTGGATGGCATCACAGACTCGATGGACGTGAGTCTGAGTGAACTCTGGGAGATGGTGATGAAAGGGAGGCCTGGCGTGCTGCGATTCATGGGGTCACAAAGAGTCGGACACGACTGAGTGACTGAATTGAAATGATACAAAGTTCTCGCAACTTGTTTTTTTGCACTCAACAACAATAAAGGGCATCTTTTTAGCATAGTATATAGTTGTTGCTGTTTTTGCTAAGTCACTTCAGTCGTGTCTGACTCTGTGTGACCCCATAGATGGCAGCCCACCAGGCTCCCCTGTTCCTGGGATTCTCCAGACAAGAACACTGGAGTGGGTTGTCATTTCCTTCTCCAATGCATAAAAGTGAAAAGTGAAAGGGAAGTCGCTCAGTCGTGTCTGACTCTTCGTGACCCCATGGGCTGCAGCCCACCAGGCTCCTCCGTCTGCGGGATTAGAGAGCCATTTAATTCCTTTTAATGTTGTATAGTATCCTGCTGTGTGGATATATCATTCAATTATTTAATTAGTCATCTATTGATGGGTATTAGGTTGCTTCCAGATTTATGTAGCCACAGTACTGTAATAAGTGTTCTTGAACTTTATGTATTTATGCTATTTTTTTTTTCTTGGTAGGATGGACTCCTAAAAAAGTGCTGTTTTTTTAAAAAGATAAAAGATACATGTTTCTAATATTATTAGATGTTGTCAAAGTACTTTCCAATAAGTTTATGTCAGTTTACACTTCCACCAATAGTGTATGAGTGTCCACATGATTGGCATTATCAATCATTGCAGTGTTTTTTTTTTTGGCCAGGCCACACCAGATCTCAGCTCCCTGACCAGGGATTGAACCCAAGCCATGACAGTGGAAACCCAGAATCCTAACTACCAGGCTACCAGGGAACTCACTTAGTATTTTTTAAATCAATATTCTTTTTTTTTTTAGCTTTGTCTTTTATAGTGGAGTATAATTGGTTAACAATTTTTATTAGTTTCAAGTGTACAGCAAAGTGATTCAGTTATAGTATATATGTACCTATTCTTTTAGTTTTTTACTTAAAAAATTTTATTTATTTATGGCTCTGCTGGGTCTTTGCTGCTGCATGAGGGCTTTCTCTCTCTGTTACTGTGAGTGGGGACTACTCCAGTTGCGGTGAGCAGGCTTCTCATTGTGGTGGCTTCTCTCAGTTGCAAGCACAGGCTCTAGGGTGTTGGGCTTCAGTAGTTGCAGCGCACAGGCTCAGTAGTTGTGGCCCGCAGGCTCTAGAGTATGGGACTGGTAATTGTGGCCCATAGGCTTGGCTCCCCGCTGGTATGTGGGATCTTCCTGGATCAGGAATCAGACTGTGTCCCCTGCATTGGCAGGTGGACTCTCAACCACTGAACCACCAGGGAAGTCTCACATGTGTCTATTCTTGAGGAAAAGAGTTGGATGGGGGAAGGGACAAGGAGTTTGGAATTAACATGTACATTCTGCTGTATTTAAATGGTCTATTGCTCTGTGACAACCTACAGGAGGGGGATGGGGAGGGAGGTTCAAGAGGGAGGTGATATACGTATACCTATGGCTGATTCCTGTTGATATATGGCAGAAAACAACAGAATATTGTAAAGCAATTATCCTCCAACTAAAAATAAATAAATCCAGGAGCCACAACTACTGAGCCCACGTGCTGAGCATGTGGTCCGCGACAAGAGAAGCCACAGTAATGAGCAGCCTGTGCACTGCAACTAAAGAGCAGCCCCTGCTCTCTGCAACTAGAGAAAAGCCCGCATAGCAACCAAGACCCAGCACAGCCAAAAGATAGACAAATAAATAAGTTATAAAAGGGATAACCAACAAGGACCTACTGTATAGCACAGGGAGCTCTGCTCAATATTATAAATGGGAGAAGAATCAATCAATATCCTTAATCCTATCAGACTGAATGTGGCAGAAATGATTGATTGGCTCACTCAACATCCCATGTAACTGCCTTCTGGTATGTCTTCCTGAATTGGAGATTGGAAACACAAATCATATTTCCCAGACTATTTCCAGCTAAGACCACAAATCAGATATACCTTGGTAAGACCTGAGTTTGGAACTGAGTCAAGCAGGGAGAGAGGCAGAGCATAAGGTAACCGTTTGTGCTGAGATAAAGTGCAGCAGATGGCATGGTTCTGGAGTCAGCAGCTCTAAGAGAGGCTTTCTGATTGTGGGAGGGCCACAGCTCCCTTGGTGGCTCCCACCAGTAGGACCTGGGAGTCACTCCTGAAAGCTCAGCCTGGAGTCTTTAGCATTCCCAGTGATTCTTCAGATGATTTCATACCCTGAAATATTCTTATGCTTTCTTTTTATCCATTATCTACAGTAGATCCTATGTATTTTTTCCTATTATATTCAGTTATGTGACACTGTCAAATATTAAACTCTTTGGGACCCAGCCTCCTTTTTTATATATATAAAAAAGAGATAGATAATAATGCCTATCTATGGGAATGTTGTGAGTGTTAAAAGTCAGTAAGTGACTAAGTTACTCTGGGTTCACCAAAACTTATAGATAGTGGGTCTGTTTTCTCTTTCTTCTGTTTAGACTTACTCATGTTGTAAAAGCCAGCTCAAATGCCACCTCTTAATACCCCTGGGGAGGCAAAATTATTGTTGTCTTCTCCAGGCTTTCACTACATTTAACTAATTCCTTTACAGGTCATAACATGTTTTACTATGACTTATTCATATACGTGTTTGTCTCTCCAAGTAGCTTTTTGAGCTCTTTGAGGGCAGGGATGCTCATGATCTAGCTTTTTATTTTCAGGCCCTGACACAGAGCAGGGGGTGAGTGAACTGTGTTGGTTGAATGAATTAACCCTAGCCTTGCCTCACTGACCTCCTCAGTATCCCACCCCTTGTTGCAACCATCAACTCTTAATGACTCCATTGGTATCTTAGACTAGGATCACTTGGCTGCAAGGAACTGGAAGCCTTTTAAATGAGCTCGAGCAAAGATGGGTATATGGGTAAGCTTTAGGTGCAGGAAACAAAAATCAACATAGCTATTGTAAGTAGAAAATGTTGTAAGGAAAAATGAGGTACTTATAAAAGTTGTTGTAAATTAGGAGGAGTAAGTTGTAGGCTGGACCTTCAGAAATAACTCTCAGAATAACACTGCCAAACTGACTTGCCAGTGGAGCTGCCACTTTTTGTATAATTAGGGAGCAAGGGGATCAGGAGCCCACCAATGGAGCTACAGATTTTCAATAATATACAACATGGCTGCAACTGAGGGATCGGGATGCTATCGCTGCTACTGTGACAATAACTACCTCTAGATAATCACAAAGTTAGTGATTAGCCACTGAGATACTGTTACAGAAAAACCCAGTCTCTATAACCGTTCTTTCCAGCAGCTGTAGCCAAAGCATCAGGAAGATGATCTGCCTCACTTCTGCCTTCTCAAATTTTCATGAGTGCCTTTAACTCATGGACATTTCTTTCCTGCCCCTCCTGTATTAGTTTTCTCTTGCTCAGTAAATTATCACAAACTTTGTGGCTTATAACAACACATATTTATCATCTTAGTTTCTGTGGGTCAGAAGTCTGTGGATGACTTAGGTAGGTCCTTTCCTCAGGGTCTCTCAGAAAGCTATAATCATGGTATTGGCAGTTTGCATTATCATCAAAGGCTTCCAAGCTCCCTCAAGTTGTTGGCAGAATTAATTTCCTTGTGGCTATAGAATTCCTTGTGGCATGTTTTTTAAAGGACAGAAGGAGAGTGAGAATGAGTCTGCCTGGAGTCAGATATCCTGAGAGCACCTGGGGATAGTGACTCTATAGAAATGAGCTCAGTTAGTGTTTAGCTCTTGACTTCTAAATTCTATTCTTAATGAAAAGAGTAAGAACTCTTTGGAGTTCTCAAACAAGAACATGACTTGTTTGAGGACTGGTTCAAAGAAAGTACAAGAGCCTAGAACATCTTGGGGCAAAAAGCAAGGAAGTGCTCAGAGAATGATAGGGACATGTCAAAAGATGAGTGGTATAACTATTTTGGAAGACAGTTTAGTGATTCTTATTAAGTATGCATTTAACCCTACAACCCACCCATGTCACATCCAAGGGAACTGAAAATATATATCCCTATAAAGACTTGTACATGAACGATCACAGTAGCTTTATTCATAACAGCCAAAATCTTACAATGACAATCATTAGTTAAATGGATAAACTAGTGGTAGTATTGGGTTGGCCAAAAAGTTCATGTGGGTTTTGGGGGGATGTTACAGAAAATCCAAATGAGCTTTTTGGCAACCCAATACATCCATACAATGGAATAATACTCAGCAATAAAAAGGAAGTACTGACTGACACATGAACAACATGGATGATCTCAAAATATTATGCTGAATGAAAGAAACTTGACACAAAGGAGTACCTATTTACTGAAATTTTATTTACCTGAAATTTTAGAATAGGCAAAATTAAGTTACAGTGACAGTAAGCAGACTATTGGTTGCCATGGTGGGGGAAAAGTAAGGGATTGACAGTAAAGGGGCACAAGGGAACTTTCTGGGTCAGAATGGGTGTAGAAGTGGTTACGAGGGATATACACGTGTCATAAATCATCAAGCTAAATACTTAGAACAGGTGTATTTTTACTATACGTAACATATTCCCTGATAGCTCACTTGGTAAAGAATCCAATGCAGGAGACCCTGGTTCAATTCCTGGGTCGGGAAGATCTGGTGGAGAAGGGATAGGCTACCCACTCCAGTATTCTTGGGCTTCCATGGTGACTAAGCTGGTAAAGAATCTGCCTGCAAGGAGGGAGACTTGGGTTCAATCCCTTGGTTGGGAAGATCCCCTGGAGAAGGGAAAGGCTATCCACTCTAGTACTATGGGCTGGAGAATTCCATGGACTATACAGTCCAAGGAGTCTACAAAGAGTTGGATATGACTGAGCGACTTTCACTTTCACTTTTATACCTCAATAAAGTTGATTTTAAAACTTGGGCAGAAGATCTGGACACTTTACAAAACAGGATATCCAAATGACCAACAAACTTATGAACAAGTTCTCAACCTCATTAGTAATCATAGGAATGTAGATAAACATAATAATGTGAAATCACTACACGCCCACTGAATGATTAAAATAATAAAGACTGATAATACCAAGTATTGGTGGGGATGTGAAACAGCTGAAACTTTCATACACTGCTGGTGGGTGTGTAAACTGGTTCAACTATTTTGGAAATAGGTTTGGCATTATCTTTTAAGCTGGTTTTATAATGTGAAACTTTAAAAGGAACCCACTTAGTCTGTGGCAGATGTCTTGCACTTGTCACATTTCTTTAACCCACATCTGATTTCAGCTGAAAACTGGAAAACAGTTCCAGCTCTCCTCATGGTGCTAGTGTGTCACCTCACATCTTTCCTTATTTTGCCTCAGGACCTTCTCTGATACCTGTAGACCTACAAGCAAAGTCACAAGGCCTTTAGGAGTCAACTTCTCTGGGGATAATGTCATTCAATGAGCGATGGAAGCCAGTGGATAAAAGCTCTTACCTTTCAGTGGTTCTAATCTGAGAGACATTCTGTATGTTTCTCTGTATGGTGGAAGTGAGACCCTCCATAACACTCTCCATTGGCTTTCCCTTCCCTGGTGGCTCAGAGGGTAAAGCGTCTGCCTGCAGTGTGGGAGACCTAGGTTCAATCCCTGCATCGGGAAGATCCCCTGGAGAAGGAATGGCAACCCACTCCAGTACTCTTGCCTGGAAAATTCCATGGACAGAGGAGCCTGGTAGGATATAGTCCATGGGGTCTCGAAGAGTCGGACACGACTGAGCGACTTCACTTTCCCTTTGTCTCATTTCTGTTTTCTAGCATCACCTCCTAAATAAACTGAACCCAAGTATTTATCTCAGGCTCTGTTTTCTTTTTTTTTTAATCTAAACTTATGTAGTTGATACCAGAAGTGACCTCAGGGTGAACACCCTCAGGATAGTTTCTGGAACTGAATCACTCACTGATCAAATGACAGCAAGGACTCTATTGATGATAAGTTGAGCAATGATAGCCCCTGATACGCTGTGCGGTCACAATGACTAAGCTCTTAACCAGTGGAAGACTAGAAGTACAAGTGGAAGGAGTATGTCAGAATATGTAGTAGCTTTAGCATAGGGATTCTCAGCTATTTAAAAAAAATTTTGCTCCCTAAGGAGAAAAATTAATTTGAAGAATTCTTGGTGGGAGGTAGGCAAAAGAGGTGATGGTGATCAAAAGAGACAGACTTCTAGTTGTTCAGTCGCTAAATTGTGTTTGACTCTTTGTGACTCCATGGACTGCAGCAGACCAGGCTTCCCTGTCCTCTGCCCTTCCCAGGTGGCTCAGTGGTAAAGAATCCACCTGCCAATGAAGGAGACACAGGAGTTTCAGGTTTGATCCCTGCATCGGAAGATCCCTTGGAGTAGGAAATGGCAACACACTCCTGTATTCTTGCCTAGAAAATTCCATGGACAGAGGAGCCTGGTGGGGTGCAGTCCATGGGGTTACAAAAAGTTAGATATGACTAACTTTTGGTCCAACTCTCACACCCATACATGACTATTTGAAAAAAACATAGCTTTGACTATATGGACCTTTGTCAGCAAAGTGATGTCTCTGCTTTTTAATACACTGTCTAGTATGAAAAGGCAAAAGGACTTCTAGTTACAAGACAAATAAGTCTAGGGAATGTAATGTATAGTATGATGACTATAGTTAAGCATACTGTTTTGTATATATGAAAGTGGCTGAGAGTAGGTCTTAAAAGTTCTCATCATAAGAGACAAAAATTATGACTATATATGGTGATGGATGTTAACTGAACTTACAGTGGCAATTATTTCATAATATATACATGTGTCAAATCATTACGTTGTATACCTAAAATGCTGAAACTCTAGTACTTTGGCCACCTCATGCAAAGAGTTGACTCACTGGAAAAGACTCTGATGCTGGGAGGGATTGGGGGCAGGAGGAGAAGGGGATGACAGAGGATGAGATGGCTGGATGGCATCACTGACTCGATGGATGTGAGTCTGAGTGAACTCTGGGAGTTGGTGATGGACAGGGCAGCCTGGCGTGCCACAATTTGTGGGGTCACAAAGAGTTGGACACGACTGAGAGACTGAACTGAACTGAATACCTAAAATGAATATAATGTTGCATATCAACCATAACCCAATAAATTATCTCTAGCTAGGGAAATGAAATACTAAAAAACAAGATTTTATCAAACAGAGTTGAACTTTGGAGGATACAAACCATTATAAAATCTTAGGTGTTTTTTTGCCCACATAAGAACAAGTTTTTACTTCCTTGGGGAAGATATCGTCAACATTAAGATTGTGTGCCCTAGAACTTGAATGATATTATAATTCGTGGAATTGGCTGGATTTTGTTAGATAGCGTAAAAGACAATTTCAGATTCAGGTCATCCACCTATCAACTCAGGGCATGTATGAGATCCAGAAAACCTCCATGAAAGATTTTTTAAAAATCCTTTTTTCCTGCAGCTAGAGAGGAGAGTATGCTGAAAATCAGGCCTGGAATGTAATAGTTGGTGTGTCAGAGACCCCTTGAGTGTTCTTATTCAAAAATCAGTTCCCATAGGTAGGGGGTGGAACCCTGAGGCCTGAGACATTTGGGAGGATGCAGCTGAGAATCTTGTACCTCTGACAAGGAGTCCCTCTCACTTGTTAGCATAGAGCAGCCACCCTTGATTTGAGACTCTTAGTTGCCCATTGCTGCTGTAACAAACTATCACAATTGTAGTGGCTTCATACAACAAACATTCATTATTTTATCGTTCTGTGGTCCAGAAGTCCAAAATAAGTGTCACTGGGCTAAAATCAAGGTGTTGGCAGGACTCTGTTAGTTTCTGGAGGCTCCAAGGAATAATCTGTTTTCTTGCCTTTTCTAGTTTTTGAAGTTGTTTTTATTCCTTAGCTGGTAGCTCTCTTCCTGTCTTCAAAAGGTGAGTGGAGTGCTCCTCACACTGAATCACATCTCACATCTGGCCTCTTATGTAGTCTAATCTACTGCTTCCTCACTCTTCTGCCTATTTTTCCCATTTTTATGGATCCTTGTGATTACACTAAATTGACCTGGACATTCCAGAATAACCTCCTTTCAAGACCTTTAATTAATCACACATGCAAAATCCCTTTTGTGAAAGGAAGCAACACATTCATAGGTTCTGGGGATTAGGATGTGAACATTTTTAGGGAGCCATTATTCTGCCCACCACTGAGACTATCCAAAAATAGTTTAGAATTAATTTACTGGGTTATGATCTTGGGTTAAGTTACTTAACCCCTCTGCACCTTAGTTTCCTCACCAATAAAATGGAGGGGTGGAGGATAACAGTAGACTACCTCAGAGTGTTGTTAGAGGTTTAAAAGAGATGGTGCTTAGAACAGTTATCTGGCACATGGTAAGTACTATGTGATCATTTATTAAGTACATTTTCATAACATATTATGTGTCAGGCATATTCTAGATACTGGGGATATGGATAGTATGGGTAGGAATATAACTCGCTCTAAAGGAGCTCAGGGAGTCACATACACAAATACAGTTACTACACTGTTACATGCCATAAACGGCATGAAGTACTATAAGATGACAGCATTGTGAAGCCTCAGAGAAATTTAAGAAATATTAATTGAAAGAACAAAGGAACAGGACGTTTGAACTGGGCTTTGTAGAATGAATAGGCTTTGGCCAATGAGATAAAAGAGAAGGGCTACAGACATGAAGAAATGTAAGTTCAAAGAACATTAAGTAGCATTTCAGTGTGGCTGGAACAAAGTATATACCATGTGAGATGAAGCTAGACAAGCTGGTGTAAGCACCAAGGTTGTACAGTGCCAAATTAAGGAGTTTAGATTTTATCCTGAAAGCAACAAAACCCTTTCAGAGTATTTAAACTGGGGAAGGCATCAGATTTGTGTTTTTAAAAGGACACGCTGGTTTGGGAGAGAATGGATACATGTTTACATTTGAGTGAG
>SJYT01069155.1:0-100314 GCA_006410635.1 Cephalophus harveyi | reverse complement strand
ATGGTTTCAGTACGTCTGCCCTCCGATGCCCTCTTGCAACACCTACCATCTTACTTGGGTTTCTCTTACCTTGGGCGTGGGGTATCTCTTCACGGCTGCTCCAGCAAAGCACAGCCATTGCTCCTTACCTTGGACGAGGGGTATCTCCTCACCGCCGCCCTTCCTGACCTTCAACCTGGGATAGCTCCTCTAGGCCCCCCTACACCATGGCTCCTCGGGTTGCTCCTCCCGGCTGCCACTGATCTCGGACGTGGGGTATCTCCTCTCAGCCGCTGTCCTGACCTCCGACTATCTACTTGGAAAGTGAAACTCTTGAACCCTCTTTATTCTCAGGCTCCTTATCCTCTCACTCAGATTCCCCACATCTTTGATTTTTTGCGCTGTGGTCTGCCAGGTATCATTAATAGTTTCTAAGAGTCCTTTATTGAATTTTTAGTTGTAGTCACCATGTGTTTACTTTTCAAGAGTTTTCACATATTTAAAAATATTATTTTTTTTACACACTTTTGTGGTCTCCTGATTACAGTATCTTCCCAAATGACTATGAGATTACTCATTGGAGCTATTTTTTTTTAGCTTTTTGTTGTTGTTGTTGTTGTTCTTGTTGTTGTTGTCTTGTTTTTGACACTCATTGTTTTACTGGATCACCTTGGTCTTTCTCTTTAGTGCTGCTCTTTTGATCATATGTTTAGTAAATGAGGGACTGGGTTGATTTTTCTAAAGGGCTATCAGTTGCTGTTATTCATATGGGTCAGTTTTCCACTGGGTCTGTTCCATGGATGGGAAGGCTAACTGGGAGTGTGTGATGGGTCAGACTTGCAGGTGAGCAGGCTGCTATAGAGTCAGCAGGTTAAGAAACCATATTTTTCTAGTCCATCCACTTTCTCCATTCTCCCAGATGATTATTTCAAACATTTCCCTATTTTCTCAAACCTCCGAGACCTCCTTCCTCATCCTACTGGTGGCTGGTGACCTTGTTTCCTCTTTCATTGAGAATAGAGCAGCACAGAATAGAATATTCATAGGCTTTTCCTAACGTTACTTCTCTATACCTGTGGGTTCTCATGCTCTTAACTTACATCTTTTCTCCAGTTTTTATGGATGAGCTGTCTACTCCCCAGCTGAGGCCAACTCCTCCACTTGTGAAAATCCTGTTGGTGCTAATGTCACTATATCTTTAGAATCTGACCACTTCTCACCACCCCCACAGCTACTACCCTTGTCCAAGCCACCATCATGGTTTATTTCAAGAGCCCCTTTTTAGTTTGTGGTTTCTTCCTTATCACTCGGAGCCTATTCTCAACACAGAAGACAACATGATGCTGTCAAAATTCAATTATAGTGTGGCATTTCCCCATCGAAAAGCCTCCAGGGGCTTGCCATGTCATAGTAAAACTCCCAGTCTTTACTATGGGAATATGGTGTATGATGATTTAATTCTCCATCACCCCTCTGAGATCATCTTCCACTATTTCCCCCTCATTTACTCCAGTTAGCAGCAGTAGCCTCCCAGCTATTTCTGGAACATTCCTGGTGGATTCCTGCTCTATACCTGCTCTTTGCCCACATGTAGGAACGGCTTACTCCTTCACTTTTATCAGATCTTTATTGAAAATTTACTTTTTTAAGATGAGTTTCTTGCATCACATTGGGGTTTTGGATCCTCACAATATAAACATTTTTATTTTAATAGGTAAATGTTTACCACTAGCTTTTATTTTCTTGGAGGATCTTGGCTTGTATGTTTTCTATGTATTTGTCTTCTGTTTGTATAAATCTTGATTCATTCGGGGGATAATTAGCATCATCCCACCATTCTGCTTTTTCTGGCCTCTGGTGGGACCATGGAGGTGGTGAGGTGTCTCTTTCCTCCATCCTTACGTACCTATCCCCTGGAATGATGACATAGCTTTCAATCTGCCTCTCCCCACACTGAGGGCCAGGAGTAAATTTTGTAGGTGTGCTTCATTTGTCCTTCCTTTTATCCCTTCCCCACCTCAAGTGGTATTTCTGGGAAAAGGATGAACATGGAGGGTTTTCTGATCCCATCATAATGCACCAACCTAAGTAGAATCTTAGGATCTTCCATCTTCTCTCTCTGATGGCACTTTTAATCTTTTTACTTATATAAATCTTAAATCTTTTTATTATAACTTTTCCATTGTTCCTCCCATGAGTCTTGTTAGAGAGCATAGGGAGGGGCCTCACTCTTAGTTTGGGCTTGAAAACAAAAATTTGCCTAACAGCCCAAACACGGGGAAAGAAATGCAGCCTGGATGAGACAGAGTCCAACCTAGGCTAAATGTGTTGAGAAATGGCTTTATCTAAGGTCCTAGTTCTGCATATCGTTCACCTACTGAAATTCTGTCACAAAGCATTTAAGTCATTTGCAGCCTAAAGAGCTGACTTGCCCATCTGACTATATGCTCTCTGTTGTAGTACAGGAGAGTGTAACATGTGATCCAGGCTGCACAAAAGCTGTATAAAAAGGACACACCGAGCCTACGCAAATTCTCCTGTCAGTCCAGCTGTGTGGCCTAGTGTAAGTTAGACAATCTCGCTGAGCATGAATTAGTTTGATCCATATAATGTAGGTGTTTGCTCCAAAGCCCCTTCCAGCCCTCAGGTTTTAGGTTTCACGTGTATAAATGTAAAGAGAGATGAGATGGGAGATACCAACATGTCCCAAAACACAGCGCAACAAATGTGTTTGGAGGAGCCTTTTCAGTGCATAAAAAAAGAGCTTAAAAGGAGCTAGTGATTGCTGCAGCAAACAGCCCCACCTGCTCTCTACCCTGAGCCACCTGAGTCAGTTCCTGTCGCTGCCAACACTTCCCAGTGGGTCCCCTGAATTTCTGGGGGATGTAAAAGAGATGTGCACACATTCCAGCCCCTTTCTGCTGACTCTGGGATTGCACAGCAAGCTGCAGCCATTATTTTTATTGCTGATGCCACTTCCTATCGAAACAATTTGGTGCTAATAAGCCCCTATAATAGTAAGCAATGGTTTGGCTGAATAATTGTCACTAAATACCATTCAAGCCTTTGTTGCTTCTTGGGCATATTGCTAATTATTCCGCATCTGAAATAACACCCAGAGGCCCACTGAATGCTAGTAACTAGGGTTTCTTCATGCTCCTGAAGCCCGACGCTGGGTGTGATTAGGAATGCCAAGTCTCTAATCCAGTAAACAATGGCTTCCTCACAGTCTCAACTTCGACAAAATCACAGCCTTTTGCAAATTGTACCAGAGCTCAGACAAATCAAGGCGTCCGTTTCATGCCAGAATTGTGGAGGAGCATGGTGTGGGTGAGGGTCTTCTTGGAGCTTCCCAGGAGGGCTTCTAGGGTGAATAGAGAGGTGGCATTTGGGTGGGGGTTGGAAGGAAACTGTGAGGTCTGGCTGGTCCACCTCACAACTGGATGGATGCTACAGTGCCAGCAAGTAAAAGCAAGGCTAGTAATACAGGGGAGTAAATAAACCCTGGATGCAGGATGGAGGTGGGGAGATTAGAATGTCTGCCTCCAGAGCAGTCTATGCAGACTTTGTTTTCATCTGATCTAGGAAGCAGGTGGTTGTGGCTTCCATCCCCTGACATGGTACCACCTGCACCCTCAGTTTCTCTGGGACTCAAGGAGTTGTAGTGCCCACTCCTCCTCATTCTCAGGATGTTTCAGTTGGCCAAAGGCCATGCTGGGTCTCACAGGTCTCTGAGTGTGCTGGGAACCACAGGGAACTAAGGCAAGATCCCACGGAGGAGCACAGGGTCACGGAGTGAACAAATGCTGCTATATGTGTCCTCTGGACATTTTACTTCTCAGTTTACATATTTTTTCCCTGAATGGTCTCAATTTCATATGGGTCAGTTTTCCACTGGGTCTGTTCCATGGATGGGAAGGCTAACTGGGAGTGTGTGATGGGTCAGACTTGCAGGTGAGCAGGCTGCTATAGAGTCAGCAGGTTAAGAAACCATATTTTTCTAGTCCATCCACTTTCTCCATTCTCCCAGATGATTATTTCAAACATTTCCCTATTTTCTCAAACCTCCGAGACCTCCTTCCTCATCCTACTGGTGGCTGGTGACCTTGTTTCCTCTTTCATTGAGAATAGAGCAGCACAGAATAGAATATTCATAGGCTTTTCCTAACGTTACTTCTCTATACCTGTGGGTTCTCATGCTCTTAACTTACATCTTTTCTCCAGTTTTTATGGATGAGCTGTCTACTCCCCAGCTGAGGCCAACTCCTCCACTTGTGAAAATCCTGTTGGTGCTAATGTCACTATATCTTTAGAATCTGACCACTTCTCACCACCCCCACAGCTACTACCCTTGTCCAAGCCACCATCATGGTTTATTTCAAGAGCCCCTTTTTAGTTTGTGGTTTCTTCCTTATCACTCGGAGCCTATTCTCAACACAGAAGACAACATGATGCTGTCAAAATTCAATTATAGTGTGGCATTTCCCCATCGAAAAGCCTCCAGGGGCTTGCCATGTCATAGTAAAACTCCCAGTCTTTACTATGGGAATATGGTGTATGATGATTTAATTCTCCATCACCCCTCTGAGATCATCTTCCACTATTTCCCCCTCATTTACTCCAGTTAGCAGCAGTAGCCTCCCAGCTATTTCTGGAACATTCCTGGTGGATTCCTGCTCTATACCTGCTCTTTGCCCACATGTAGGAACGGCTTACTCCTTCACTTTTATCAGATCTTTATTGAAAATTTACTTTTTTAAGATGAGTTTCTTGCATCACATTGGGGTTTTGGATCCTCACAATATAAACATTTTTATTTTAATAGGTAAATGTTTACCACTAGCTTTTATTTTCTTGGAGGATCTTGGCTTGTATGTTTTCTATGTATTTGTCTTCTGTTTGTATAAATCTTGATTCATTCAGGGGGATAATTAGCATCATCCCACCATTCTGCTTTTTCTGGCCTCTGGTGGGACCATGGAGGTGGTGAGGTGTCTCTTTCCTCCATCCTTACGTACCTATCCCCTGGAATGATGACATAGCTTTCAATCTGCCTCTCCCCACACTGAGGGCCAGGAGTAAATTTTGTAGGTGTGCTTCATTTGTCCTTCCTTTTATCCCTTCCCCACCTCAAGTGGTATTTCTGGGAAAAGGATGAACATGGAGGGTTTTCTGATCCCATCATAATGCACCAACCTAAGTAGAATCTTAGGATCTTCCATCTTCTCTCTCTGATGGCACTTTTAATCTTTTTACTTATATAAATCTTAAATCTTTTTATTATAACTTTTCCATTGTTCCTCCCATGAGTCTTGTTAGAGAGCATAGGGAGGGGCCTCACTCTTAGTTTGGGCTTGAAAACAAAAATTTGCCTAACAGCCCAAACACGGGGAAAGAAATGCAGCCTGGATGAGACAGAGTCCAACCTAGGCTAAATGTGTTGAGAAATGGCTTTATCTAAGGTCCTAGTTCTGCATATCGTTCACCTACTGAAATTCTGTCACAAAGCATTTAAGTCATTTGCAGCCTAAAGAGCTGACTTGCCCATCTGACTATATGCTCTCTGTTGTAGTACAGGAGAGTGTAACATGTGATCCAGGCTGCACAAAAGCTGTATAAAAAGGACACACCGAGCCTACGCAAATTCTCCTGTCAGTCCAGCTGTGTGGCCTAGTGTAAGTTAGACAATCTCGCTGAGCATGAATTAGTTTGATCCATATAATGTAGGTGTTTGCTCCAAAGCCCCTTCCAGCCCTCAGGTTTTAGGTTTCACGTGTATAAATGTAAAGAGAGATGAGATGGGAGATACCAACATGTCCCAAAACACAGCGCAACAAATGTGTTTGGAGGAGCCTTTTCAGTGCATAAAAAAAGAGCTTAAAAGGAGCTAGTGATTGCTGCAGCAAACAGCCCCACCTGCTCTCTACCCTGAGCCACCTGAGTCAGTTCCTGTCGCTGCCAACACTTCCCAGTGGGTCCCCTGAATTTCTGGGGGATGTAAAAGAGATGTGCACACATTCCAGCCCCTTTCTGCTGACTCTGGGATTGCACAGCAAGCTGCAGCCATTATTTTTATTGCTGATGCCACTTCCTATCGAAACAATTTGGTGCTAATAAGCCCCTATAATAGTAAGCAATGGTTTGGCTGAATAATTGTCACTAAATACCATTCAAGCCTTTGTTGCTTCTTGGGCATATTGCTAATTATTCCGCATCTGAAATAACACCCAGAGGCCCACTGAATGCTAGTAACTAGGGTTTCTTCATGCTCCTGAAGCCCGACGCTGGGTGTGATTAGGAATGCCAAGTCTCTAATCCAGTAAACAATGGCTTCCTCACAGTCTCAACTTCGACAAAATCACAGCCTTTTGCAAATTGTACCAGAGCTCAGACAAATCAAGGCGTCCGTTTCATGCCAGAATTGTGGAGGAGCATGGTGTGGGTGAGGGTCTTCTTGGAGCTTCCCAGGAGGGCTTCTAGGGTGAATAGAGAGGTGGCATTTGGGTGGGGGTTGGAAGGAAACTGTGAGGTCTGGCTGGTCCACCTCACAACTGGATGGATGCTACAGTGCCAGCAAGTAAAAGCAAGGCTAGTAATACAGGGGAGTAAATAAACCCTGGATGCAGGATGGAGGTGGGGAGATTAGAATGTCTGCCTCCAGAGCAGTCTATGCAGACTTTGTTTTCATCTGATCTAGGAAGCAGGTGGTTGTGGCTTCCATCCCCTGACATGGTACCACCTGCACCCTCAGTTTCTCTGGGACTCAAGGAGTTGTAGTGCCCACTCCTCCTCATTCTCAGGATGTTTCAGTTGGCCAAAGGCCATGCTGGGTCTCACAGGTCTCTGAGTGTGCTGGGAACCACAGGGAACTAAGGCAAGATCCCACGGAGGAGCACAGGGTCACGGAATGAACAAATGCTGCTATATGTGTCCTCTGGACATTTTACTTCTCAGTTTACATATTTTTTCCCTGAATGGTCTCAGACACTCCTATTACTTTATTTACCGCCTGTATGCTGACAGCTTTCCAATCTCTGTCTTGAGCCCAGCTTTCTCTCCTGAAGCACAAACTCAAATAACCCAGTTTCTACTCTGTGAGCAAAAGTTAAATGCAGTATTGGTGAAGCCACAGGAATCCTTTTAGGGAATGTAAATGTGTATAATCTTGGAGGTTAATTTGACCATACTACCTTATCTAAAATTATGCATCATACCTGGACCTAACTTTCCACTTGTAAGTATCTATTCTATAAAATAATCCACTTATATGACACAGCTAAAGTAATCAAGCTTAGGGTGAGGAAGGGATAAATTACTACTGTATATAAAATAGATAAATGACAAGGTCCTACTGTATAGTGCAGGGAAATATATTCAATATCCTGTAATAAAGCATAATAGAAGAGAATATAAAAAAGAATATATATATATTCTTCTTATATATGACTGAATCACTATGCTATACACCAGAAACTAATACAACCTTGTAAATCAACTATACTTCAATTAAAAAGATAAAAAGATAAACTTAAGAAAGTAGAAAATAAAATGGTTTCCAAGGGATGGGGGAGGGGTTGCTCAACAGGTATAAAGTTGCACTTATACAAGAGGAATAAGTTCTAGAGATTTGCTACACAGGGCTTCCCTGCTGGCTCAGCAGTAAAGAATCTGCCTGCCAATGCAGGAGGCAACGTGTTTGATCCCTGGGTTGGGAAGATCCCCTGGAGAAGGAAATGGCAACCCACTCCAGTATTCTTGCCTAGGAAATCCCAAGGACAGTGGAGCCTGGTGGGCTACAGTCCATGGGGTCACAAAGTGTCAGACACAATTGAGCAATGAAGCACGGGACAGTTTTTCTCACACCCATTCTATTGCCCTTGTAGTTGGAAGGCAACCATAGATGAAATATAAATGAATGGACTTGACTGTGTTCTAATAAAACTTTATTTACAAAAGAAAAAAAACAGGAGATGGAGTGAAGTTTACCTGAATGCTGAAGATTGCTGACCTCTGATCTAAGGGCTTACTTTCAACCCCCGGACAGGGCAGGCTGAAGTGCCTGACAGTTAATTCTACCAGGCACAGCCATCATCCAACGCTCAAGACAATTCAGAGGATAAATACTCCAGGTTCCCTGCTGTTTGGAGGGGAAACAACTTTGAGGCTCCTATTAGGACTGAGTCTGAGTCACCTACGGCAGCAACTTGCCCATTAACGCAACGTCAACTGGCTTCCCCCTTCCTGCCTCCTTCCTCACTCCCCAAGGAGACTTTCTGAGATCATCTTCTTAATGAACCACTTGACTCAAATGTTCGTCCCAGAATTTGTTTCTGCGGGAAACCCAGCCCAAGACGGTGGATAAAAGAGGTGGTCCTAGGAAGCAGTCCCTCGGGATGGCTCCCTCTCCACCCATATGGCAGCAAGGACTCTAATTCTGTTTCTGATGTTAAGGAGATGTGGCCAAAACCATCCACCTGGGGTAGAATCACATTTACTAAGATTCTCGTGTATGCTTTGTCTGGATAGAATAATAGGTGGAAGGGGGTGTACATGGTTATGCAATAGCTCTGGTGCTTGAAAAAATGTGGCACAGTAGTAATTATAAGGATTACAGAGTTGAGTGTTTACTGCCATAGAAGCTCTATGGGAAGAAAATAACAGAATCAGGTCAACTAATTATCAACTTAGGGCACGGGGAGAATGCCAGAAATTACCCATGACAATATTTAAAAGGACTTTCATCTCCTGCAGGCAGAGGGCAGACTGTGCTGAGAATCAGACCCAAGACATCGTAAGAGTGGGAGAATTATGAAGAGGTTGAATGCACAACCCAGTATGTCTCCTGTGCTGATTATTGAGAACTTTGAGCCACAGGAGTCTTCTGAACTTCATGGGTCAACAGAAGTGGCTTTCTGCTCTTGCTAGAGGAGATAGACCTTATTACCTGGAGATCAGCAAAGGGAACTCCAGGGGAGCAGTCGCTTTAGAAGAGAGTGAGCTTGTCCTTCTCAAAATCTGCCTCTGCTTTCTCTCATTATTTCAAGACCAATAAAAAGGGTCACAATTCAGCATACCTCGGGTAGGGAAGTGCCAATTCTGCTGTGAGAAGAAAGTTGATTGTTTTCTAAAAGAGCCGCAGGGTATGTCTTACGTGGGCTGGAATGATTTGAGAGAACATAGCTGGGCACCAGAGGGTGTTGGACCAAAGAATTTTGTTTTTGTTGTTTAGTCCCTAAGGTGTGCCTGACTCTTTTGTGACCCCATAGACTGTAGTCACCAGGCTTCTCTGTCCACGGGATTTCCTAGGCAAGAATGCTGGAATGGGCTGCCATTTCCTTCTCCAGGGGTTCTTCCCAGCCCAGGGATAGAACCTGTACCTCCTGCAGTGGCAGGTGGATTCTTTACTGCTGAGCCCCTAGGACCAAAGAAGCTGACATTTAAAGTTGAGAGTACAAAGTTTATTGGCATTAGTGTACTCTCCACAGACTGTAGACTTAACATTCTGGTGAGGATGCCTGGAACTGGGGGAAAAAATATTGTTGGTGGTTTCTTGAAGCTTTGAGACAATGATGTTTTACAGAAAAATGAACCAGGGAGATTGGAATTGCTTTGGCAGAGTTTTAAGGAAGCTATCAATAGGCTCCAGGCATGCATGCTAGAATGGATCTTTAGGGAAGACCCAGAAAACTCCTCAGTTGACTGTGTTCCCTGGGAAGGTCCAAAGAAGAGGACTCTCAGTAAAGAATTAAGGAATATGCTAGGGTAGGGACCGCCAACTTTGGTAAGAAGCTCAGCGGTAGCTTCCTCCACAGCCCAGGGTTGATAGTTGGAGATGCTGCAATAGTACTAGGCTACCCAGTATCCATGGAAATGACGGGATTTCTGAATAATGGATGCAAGGTGGTGGCTGGTAAGCATCAGAGGCATGGTGGATTTAATGATCATAATGGACCACAATGCTGGAGTAACAACTAGGAGGCCTCAAATTGCAGCGCTCTGTGGCAGAGACTAATAGACTGTACTATTATTAGGTGAAGCTTGTTGGGGATCCAACAAGGGTATTCCCTGGCTTGTATAACCAAACTGGACCAGGGGCAGATGATCAGAAGGCTGAAGTTGGCTGCCTAGGAAAATGTAATGATCCCTCCTCCCACTTCCAATTCTGAGCCAGTTCTCACATCCAGAATCCTGTGACTGAGAGAAAGAGAGACTAGATCCTCTTTCAGAAAATCCTACAGAGACTCAGAAAGAATATATAGTACTATCTGTCCCAGTCCTTCTGAGGGATCAACACTGCAGAAAGGGAAGGACTCACATATCTCAAGAGGTCTTCAACCCAGGGTTTGAGCTGACGCTAATGTTAGAGAAAGCAAATCACCATTATGATGGCCTCGTTAGGAGTGGGTGAGTGACACTAGGCGACAGATGGAGTCTCGCCCCAAGTCCATTTCATAAATGCCCATTGAGTCTGCCAACCCACACTGTGATAATTTTCATAGGTTCTGAGTGCTTAATTGGGTTGGATATCCTTAGCAGCTGGAATAACCCCCACATTGGTTCCTGACCTGCAGAGTGAATGCTATTACAGTAGAAAGGACCAAGTGGAAGCTCTGAAACTGTTCACCATTCCAGCCCAGATGGTAAATTAGAAGCACTAACTCATCCCAGCTGAGGTGGTAGAAACTAGGACTGCACGAGGAGAAAGTTTGCAGAGGTGGTTGTCCCCGTTGTTGGTGGCGGTTATTTCATTGCTAAGTCGTGTCCGACTCTTTGTGACCCTATGGACTGTAGCCCACCAGGCTCTTCTGTCTATGGGATTTCCCAGGCAAGAATAGTGGAGCAGCTTGCCATTTCCTTCTCCAGGGGTTCTTCCTGACCCAGGGATCAAATCTGAGTCTCCTGCTTGGCAGGCAGATTCTTTACTGATGAGCCACCAGGGAAGGCTTCGGTTGTCCCCATATTTCCCTTTAATTCACTGGTATGGCTTCTGCAAAAGCCAGATGGATCATAAAGGAGAAAGATAAACCAATTCAAACACAATTCACTAAACAGTAGATACAATTACAGCTGCTTTGTTAGGTGGTCCCAGTATCTTTATTGAAACAGATCTATACAAATGGAGGCTCTTGGAGTATAGCTTTTGTGTTATATTGTGTCAAGAGATTGGTTCAACATGTTGATGTGGACAGAAATTAGAGAGTTGAAACAGTATACCCAACACAAGTGGTCCTAAAACAGTGGTAGGGGAAATCCTCTCGTGGGGAGTGGGGTGTGTGTTTGTGTATAGAGCTTAGAGCCGTACACTAGGTCATCAAAGAGCTAAGGGTGTACCCAGATTCCTTGGCAGTGGCAAATGTCCAAGTGGACATAAAAAGACTAGTTTTAAAACACTGGCAATAAACACTTGTGCTATGTGCTTAGTTGCTCAGTCGTGTCTGACTCTTGCGACCCCATGGACTGTAGCCCACCAGGTTCCTTTGTCCATGGGATTCTCCAGGCAAGAACACAGGAGCAGGTTGCCATTTCCTTCTCCAGGGGATCTTCCTGAGCCAGGGATTGAACCCAGGTCTCCTGCCTTGCAGGCACACTCTTTACAGACTGAGCGATGAATAAACACTTAGGAATTACATTTTCTAAAAACACCATTCACTATGAAATGCCTTTGGATACATTTAAGAAGAGAGGCACATCACTTGCATCTTAAAATTTATCAAATCTTAACAAAAAACATAAAACAAGATTCAAATATTTGAAAATAACCATGATAATAAGAAGAAGGTGTGTGTGTGTGTGTTCAGTCGTGTCTGTGTGTGTTCAGTCGTGTCCAAATTTGCAACCCCAAGGACCATGCCCTCCAGGATTCTCTGTCCATGGGATTTCCCAGGTAAGAATACTGGAATGGGTTGCCACTTCCTCCTCCAGGGGAATAATAACAACTAGCACTAATATATAGCATTTATATGGCAGATATTAGAGTAAATGCTTTACTCATTGTGGTTTGGATGGGAATACTTCATGTCACCTGATGTCCATTTTCCCTAAATTAATCTTTAAATTTACTGCCATCTAATCAGGATCCCCACAGGCACTTCTACTACTTTAAATTTTCATGTGGCAGAATAAATTCCCAAGAACAGACAATAAACAAACAAAAGAAGCTTAGTGAGGAAAGTTGTTTTAACAGTCACTGTAATCAAATCAACATTGTTTTGTATAGAAACATATAAGCAAAGAAGTGAAAGAGAACTGAGAATGAAGTGTGTGTGTATAGTATATATATTATATACATAATAAATTTATATATATATATATAATATATATTAACATATGTAGTAATGCATGCAGGGGGCTTCCAGATAGCTCAGTTGGTAAAGAATCCACCTGCAGTGCAGAAGACCCCGGTTGAATTCCTGGGTCGGGAAGATTCCCCTGGAGAAGGGATAGGCTACCCACTCCAGTATTCTTGGGCTTCCCTTGTGGCTCAGCTGGTATGGTGTTTTTTAGAAAAGGTAATTCCTAAGTGTTTATTCATAGCTCAGTCTGTAAAGAGTCTGCCTGCAAGGAAGGAGACCTGGGTTCAATCCCTGGCTCAGGAAGATCCCCTGGAGAAGGAAATGGCAACCTGCTCCAGTGTTCTTGCCTGGAGAATCCCATGGACAAAGGAAGCTGGACACGACTGAGCAACTAAGCACGTAGCACAAGTGTTTATTGCCAGTGTTTTAAAACTAGTCTTTTTATGTCCACTTGGACATTTGCCACTGCCAAGGAATCTGGGTACACCCCTAGCTCTTGATCTCTGGGTTGGGAAGATCCCCTGGAGAAGGGAAAGGCTACCTACTCCAGTATTCTGACCTGGAGAATTTCGGGGACTGTATAGACCGTGGGAGTCAGACACAACTGAGCAACTTTCACTTTCAGTAATAAATGCAGTATTTTAATTTACTGGGGGAAAATATTGGCTTATTTTATCAGTATGCTTCATGAAGTGTGAGCAGAGAAGTAGGATGGGAAATACCTAGACAGGTTCACCCCAAGAAGGGAGCTCTTACAGTGGCTTGTTTATCCAATAGAGAGAGGGAGCAGGGAGAGAATGACCACAAAGGCATGAAGAACCTTAACACAGTGACCATTGACACTGAAATTTGTGGACCAAAAAGTATCTCCAGGGATTGTTCAACTAGATTAGGGACTCTATCACCTGTGTGGGAGGAGAGACCTGAGGGAGCAGGAGGAGAAAAGCCACTAAGAGGGTTGTCAGTAGGGCAAGCATGAGGCAGGTGCTAAAGTCTGGTTTCCCCATGAGAAGGGGAGGAAGGCTTAGCAGAGTGGCAAAGCCTTCCCCTCCACTTCATCCTGCACTGTTTTTCTTCCTTTAACACAATGGCTCAGACACATGCAAAGTATTAGAACCAATCAGTGAATACCAATCAGTGAATTCAATGAAGTTGGCAGGATACGAACTCAACATACAAAAATCAGTTGCATATAAGTTATCCAAGAAGCAAATTAAAAAAAGAATCTCATTTACAATAGCATCAGAAAGGATAAAAGGCTTCAGTTCAGTTCAGTTTGGTCGCTCAGTTGTGTCTGACTCTTTGGGACCTCATGGACCACAGTACACCAGGCTTCCCTGTCCATCACCAACTCCCAGAGCTTGCTCAAACTCATGTCCATTGAGTCAGTGATGCCATCCAACCATCTCACCCTCTGTCATCCCGTTCTCCTCCTGTCTTCAATCTTTCCCAGCATCAGGGTCTTTTCCAATGAGTCAGTTCTTTGCATCAGGTGGCCAAAGTATTGAAGTTTCAGCTTCAGCATCAGTCCTTCCGATGAATATTCAGGACTGATTTCCTTGAGAATTGACTGGTTTGCTAGACTTAACCAAGGAGGCAAAAGACGTGTACCATAAAAACTACATCACACCAATGCAAGGAATTACAGAAGACGTAGACATTGTGTGTTGATGCAGTGGAAGGCTCACTATGGTTAAAACTTTGAGCCTGAGCTGACTAATACATCACCTGGGTGGATAATATCAGACGTTAGAGTGTGATGTTACACAACTTAAGTTAATCAACTTTCATTTCACTACTGGAACAATTCATGCTGGTTTCCCTGCAGGAATCTCTCCCTTTCTCTCCTCCTTTCTTACTCTGTTTGGTGTGTTATGGATCCCATTTCCCTGCTATACCATCCCTGCTTTTGTTTATTTCCCCTTCTGGCTCATAGTCTTTATTTACTTAAGGCATCCATGTGTGCACGTGTGCACATGTGGGCTCAGTCATTTCCGACTCTTTGGGATCCCATGGACTGGACTCCATGGAAGGCACCATCTTTACCACTGGTGCCTCCTGGGAAGCCCAAGGCATCCATGACTGATTTTTTTTTTTTTAACTTTTCCATAGAAAGGGAAAGGATGGAGTTCAAATGATGTGAGAGGCGCAGGGGTGGGAAGACTTGGGGAGTGAGAGGAAGAAGAGGAATATTGCTTCCTGGGGTGCACAGGCAGCCAGAGGCGGTATGGCTCTGGATAGGTGTGATTATGTACCAAAGCCATCTCCTGGATGACTGCTTTCTTAGGCCTGAGAACTGGCTTGCCCAGGGAGGGGCAGTCTTTTCCTCAGAAAGAAAGGTTATTTAAGATGTCGAAACATCATAATATACAGAAAACAAAAACATGATTAATATACCATGAAGCTAGAGAGAGTGGATGGAGCTGGGATTCAGGCTCAGGTCTTCTCACACTAACTTCTTGATCCTATGAGGCTGCCTGTGTCAGCGTCAGGATAGGTTCACAGCTCCCTGAAGCTAACTTTGGCTGAGGCTGGGCAATTGCCCAGGTGGGCCTGAAGGACAGGAGGTCAGAGTTGGCCAGTAATGAGCACTACTACCGTGGGCAGATGAATAACTACAGGATGTCTGTGCTTGTCCAGTCAAGAAAATCTCCAAAATGGCTGAACTGGAAGGTAAGAACTACCCAGAATCCATGTCCACTGGGAACTCTCTTTCCCTAGTATCGGAGGTTTCCTATGGTTTACATGGGGCAGATCCAGGATTAGAGGAACTCCTGAGGGTCCCCAAGGAGAGAACCGTGCAGGCATGGCTTGTGCAAGAAATCTTTAGCAGCTTCAGATGAGCCAAATCTGACATGAGTGGGGAGATGGGGAAGGCAAGTTAAGCCAGCTTGTGAAGACTTCCAAACGGTGGGTTGCTGTATCTTCCTCTTTTCTATTCTGACTGTAATGAGGATAGAAAGTAGGTAGTTGTATAGATGAAAAGAATCAGAACTTGCTGCCAACCCCTTCACAGTTAAAGGACCCGTGAAATAGTCCTAGTTAGAGAAAGATTGAACCGAGTTTCAAGGGGATCATTAGCAGATGCTGTCTGGTATGAGCAGCAGATAAGGAAGGGCCCTTAAGTTTTCTTTTGTGATTTTAGACTCAAGTAGAAGAAGTCCAAACAGATAACATTAATTTAAAGGTGCACACATTCATACACACACATACACACCTCACACACACATACACCTCACACTTACATGCACTGAGACCACCATTCTCACCAACCAGGTTCTACAGTACCATAGAGGGCCAATCAAGGTTGCTGCTGCTGCTGCTAAGTCGCGTCAGTCGTGTCTGACTCTGTGCAATCCCATAGACGGCAGCCCACCAGGCTCCCCCGTCCCTGGGATTCTCCAGGCAAGAACACTGGGGTGGGTTGCCATTTCCTTCTCCAGTGCGTGAAAGGGAAAAGTGAAAGTGAAGTCGCTCATTTAGACCCACATTGTTTGGACTAGCTGACACAGGCAGCTTGAGAATAACATGTGTTTCTGTCCATCTTCTCTTTTTTGTTATTTTCTGTTATATATTTCTTTTTGACACTTCTCACTTTGTGTAGACAGCATCTATTTGTTCTGTGCTCTATTTGTCTGCTCATTCATTTATTCTAAACACCAAGTGAGTTTCCTTTCCTGTTCCAGGACTCATGTTAGAACTGAAAAGACAAGATGTAGTGTTCTTCCATGACTGGGATGCAGTGTCTGGGTCCAGGAATACTCTACTTTCTGCCGTGCAGGCGTGATTCTAATTGGTAGATGCTGTGTTATTTGTCATGTGAAGTGATTTTACTTTGAACAGGATTGAAAACTGATGACTGAACAATTTTTTAATCATAAAAGCACCACACACACACACACACACACACACACACACACATCTGCTTTTTCCATCACCAAACTCAGGCATCCTGCCAAACATTGATGAGGATGGCCATTCTATTTTGAAATTATGAAAGACACTTATAATTAAATAAACTTGATTTATAGAAATACTTTTTCTAATGCCAGGATTAACTTTCATGGTTTGGCTTTTCTTCCTTTCATTTTGGCATCATATTATGCTTTGGGGCTCTGAAGTGACAGAAGAGCTAGGATATCGATGGCTGATATTTAAGAAGCACTTTATTTTCTGCCAGGCGCTGCTCTAAACACTTCTGATGCATTGCTTCATCTAGTCCTTACTGTTGCACAGTATAAACCTGGTGGCTATACACTGCATTACCTCTGTGTAATGGATGAGGAAACTGAGGCACAGAGGGGTTAATTGCTTGAGGCCACACAGCTAGTAATGGGACAGAACTGAGCGTCAAACACGTGCTGCTTAGCTCTGAGAGTCCACTGCTTGGCTACACCACATCACAGAGTGAAAGCCAACACTCTGGAACTGAAAAATGGAAAGACTGAAGGGTAAAATAGCCCCCAGGCAGGCAGAATTGAAAAAAATCTCAACCTCACATGAACAGAAAACTGAAATTAGACTAATTTGACAAATAGGGCTGAAGCTTAGTGGGAACTTATTTTTGTTCATCAAAAGAAAATGCCTCCCTCCCCACCCTACGCATGCTTACTACAACTACAGACAGTACACAAACCTATATATAATCTTTCTATGTGTATAAGTCTTTTACAATGATAAAATTTAGAAATTAAGAACAAAACATAGAATTAATCTCAAATTACTAACATAAATGTCATGGGCTAGGGGATGCCTTGGGCTTCCCCGGTAGTTCAGCTGGTAAAGAATCTGCCTGCAATCCAGGAGACCCCAGTTTGATTCCTGGGTTGGGAAGATCCCTTGGAGAAGGGATAGGCTACCCACTCCAGTGTTCTTGGGCTTCCCTGGTGGCTCAGAGCGTAAAGAATCCACTTGCAATATGGGAGACCTGGGTTCGATCCCTGGATTGGGAAGATTCCCTGGAGGAGGGCATGGAAACCCACTCTAGCATTCTTGCCTGGAAAATCTCATGGACAGAGGAGCCTGACAGGCTACAGCCCACAGAGTTGCAAAGAGTAGGACAAAACTGAGCGACTAAGCACAGCACAGGGGACACCTTGCTGAAACTAAATTCCTGTGTCAAGTGTGACAGTGGTCCCAAGAGCCACAGAAAGGGCCCTTTGAACACATGCATCTGGACGACCGTGTGCTTTGGGACTGCTCGGTCCTTCTACCTACCCCCTCCCCTAAGGCTTTGGCAAAACCTTCCTTCACGCAAGAGAGCCAGGGCACTATGTGGCCTCAGTTGCTGGGAGGCCTCCATTCTGTACGGAAGCAAGCCATTGTTCTTTACTTAGTAACCTACAGGATGAAAGAAACACTACTTATGGGGGCACTGAAATGGCATTGTTCCTAAAGATAGGGAAAGCCAATGTAACAAAATGAGCTTTTCCAAGGTTCTCACTGGGGCTCGTTTTATTGTTTGGCACAGAGTTTTAGCAAACTTAGTTATCTGGTTTCTCAAAATGGAAGCAGCAAATTAAAAGAAGAGAGAGATATCTCCACAGGCAAGAAGAGTGAAAACAGTGAAAAAAAAAAGAAAAGAAAAGAAAATGCCAGCTGAAGGCAAGAAAGAACAATATCAATCATGGGGCCACTTAGCGTCAGCTCAAATTGGCCCAACTACAACCAGTCCCCTTACAGAACAATACAATAACTGATGCTCCCAGTGACGACTCTGAGTCATAAAGGAAGGCTTAAATGGTTCCCTTCACTATACATAAGATGTCAGAAAATGTGAAATGCAGTTGTCAAAGATGTTCAATGAAAATGATTGAAGTAAGAAAAGGTTTCCACATTTGAAGGGCAAGCTTCCTAAACAGGCCCATTCAAAACAGACTAGCTCCTGAGACATCATAATTGTGGAGGATTGTTAGAATTATAATATTTCATCTGCACATGTTCTCTTGTGTTAGAATATAAGGAACTTGTATATTTCTGGCTCCCGTGATACCTAAAATAGCCTGGCTTGCACAGTGGCAACCACATGTTGTCATCGTCATAATTACACTCAAGTGTCCTCAGAACAAGCCTGCAGACTGGTCCTGTGCTTACTCCTAATCTGTGGCTCTATGAGCTCCCTCCTGGCTAGGCAGGACTACACTTCCCAGAATTCCCTTCACAGTGTTTCCTGTTGGGATGGGTAACAGGGTTTGAGGGCAGACGTGAAGGAGGGTCTGCCATTTTGTTCTAGCTCTTGGCCTGGGGGAGCCTGAGGGTCTTGTGGCTCCTGTGCTTTCCCCTGGACGTTCTGTTGGCTCTGCCATTTCCTGGGGTCAGCGTGCATGTAGCTATGTGATGAAGGGGGCAACTTCTCCTGCCGGACAGCCACTTCATTGAAGTTGGAGGCAGCTTAAACGGATATGGGTTCAAGCTGGTTCTGGAGGATTCCTGTTCATGTCCAAGTCTTCCGACTCATCTCTGTTCTTCTCTACGTGCATCCATCTGCCTACTCTGCAGATTTCAAGTAATAACATCAGAAAGGAAGGCAAGGGCTTTGCAGAAATAGTTTACCCAGGTACCATGACTGAATAACATCAAATCCTTGATATAAAGGTGGATGGATAGAACTCCTTGTGTTTCTGCCTCTTTTGAGTCTTAACTGACCAATAGTCCCCATTTTACAGATGAGGAATGTGAGGCTCAGGGAGCATCAGTAACTTGTGTGAGGCCACAAAGCAAGTGAAGGGGGAGAGGCAGTCTTAGAATTTAATCTGACTCCAGTGCTTCTGTTCTTACTCATTAGGCTATAAGGTCTTTCTGATAAAAATTCACTAAATACACAAATCCAAAGAAATAAAACTTTGGAAGTGTTAAGAGCTTCCAAGTCAGGAAGTTTTTTCATTTTCTTGAGCACTTACTTGGTGCCCAGAGAGCCCAGTCCTGGCAGTGGGTAAACCATCCACTCTAGAATCTAGTTTATGAACTATCACCATGGGCCCTTTCAGTCTCATCTATGATTAAATAGCCACCAGTCAAATCTAGCTAGAGCTGTAAGCATGGCTTTCTCCTCCTTTGGAAACACTTTTAGAAGCATTCTTACAGACACAACTGTCTAGTAGAATGTGAAGGCAAAGATAAACATGCATACATTAGTGTCAGAAAGGGCTCTGGGGCAGTGATTCTATTTTCCATTCAATGTGGTTCAGTTAGTGAAATACATGACTAGTCATTTCTACTTAAAGTAACAATAGAGAAGATTAATCCAGACATGCCGTATCTTCTGAATAGAAGCATACAATTTGCATACACCAGTGTTGCTAAACTCTAAAAAACAACTTGACATTTACTTAGGAATTCTCAGTGGAGATGTACCTCCCTTATCCTACTATGAGAACTTCTAATGTCAAGGTAAATGCTCTAATCTGGCTGGCAGAATATCTCAGGTCTCGTCCTGGATGTACCATTAATAGCTGTGTAACCCTAGGTAAACAAATTCCCTTCGCTGGTTCTTGACTGGCACGTTATGAAAGGAGGGTCTCTAAATTACATCCATGGGCCTTTATGATTCTTTGCAACATCTTCCAAGTTGGCTGATCATTAGCATTTGCCATCTAGGTGTAGGATAATCAAATGAGATCTTAAAGTTTTACAACATATGCTCCTTCCAGGAAGTATGTAAAAATCAAATAAAAACTATTTGGCCACGTGTAAATCTGATCCCGATATGATGAGAGTACTAATTCTCTGTATTAGTACTCTTTTAAGGACTGCTCCCTGACCAGGAGATCTTGCAAAATCTTTTTTTTTTTTTGAAAACTGAGTAAAATCTGATCTGATTAGTTCTTGAAACTCAAGGAAGGCCCAGGAAGGGCAAGAAATAAAAGAGATGTCTGGGGACTTCCGAGGTGGTCCAGTGGTTGGGACCCTGTGCTTCCAGTGCAGCGGGTATGGGTTCTATCCCTGGTCAGGGAACTGAAATCTCGCATGCCACGTGATTCAGTCAAAAAAAAGAAAGAAAGAATTTGTCTTGACTACTGAATTTTTTTGGCTCCGCTAACATTTTATGCCCAGGGCCAGTGCCTCACTTGCCTTTTCTGAGTCTCAGTTCCCCACATCTTCCAAATGTCCTTTTCCACTTCCACTGGTGACCCTGAAGTCAACCCAGCTCTCTCCATCTCTCCCTCTCTGCCCCCCACCATGTCTCTTCATCTTCATATAAACCAAGTTCTCCCTGAAAGTTGCTCAATTCTGTTACCTCTTTCAGCCTTTGCCAGACAAGGTAGTGACTACGTTTCAAGAACAGAACACAGAGCAAATCATGTTATGATTCTCATACCTACAAGAGGCTACCCACTGCAAGGTGATTTCCAAGCCCCAGCAGATAACCTGCTTGTCTCAAGCAGTATTTGTAAAGCTATTTTTATGGTCCCTTGGAGAAATAACTCTATCCTATAAAAGACCATGATGCTGGGAAAGATTGAAGGCAGGAGAAGGGAAAGACAGAGGACAAGATGGTTGGATGGCATCACTGACTCAATGAACATGAGTTTGAGCAAGCTCCGGGAGATGGTGAAGGACAGGGAAGCCTGGAGTGCTGCAGTCCATGGGGTTGCAGAGAAGTGGACACGACTGAGTGACTGAACAGCAGCAAATTCATCAAACAAATGATCTGGAGGTAATTTAGAGACCCTATGATTCTTACTGACTTTCCAATATTCCATCTGGAAAATTGAATTGAATAGTCCCTTGTGAAGCCAGGAAATCTGAGTGACAACTTCCTGTTCTGAGTTACAATGCTTTCAATTCTGTGCTCCGATTAAACCTATGTGATAAACTTCATACTGACACAAAGCAGAGTTCTGCGTCATTGCCCCCAACCCCCATGTTCTCTGCCTGCCTTTGCCTGTGGAAAACTTTAGTCAAAGAATAAACTCAATCAGAGAAATGAGAGCATACAAAAACAAAGGAAAACAGTAAAAGGAGACCAAATAATAATAATGCAGTCCTTAAGCAAAGTCGAGGACCTTTAGTTCCTTCTCAAGAACTATAGATAAGATTCTGAGCCATAACCTGTGAGCTGTCTTATAGATATTAAAACCTCAGGTGGGAGAAGTTAAGCACTGATGACCAAACTCTACCCATGATATGAGCTGCTACAATTCTGAGAAATGGCTTCAGAGACATGGGAACAAGTGGACCCTGGAACTGAAGATTAACTGTACCTAAAACGATCAAGATGATGCTGGGCAGCCCACTGATGACCAATTTGAAGATGCCTGTCAGAGCTTACTGTGCCATTCCTGCATGCAATCTCCCTCCAATCCCTACCAGTCATTGGCATCTGAAATAAACAAATATTCCTTTCCACCAACCTGGCCTGTTTATTCGCTTTTGAGCAGTGGGCGGCTGGACCCTACCACATTCTTTCGATAACAATATCATCCAAACGTATCTTTTTTTAATGCTTTTGCTTTCTGAACATACAACACTTACAATCTCAGTGCTCAATGGAAAATGAAAACACATGTGTTAAAGCAAGTTCAGCTCAAGAAACTCGCCCGAAAGCTAGCGGAAACCCAAGGACCCTGCAGTTACCATGGTCATTGAATGAAGAAATTGACTCAGAGGAAGGTAGAGTCATGAAGACCTGGGAAGGATTCAGTGAGAGAGGAGATGTGGTAGAAATACTCCCTTAACATTCACATGGTTGGGGTCCTGGCCAGAACCCGAGAGAGGGGATCCCCAGGGAAGTCTCTAGAAGGTTTGGCTACTTAGAGGACTGTGATTCCATGAGTAGGGCAGACTCACAGAGGATGAGATGGCTCTTCCCATCACACACAACGTCAGTGGCTGCTGACAAACCAGCATCAGGTTCAAGAAGAAACAAAAATCACCCCACTATTGACCATTATTGTAGCAGAAAAAATGACACCCGAGGAGTTTGAAAGGCCAGGAGGCAAAAAACAATGTCTGCAACAGGTGAAAACTGATAACATTTTATTAGCTGTTATGGATGTAGAACCCTTAAACCCACACGGTTTGTACATATTTATGTACGTTATTCTGATTGTGGTAGTTGCTCCATAGGTGTATGAAAGAGTTTGTCACCGAGTCGTGTCTGACTCTTTGCAACCCCATGGACTGTAGCCTCTGCTCCTCTGTCCATGGAATTCTCCAGGCAAGAATACTGGAGTGGGTAGGCATTCTCTTCTCCAGGGGATCTTCCTGATCCAGTGATCAAACCCAGGTCTCCTGCACTGCAGGTGAATTCTTTACTGCTGTGCCCCTTCAGAAGCCCATTGTATATACATACATCAAAATTTGTCAAATGGTACACTACATGTGCTGTTTTTCATGTAACAAATATACCTCAATAAAGCCACACACACGTGTGCAAAAAAAAAACCAACAACACAGATTGGATCCAAAAAAATGTAACTTTTGTTGATCAGAGGTAGCTCCTGAGCATACCCCTCAATTTTAGGGAAAGGAAGAATAAAATTAGGACCTGGTTTCATCTCAGTCTTTCCTCCAAAACCATTAGACAGGATTTTTCTTAAATGAAAGCAATTTGTTTGTCTCTTTGACATTTGGATGAAATACTGAAAATGAAGTACACCTAGCAGACAGTGATTGACATATTCAGTTCTCTGTTTCTGTCAGGAAATAAAATAGGCACCTCACTACAGAGTGTGATTTATAGCAAGGAGAACATGAGAAAGTGTGTTGTCTTCTTAGTCAAGTTAAAGGCCTTTTCCAGTTATCAGAAAACAGAGCCCATCTCGGAAGAGTCGGGGACAGGAAGCAATGGTTGCAAATACCAGGTCCCCAGGAGGAGTGGAAGGCAACGTGTTGGGAGCTGTGGCTGTTCCATGGTTTTACAGACCAGAAGGACCATCATGGACAAGACACACAGCACAGAAAAGGGAGCAGAAGGGAACTGAAGTTCCCATATTCCATCAAAACTGAGAAGCCAAACAGGTCACCATGCTTTTTCTTAAAGCAAAGATAAAGTATCTTAAGTTTGAAAAATGTTGTTTTTGTCCATGTGTAAGCAACCTCACTCAATTAGTTCATTTACAAGCACTTATTGAACTGTCTGTTGGATGTCAAGAACACAGACGGGTTAATAGAGATAAGTAGAACACATCCTTGACAACTTAGAACTTGCATGCTCACTGAGGAGACAGAGGAATGAGCAATTAAAAGACAACTTACCAGATGGTGAAACAGAGTCACATATAAGGCACAATAGGAGAGATGACTCTAGTTGGAGAAACCTAAATGTGCTTGGCATGAAAGATGACCTTTGATCACTGACTCATGAAAGAGTCAGAAAGAATCAAGGAGACATATTGATATATTCCCAGCACATGAAAGAGCACTGGGTTGACATGGAGGCTTATGTGCAAACTATGTGTTGATATGATAGTCACTCAGTCGTTTCTGACTCTTTGGGACCCCATGGACTCTAGTCTACCAGTCTGCTCTGTTCTTGGAATTCTCCAGGCAAGAATACTGGAATGGATAGCCATTCCTTCCTCCAGGGGATCTTCCCACCCCAGGGATTGAACTCAAGTTTCCTGCACTGCAGGCAGATTCTCTACTGTCTGAGTCACCAGTGGCATGCGTCATGTGTGGGTAAATGCAAAACAAACAAAATGTGATGAACGACAGGGAGTTCTTTGGTTCTGTTTGTCAAGTGTAACACGAATGGTAAGCGAGAGGTTTCTTCTTGACGTGGAGGGTACCAGGGTCTGGAAGTACAATGGAGAATTTCAAGGGCAACCACCTGGGTGGATCAGGGCATGGAGTGGCACCAAACGATGGGTTAGAGACTGCAACAAATGCCCCGTCACCCTACAGAACAATATGGTTCATCCAGACATGGTGGACCAGAAATGGGATAATTTGACAACCAAGTGCCCAGCTCAGCAGCTTTATCCAGAAAAGACACTGCTCATGCATGAAACTGCCCTTCTGGTACTGTCTGCAATTGTAGTTCTCAAGTCCTCAGGCTACCCTTCAAGCTTATGACCTCAATATCAGATGATTTCAGAAGAATCTACTCATCTGGCTTGGTGAACAAATTCTAGATTCAGTTAGACACTTTATTGTTCAAAGATGAAAAAAATAGAAACAAAATAATATGGGACCTATGAAAAGATCCTAAACACAGATGGATAGGATAATACTTACAAAGCAATAGAAGGACATTTTTAAAAAAGATTTACTGCAGGAAATAGACATAAATTTTAGACATTTGTCTTGTATTGTCAACAATGTTAAAACAAAAGACAACACAGTGAGATCAAAAGGCAGCTGCCAAGAGGGAGTTATAAAAAGGCAACCGATGAGATAAGCAGAGAATGTTACTTTTAAATAAGTGAAAAGGGATTTTTTTTTTAATGCATAGAAAATAAAAGAATCAATGGTACCAAAAAAAAAAAAAAACACATTAGCAATGTGGAGGACAATTTTGAGGAACTCAGAATCAAGAGGAAAAGGAAAAACAAAAATCATAAAAGGGACAATGCCACAAACAGATAGCAGAAAAGAGAGATCCAAAATACAGTTTAATGGTATATTCAATGGAAGAAATAAGACTAACAGAGCAGAAGCAAATACTAATGATTAAATAAAAGAAAAATCTCCTTTCACCAAAGACCTGAGACGCAGAGCAAAGTCTTCAATGGATATCAACATTCCCACCAGATACAGGTGCATCCTGAACTTTTAAGGGGAAATAAGATAGATTTAACAGGTGATCTGCCTTTCTACTTTCTAAAAACAGGTTAACTTCAAAATTACCCATGGAGACTTTAATACCAATGGTAATTGGCCAAGTTATGGAGGTGAAGGGGTGAGAGCGAAATACTCTGTACCTGTTTTAGTTTAAATCCTTCATATTACAAGAGACAGAAGCCCTGCAGAAGAGGAAGAATTGTGCTTGCTCCCTAGTATTTCTCCCGCAGACACTCCCAGGACTCTCCTCAACTTGGTGATGTAGATGAGATTTGTGGTGTCTAAGGTGTGAAAGAGTTGACCCCATTAATCATGTCCTCCTTCTTGAAGTATTTTTATAACTTGGCTTCTGGGAGCTGTTACTCTGCTGATGTTCCTCCTATTTCACTGGCTATTTCTAAATCTCTACTGCTTCCCTCTTTCCTTTTTAACCTTTAACCTTTGAAGTTCCCTAAGGCTAAGTCCTTGGACCATCTTTCTTCCCCTTCATCATTTATTCCCACTCCCCAGCGATTCCATCCAATCCTGTGATTTTAGACATTATTTATAACCTGACGATCCCCTGGTCCGTATCTCTAGCTTCAATACCTCCCTTAGTTATCCAGTTGCTTTCTTACTGAAGCCTAAGGTGTTTAAACCTGAGTGCTTGATTTCCTGCCATCCCCATCCATTTTCTCTCCACTGGCCTACGTACCTCGGTTCATGGTAACATCATTCTCCCGGTTTTATTGACACCAACAGCATCCTCATCACCTCAGTATGGTCTGTGAGCAACCGCTGTCAGCTCTAGCTTCCGTGTGGTTTGTGAACAGCCACCATCAGCTCTATCTTCAAGGTTTGTCTTGAATCCACTCACTTCTCTAGAGCCTTCCACCAGTACCATTCTGTCCAATGGACCACTGTCTTTCTTGGATGTCTTCCATGGCCTCCTCACGGAACTCTCTGCCTCCATTTCTCCTTGTTCTCAGTTCTTCACCCAGGAATCAGAGTGATCCAGATAAGACATGCATTGGCTCATGCCCCTCCCTGCTTTTCACTGTCCAGTGAGTCTCAACCTACTTAGATCAACTGCAGAGTCTGACTGTGACCTAAGAGGCCCTCAGCTCACCTGTTCAGCCTCATCTCCTACCTCATGCCCCATCACTCACCAGGCTCAGCCATACTGGCCTCCTCTGTGTTCCTGGAACATCCCAAGCACCCTCCCACCTTTGGACTTTCACACGTGGTGCTTCTTCTTCCCCCAGGAGGGTCTGGCTGCCTCCTTCAGGTCTCTGCTTCAACCTCACTGCCTCAAAGTGGCCTCCTTAACCATTAAAAAATAAAAAAAGTACCCAGCCCCTTATCAGAGAAGGCAATGGCACCCCACTCCAGCACTCTTGCCTAGAAAATCCTATGGATGGAGAAGCCTGGTAGGCTGCAGTCAATGGGGTCGCTAAGAGTAGGATACGACTGAGAGACTTCACTTTCACTTTTCACTTTCATGCATTGGAGAAGGAAATGGCAACCCACTAGTGTTCTTGCCTGGAGAATCCCAGGGACGGGGGAGCCTGGTGGGCTGCCCTCTATGGGGTCACAAAGAGTTGGACACGACTGAAGTGACTTAGCAGCAGCAGCAGCAGCCCCTTATACTCTTTACAACCTTACTCTGCTTTATTTTTCTTCAGAGCATATATGACTATCTGACAATGATTTTTCAGTCATATAAATCTTTATTAGTTTCTCCTATAAAAATGCAAAATCTTTCGGGCAGGGAATATACCTTTCTTCACTCACTGCTGTATCCCCAGTGTCTAGCACATAGTAGGTGCTCAACAAACATTGATGGAATGTTTGAATGAATGAGTGAATGAATGCCTGGTTCTATTTTAAGAGAGTTAAGGGAAGAAATACCCCTGGAACCCAAAGACAGTACTCAGGAAAACACTGGCTATCTGAAAATGTTACTTGAGTTTTGGAACAAGTGGAGAAATATTGAGGGGAGGGCAGGCTGGGGTGGAAAAAAGCAAGCTGCAATTTTTTTTTTAAAAGAAAGTGTTTTACAGCGCCTTGTTGAAAGGAAAGAGGGTAAAACAAGAACAAAGAATATGACTATTGGGCTAAAAGGCTTCTTAAAAGAGTAGGAACCCTGAAGTGGGAATGCATATAATATAATCAGGGTAAAACACATTATGGGAAAGCATGGGGGAGATAGAGGAGATACAAAAGAATAAAACTACACCCAATTGTGTCTACAAAAACCCGTGATGTCTTTAACTGAATGTTTGTGTAAATGGTTTTGGTTTTCCTGGTGGTAGGAAAGGAAATGCAAATACTGTATGTACACTATGGAAATTTATTTTGCAATTTTTGAAAAGCCTGTGAGAAGTGAATGCAAGAATAGATGTGAAAGTATAAAGCGTTCTGCAAATGAAAGGTATTGTCATGAAAAGAATAAAAAGCAACACTGTTAGGATGTGAGAGTTAACTTTGGGGAGTCTGCTTTGAATTCCAAGTAGCTCGGGATCCAGGGCCGTGAACAAGCCCAAAACTCCTGTTGCTGGATAAGTGAGGCAATCAGTGATGACTTTTCAATGGAGCTGCTGCTGGTGGGAGGTGGGCAAGGAAGAGAGGGAGCTGTGCCCCCCAGAGAAGCCTTGGCCCTTCAGAACGCTCAGAGCTAATCCAGCTTACAATATAAATACGTTTTCCATGCTTCTGTGGAAGGATGGCACCCCTGTAGCAGTAACGGTTGTGAACCACACAGGTGAACAGATGCAGGCAGGTGGACTCAGGGATGTGACTCAGAAAACGCCTGAACAGGGAGACAGTGTTCCTGAACGAGCGGCAAATGACAGTGACAACTCCTGCCAGAAGGACGACTTCTGTCCTTGATCTAAACGCCCTCGTCCTAGATAACAGGGGAGAGCTGTCCTTCCTGCCTTCTTCCTCAAGTTTTGGCATTGAACTCCGAAAGGCACAGCCTGCAGCCCTGCTGGAAACGTAGCCTGGGAGCTTTACAGCAGCGGCACTTTGAAGAGGGGCTCTTCAAGTCTGCTTCTGAAATCCTGCAACGCCAATGTCAACCATCCATCTGCTTGCCCATCATGTGCGTCTTTAAATCAATCTAGAGGTGGAGCTGAGATAGAAGCGCCAGCCTTGATGCTCTCCATGCTGGAGAGAAGGAACCATCCTTTACCCAACAGGGGACACTCCCTGCCAAGGATCAGGGCTGGAACAACCAGAGAAGTCCCAGCCTTGGCCATCTGTTGGCATTTTCCTTCCCCCTTGTGTCTGAAAGCAGCACCCTGGGCAGCCTCTTTGGTGGGATATGGGGTGATGCCTCTCTCCTCGGTTTCACTTCCCACATTCTGATGCAGATATCTATGTCCCCCCACACTCGTGCAAGTCCAGCCTCCCAGCCACCAGTGGAGGCTGGAGACAGAAGCTGCCCTCTGGAGGAACACTGGGTGACCTTGTGTCTTCATCCAAACTCTCTGGGCCAGTGCTTAGACACAGCCCCACCGAATGTCCTTGTCCCATGCTGGGCGCTTTTCCGGACACGTTTCCAGGATGAGCAAATGAAACAGCAGTCACACCTCCACTTGGGTACTGAGACAACACCAACAGCTTCCTCTGGCCAGCTTTCCAGCCCAAGAGCAGAAGCCTCCCCCAGCCCTGCCTGGGAATGAAAACTGTGGGGCCAAGCAAAATGCTCTCTTTCCTTGTGTGCTAGGATTCTCCTGGAGACCTTCCAGAAATCTCCCCAGGACTGGAAAAAAATAAACAAAAACCAGTTTTAGACTAAAAGGGCAGCTTATATTCCTGCTGCAAAATATATATAGTTCTTTTAGATGCCTGGGGCAGGAAAGAAGAAGAATCAGCTTGGTACCTGCTCCCTTCTCTCAAATATCTCAGCAATTTGAAGCCTGTATTAGTCAGCATAGGTTAGGTTATGCAGCAGTAACAACAACAACCCCCCCGCCCCGCGCCACCCCCCCCCAATCCCGCACTGCCTCAAATTTCATTAGGTTCAAACAGTAAAAGTGTATTTTGTGCTCATGCTCAGTGTCCACTGAATAGGGCTCAACTCACTGGAGTCACTTAGGAACCCAGGCTAATGGAGGAGCCAGTGCACTAAACGGTCTCAAAAGGAAGAGAGATCTGCAGAGGCTCTTTCAGCAGCTAAATGCTTCAGTCTAAATGTGACACGTGTCACTTCTGTTCACAGTGTATCAGTCAGAACTATTAAATTGTATGTTTCCAATCAGAGAGGGTTAGGAGCTACAATCCTATCCAGCTCTGGAAGGAATGAGAACCAGAAACGCTCAGGAAACAGCACTAACAGTGACACGTGGCAAAGGACACGAGGCCGGGAAGCCAGCTTCTGGATGCCAGCACTCCAGGAAAAAGACCCCCACTTTGTTCCAAGCTCAGAAACAGGCCCTCCCTCATCTTTTGCTATTAAATTTGAAGCCAGGAGAGGCCCTGTGATGATCCTAGTGAGAGGGTCACAAGAGGGAGTGGTGGCCTGAGGGTCTTCTGGGGGAGAGGGTTTGTTACTCTCTGGTGACATTTATTGAACAACATTTACTATGACGGATGGCTCCTGGAAGCATGACATTTAAGTGTTTATTGATCCCATAGTACACTGGACAGGATCCAGGAGATGCTCTGAACCAGGCACAGCGCCAGGATGGCCAGCTGCACCGTATCAACTGGGGCGGACAGATGCCCCAGAATCCAGCCCGCTAAGGACACAGCATCTTCCTTAGCCCTGCAGACACGTGTGAAACCTTAAAGTTCATCTCTCCCCACATAAAGGCCAGGCTGCATCAGCCCAGAGGGATGATCCTGTGAGGAGTTCTTCTCTTGTTTCCTTCAAATTCACACCAAGGGTAACTGTGCGGTGAATGTCAGTGGTAATGGGGATAATGCTTTCTATCCAGCGCCTCCTTTCCCATGGCTGGGAGCACGTGCCAACTCCAGCCTCCTTGCTAGAGCTTTCCCCTTGCTCCTCTGGAGCCTCTGGGAACCAGGGCCTCACTGCTAGCAAATTCTCTCTTCTTTCTAAGCGATGCCAAGGACTCGAGGAAGCCAAAATGTGAATGTGACAATTAAACAGGTCCAGTGGAGCGTCGGGTTCTGAAGCCAGCATGGTTTGGGGACAGGAAAACGAGGAGCTCTGCAGAACTGAGGCTGAGAGGGAAGAGTCACTTTGGGATTTCTTATGAGTCAGGGTGAAGCCCTTGGGAGAAGAGGCTGGAGCTGGGCAAGAGTCACACATGGACCCACAGGGAGACTTCGAAAGGTGTCATATACAGATCAGCCAGCATCACAGGTCAGACCCTGGGAACCACGCCAAAGCCAGCCTGGTCACCTCACAGAGAGGAAACAGACAGAAGGCAGCAGTGTGCCCTTCTCAAGATCACGCAGCCAGGCAGTTGTGGGCAGAATACGGGCAGAACAGCACCCTCGGCACTGCTGCCAAGTGGGAGCGGATGCCGTGGACACCGGGCAGCCCAGAGGCATCCTCTTCTTCTCCAGACTTGGAAGTGCCTGAGGCTGGCAACTCCAAGGTCACTGCTCAGATTCTTGAGGATTCTGAAGAAAAAGGCTACAGGTGCTCAGGAGTAAGGGGGGATCAAAGGTAAAGATGCAAGCTGTTCTCTCTATAAGATTAAGAAACACCAATACAGTATATCAACGCATATATATGGAATTTAGAAAGACGGTAATGACGACCCTATATGCAAGAGAGCAACAGAGACACAGATGTAAAGAACAGACTTTTGGACTATGTGGGAGAAGGCGAGGGTGGGACGATATGAGAGAATAGCATTGAGACATGTATATTACCATATGTAAAACAGATGACCTGTGCAAGTTCAGTGCATGAAGCAGGGCACTCAAAATTGGTGCTCTGGGACAACCCAGAGGGGTGAGGTAGGGAGGGAGGTGGGAGGGGAGTTCAGGATGGGGGTACACATGTACACCCATGGATGATTCATGTCGATGTATGGCAAAACTGCCAGAATATTGTAAAGTAATTAGCCTCCAATTTAAATAAATTAATTAAAAAAATATTAACCATAACTTGATCCATCATTCCGGCTCTCAAGAGTGATTCCGTGGAAACAGGGTTTTACTGCTCACATAGGTTGATGATAAATAGTTAAGTCCCAATTTTTGACCTTGTAAACCTCTACCTGTAATACTACATTTGTAAGAACTCATGGAGTTGTGACATACACATACAAATCAAATAGGATTAAGGAGGGAAAAAGGGAATTATCGGCAAAATAACTGAAAAGTCAAAGACATAGGGTGCCGTGGGTATCAACTCAATTGCTGGCATCAGGAGAGCTCCTCTCCCCTCTGTTTATCTCTGTCTCTCTCAATATCTCCCTCTCTCTCCTCTGTTTTCCTTTGTTTTCCCCTCCTTCTTATGAAGAGGCAACACAGCTGTTGACAGGACATGCTGCTCCTTCTTAAAAACTCTAGCACCACGTTGCCCTTACCCCACAGTCCTAGAAAACATGGCACAATTACCCTCCTGGGCTCGGCCTTGTCCATCCCAAAGTAAAAGCGTAAATTGCTCAGTCATGTTGACTCTTTGTGACCCCATGGACAGTAGCCCTCCAGGCTCCTCTGTCCATAGAATTGTCCAAGCAAGAATACTGGAGTGCGTTACCATTTCCTCCTCCAGGGGATTTTCCCAGCCCAGGGACTGAACTCAGGTCTCCTGCATTGCAGGCGGATTTTTTACCATCCAAGCCACCAGGGAAGCCCATGTCCATCCCAAGCCAACAGCTGTGGTCAGACCGTGGAGGACAGCTGACCAGCCAGCTCAATCTGGAGCTGGGTGTTAGGGCTCAGCCTCTCCGGATGAGAAAAGAAAATAAGTCTGCCCCTTCCCAGAGGGAGAACAGACAGAAACACCAGCCACCCACTCCCAACGCCTGCCGACCCTCCGTGGAACTCATCTGTGAAACTCTTGCTGCATCTTGGTCCCTCCCTAGGCAGCCACAAGTTACTATTAAAGGTCTGTTTCGTTTAATTCAGTGAGTCTATTGTTGGGTCTGAAGAGGTTGAACCCAAATAAAACACACACTGTCCCCTCCCTAGCTCCTCTTTTGTGCTCCATGGTGGTCAAAAAACAAACGAAAGGGCGAGTTTCCCTCTGCGGTGACCCATGTTTATGCTCCCTGGGAGTGTGATTCTAGTCACTTTAGAAGGAGACGCAGGGGAACTTCTCTGGTGGTCCAGTAGTTTAGACTCTGCACTCCCAATGCAGGGGGGCCTGGGTTCAATTCCAAGTCAGGTGACTAGATCTCACATGCTGCAATTCAGAGTTTGAACACCACAGTTAAAGATCCTTCATGCTGCAACGGAGACCTGATGCAGCCAAATAAATCCATAAATAATATTAAAAAAAAAAAAAAAGGCGGCGAGATGTAGGATCTATGCTGACTACTCACTATGGAACTCAACTGAAGTTTTTAAAACCTTCGAGGTCTTTACAAAATACAGTTGCTTTGTCCAACTTTGCGACATTCAAATTAAAACCTCTGTTTATCCACTTGTTTACCGAAACCTGTAGCAAATGAGATTAACATTAAAAAAAGGAAAAGACAACAAGATAATTAAGTTTGATTGCTCCAGAGCAGGTTGGTGACAGCCTTGGAAACATGCCAACACTAATTGACTGGAGCTATTTCCCACACAGCTAATTGCAATTGGTCATTGAAAGCCCTTGAAATTCTCTCAGGTCCCCTTGGCTGAAGTGTGGAGAAGGGATTTAGAAGTGTGAAGGAGACCGGGGCTTGGAAAGAGACCTACCAGGGACATCTGGTCCTTCCTCTCCTAGAGTGCAGTTAATGTCAGTGTTGTCAACTCTTGTCCTCCCTTGGACCAGGGTCCCATGGACACTGAGATGGCTAAGTTCACTGAGGATGCAGAGGCTATGCCAGAGAGGGATACGTGATCACACCTTCTCTGATCTCCCCCAACTTTGACTAACTGTTGACCATGTTCAAGTCCTGTGCTGGAAATTGCAAGGACACACCTCTTTAAGTTGCTTGAACTGACCTGCAGTGGATAACTTTAAAAATGGCAGAACAGATGTATATGTATGGCTGAGTCTCTTTGCTACCTGAAACTATTACAACATTGTTAATCGGCTATCCTACAATATGAAATAAAAAAAATTTTTTTAATGACAGAACGAAATGCAGTGGGCTGCCAGTAGCAGAATGCTGGCTCTAGTAGGGGGGACAGATGGATTAACCAAGCAGGGAGGAAGAGCAGGAGAATCAAGGAACACTTAATGAGGAAGATCCCTATAAGTAAGGTCTTGAAGAATAAGATTTAGACGCATGGAGGAGAGGAGGGGGAGATCTGCCTGAGCAGAGAGACAGGAGGGTTAAGGGAAGACCACACGTGAGTGAGGCTGGAGTGCTCTGTCCATTGAAGGTGTGCTCCACTCTTCTAGTGCCAGGGAACGGATGCCCCATCCCGGTTACTGGTAGGACTCTCATGGGAGCAGGAATCTTGCAGGGGCTTGGGGCTCCCCAGGCTGAGGGGGCAGACATGTTTCAGGGTACAAAGCAGCTTGTGATCAAGTCTCCCTGCAGCTCTTTCAGTGGAGCTTCTTCTGACCTCTACCCTCTGCTGACTGTTAATGCACTCAGCTCTCCTCTGCCTCTGGACCCCTCCCTGGAACCCTGGGGTTCAGCTGGTTGCCCATCAGCCTCACAATTTCAGCATACCCATGGCTTCTGCCTCCCCACATCTCTGCCTCTTGAAAGCTGGGTACCATCCTCTCTCTCTGCACTTCTTTTTTTCTACTTTGGCCCGCCGCAGCAATAAATGATTTCCTACCTACATATCCAGTTGAAATCCTCACAAAGGTGAACCTCATTAGCCTTGGACATATGACAAATACCTGTCGCCAATAAGATTTGGATCATATGTCCAGTACTCGTCAAATTGCACACACTCGGAACAGTGTGTGGACACCTGATGGTAATTCACTGGAGCCATTTGCTTGAACAAGCAGCTATGGGAAAGGAGTTCTCAGAAGGGGTTTGGGGTGGTGGGTTAAACTTGTCTAAGCAAAAAGATATAGTAAGAAAAACAAGCTGTTGGTTACCAAAAGTGGAAGGGGGAGGGATAAATTAAGAGTACAAGATTAGCCGATACAAGCTACTATGTATAAAATGAAATCGCCAACAGGGTCCTACTGTGTAGCACAGAGAACTTTATTCAATATCTTGGAATAAAGTATTATGGAAAAGAATCTGAAAAAGAACGTATATACTTTGTTGTACACCGGAAAGTAACACAACATGGTAAATCAACTACGTGCCTGTGTGTGCTAAGTTGCCCCTGTTGTGTCCGACTCTGTGTGACGCTATGGACTGAAGCCTGCCAATCTCCTCTGTCCCTGTGATTCACCAGGCAAGAATACTGGAGCGGGATCCCATGCCCTCCTCTGGGGGATCTTCCCAACCCAGGGATGGAACCCGAGTCTTTTAAGTCTGCGTGCATTGGCAGGCAGGTTCTCTAACACGAGTGCCACCTGTGAAGCCCTAAGTAACTATGTGCTTAGTCGCTCAGTCGTGTCCAACTCTTTGCAACACCACGGACTGTAGCCCGCCAGGCTCCTCTATCCATGCGGATTCTTCAGGCAAGAATACTGGAGGGGGTTGCCATTTTCTTCTCCAGGGGATCTTCCAAACCCAAGGATCGAACCCAGGTCTCCCTCATTGCAGGCGGATTCTTTACCATCTGAGCCACCAGGGAAGGCCACTGTTCAACTAAAAAAAGATACAGAGAGGTAAAAGGCAGGAAAATTGGCTTCGAGTAAGTTCATGGAAGAACCTGAATTCTAGACCAAAGATTCTCAAACTTGATCATTAGTCAGGACCACCTATTCCCCAGTTTCTGATACAGTAGGTCCAGGTTGAACCCAAGAAATCTCACTTCTGATAGGCTCTCATGCTTGTCCAGACACTGTGCTTTGAAAACTGCTGACCTGGACTGATTTAGACTCCCTCCCTCAGGGCCCATCTGGCCTACTGCCTATGTGTGTATGACCCTGAATGAAAAGTGGTTTTCACATTTTTTAACGGTTGGAGAAAAATGAAAAAAAAATTTCTGTGACCTGAATACTATATGAAATTCAAATTTCAGTGTCCATAAATGAAGTTATATTGGAATGCAGCATGCTCGTTTGCTTATGTATTGCCTATGGCTACTTTCAGAAGGAGCAGCAGAATAGAGAAGAGGCCACAGGACTCACAAAATATTTGCTATCTGGATTTTTTAAAAATTTATTTATGTATTTGGCTGTGCCAGGTCTTAGTTGCAGCACGTGGGATCTAGTTCTCTGACCAGGGATCGAACCTGGGCCGCCTGCATTGGGAGTGTGGAGTTTTAGATACCCTAGAGTACCAGGGAAGTCCCTTATTATTATTACTAATGATTTTATTTTATTTGGCCATGCAGTGCAGCATGAGAGATCCTCGCTCCCTGACCAGGGATCAAACCCATGTCCCTTGCATTGAGAGTACAGAATCTTAACCACTGGACTTCCAGGCAAGCCCCAATTTGGATTTTTATAGGTGAAGCTTGCCAACCTCTGTTATGGACTAAAGGGTATGGTAATACTCTAAATGTGCCAGAGGTTATTTGCAGAAAAGAGACATACATGACACTAGAAATCCTCTTGGGGAATTCTTTGACTCACTAAATGACCTGGTCCTCGAGTTTCTGCTTCCTGGGCTCAGGGTAGAGAGCCTGTACCCCCTCACCCCTACTCCCAGGACCATCCCTGGACAAAATGTCCCAGCCCCCAGTGAGCATCTACCTCCTGGAAGCTGGGTCCTGGGACCTGAGTTTCTGGATCGTCAGCAGGGCTGACTCTGCCCCCAACCACAGCTGTTCTTTATAGTCACTGGCTTAATAGATCATCATCTATTTCCTGCTTAAAATAATTAGTGGGATTGTGGCCTGCTCCCTGGGCCAATCCCGGGGGAGGGGATTAATGTGAGTAGGATGCTTCCTGGCCATCTGGGCGTTGATACCCCTCATTCCCACAGCGGACTTCTTGGAACCTTCTGGCTCTTACACTGACAGTCTAGGATCTGTGAAGAGATGCATAGGGATGCGTGCCTTTCTACTCCTTGTCCTCTGCCCTCCCCAACATTTGCAACACTGATTCCCCTCCTCCTCCCCATCCCCTACATCCCCTCCCCCCACCCCACTTAACTTGTTAAATTAAGCCCAATAATAATAATACTAACTAACCCTGAGTAATGGGCTTCCCAGGTGGCTCAGAGGTAAAGATCTGCCTGCCTATACAGGAAACACAAGAGACTCGGTTTGATCCCTGGGTTGGGAAGATCCCCTGGAGAAGGGAATGGCAACCCACTCCCGTATTCTTGGATGGGAAATCCCAAGGACAGAGAAGCCTGGTGGGCTACAGTCCATGGGATCCCAAAGAGTCAGACACGACAGAGAAACTAAACAACAACAACCCTAAGTGAATGATTATCTTCTGTCAGGTGCTGTTCTCAGCCTTGAGTGTAGCTTGTCATAATTAGTCCTCACAAGAAAGACATCAGAAAAACAAGATTATTACCCCTGGAAAAAATGAGACACAGAGGGGTTTAGCAACTGTCTAAAGTCAAATAGCTGGTAATTGGAAGACTCTGTAGATCCCTGCTCCTCTCATTACAGGGCATTGCCCCTCAGTCACACCATAAATTCACTGGTCCTGAGAAAAATTATCTCCAAGAGATGGAAAGAAGCTTACATCAGTCTCTATTTGAAATGTGAAAGCTAAAAATTAATAAAGCTTTTCAAGGAAAACATCTTTGTGACCTTGAATAGACAAAGATTTCTTAAACAGGACATGAAAGAGTTCACAATAAAGACGAAAGATAAATTGGTGAATGTTAAAGTTAACAACTTCTATTTATCAAAAGACACCATTAACAGAGTGAAAAGATAACCTTTTTTATAAGCAAAAGTATTTGAATAGACTCTTCATAGAAAAAGATATTCTAATGGCCATTAAATATACAAAAAAGTGCCCAACTTGATTAGTCATCAGGAAAATGCAAATTAAAACAGTGATGTGATACATTACACCTCCACCAGATGAAAAACAAAACTAAACTTCTGTCTTTTGACATCCAAGTATTGGGAAGGATGTGGAGCAGTCAGAACACTCATACACTCCCGGGGGGAATATAAATTCATGCAACTGCTTTGGCCAACTGGCAGCAGCTACAAGAGCTTAACTGAGGCCCAGCCCATGACCCATCCATTCTATCCCCAAAGAAAGGTGTACAAACGTTCATCAAAAGAAATCTACTGAAAATCTCGTAGCAGCACCATGTGTAATAACCCCCAAATGGAAAATACCTAAATGGGCATCAATAGTAGGATGGATAAGTAGGGTTATATACACACAACGGAATACTATGTAGCAGTGATAGACTGGCACAGCTACTCACAGTATGGATTAATTCACCTTACCAGCAATGTTGAGCAAAGGAAGCCAGACACAATACACATACAAAGGAAGGTAATCTATGCTGTTGGCAGTCAGGACAGAAGTTGCTCTGGTGGGATTGGGGTGGGGCAGGTGTCAGTTAACTGGAAAAGGGGGCTTGAGGGGCTCCTGGTCATGTTCTTTCTTGATTTATGTGCTGTTAAACAAGTATGCTCAGTTTGTGAACATTTTTGTCTGCTGTTTTTATGTGCCCTTTCCTATATGCAGACTGTATGCACATTTCCTGTATGTATGTTGATAAAACATTTACACAATATCTCTATTGGACCCACAGTGAATAACAGTTTGTTCCTGATCCGCCTGTCCTTTGGTCTGACATGCATGGTTTCCTAATGTTTTGTGCATACAGATTGCTGTTGCTGTTTACAAAAAGTCATGTTGACTCTTTGTAACCCCATGGACTGTAGCCTGCCGGGCTCCTCTGTCCATGAGATTTTCCAGGCAAGTATACTGGAGTGGGCTGCCATTTCCTCCTCCGGAGGATCTTTCCAACCCAGGAGTCAAACCCACGTCTCCTGCATTGGCAAGCAGATTCTTTACCACTGCACCACATGGAAAGCCCATGTAGGTAGACATGAGGACCTATTTATGGATTTCTCATTAAGGGAGCAGTTGAGCTCAGGAAAATCCCATCACCCGCCTTGTAGTAACAAAGATACCCACTCTGAAGGCAATTTCCAAGCACATTCCCAGATGAGTTAAATCTCTCAAGCACCCTTTCTTATTCTGAAGAGTCTTCTGTAGTCTGATCCATCGCCCACATCTTGGTTGTCAGCAAACTTTCCTGCTTTGCTCAAGGAAGAAATTCTTTCTGACGAGGCTAACAGGGAGAGTGTTTCCTGAGCATAGTGACATCCAGATAGACATGAACTGGTATCAGTTGTCAGTCCCTGGCACTCATGAAGATTAGAAGCTGGAAACCAGCAAGCATATCTGCCTTAGCAACTTGTCTTCTTGGGTTTCATGGTTCTCTACTTTAAGTGTGAATTAGTTGCCAATACTCAAAATCTGATTTCACCTAAAACTCTAGGGTTTGGGCTTTTCTGGGGGGAAAAAAAAAAGTCCAGTGTCATCCGTCTCACTGTGGCCATGTTATGTCCTGGTCCTGCCAATAAGAGGCTGCAACTCCCAGTGTAGAAAGTTGGAAAATAGCAGCAGAAGGCCCCTGTTCTGAAGGACTTGATAAGATACGACACTGGACGTTTCATCAATCGGGTCAACAATTATTGATGGGTCAGACCCCGTGCTAGGGGCTAAGCCAGTTATTTAAGCATTTTGATCTTAAGTTTCATCCTCTCTAAAAGAGGAGATTGAACTAGAGATTTTGTACACTCCCCTTCAGCTTTAAATTTTGATCCTTCTCTGACTTCAGTTAAACTCTGGAGAAGCATGATGTGTAAGTAGGTCTTACAGGTAGGTGAATCATTTCAAAATAACATGAGTAAGTCCCTGTAGGCATACCCAACCCCTCCATGGTCACCGGGGTACAGCACGGCCTTTCTTTTTGAGTATTAACACCCAGGAGTCTATGACAAAAGACCTAGTAAAAGCCTCTTGGTCATCCCCCAGTGCCTCAGTGGTAAAGAAACCCCCTGCCAATGCAGGAGGTACGTGTTTGATCCTTGGGTTGGGAAGATTCTCTGAAGAAGGAAATGGCAACCCACTCCAGTATTCTTAGCTGGGAAATCCCATGGACAGAGGAGCCTGGTGGGCTACAGTCCATGGGATCGCAAAGAGTTGAACACACAACTTAGTAACTAAAAAGCAAAACACCTCTTCGCGGCCTTGGGAAAAGAGATCGTGAAAGAAAACATCTATCCTCCAGACTTCTACCTAAAGATGGCACTTGATACTTTTCTTCTAGAGGATTCACTGAATTTCTCATTTTTCATACCAGTATCTGAATATTGTTGTATACCCAGATACTGGTGTGGAAGATACCCCACACCTACTGAATCAAAGTCTGCATTTTAGCAAGATAACCCTGGGTTCCTTACGAATCCATCATCATCCCAGCCAACAGTCAGATGGAAGGACAGACAGCAGTTCTGGTCTCAATCTTCCTTCACTGGCCTCAGACACCAAGATGACACTACCCATACATCCCTGGAGTGGGCTGGCCCTCCAGGCCCCCTGCCCCCCACCCACCCCTATTCAAGAAAGCATCTTGGGATTCTAGCAAGTGATTGTTTCAATTCATTATGCCTTTTCAAAAGCAAATCATGTGCATGCTTTCCTCCCATCACCACTACCAAATGACAAATGGCCATGACCCTCTTCACAACTGCTCACGACACACCTGTGAGGGAGACACACAGTGGAGAAGGGCTAGCATGTGGCCTGGAAAGGAGAGGCCAGCTTGAGAATGGGAAGAGCAGGGCTTCCCACTTTACTCCAGGCAGATGCTAATGAGCCTCACCAGCCCTTAACCTCCCTGCCAGAGAAGCAAGCCCGTAATGTGACGAGCTGTCACAGCTCATTATGGGGACAGTCGCCTGTGGGTCCACAGGTACCCACAGGCATAAGAGGGGGCAGAGGGCCTGAAGAAGGGGCTCAGGGGATACAGAGAGCCCCCCACGCCAGGTCAGTCTCTGCCCTGTGTGTCTGCTGGGCAGCTTTTTCTCACGCAGGCTCTGAGGAAAGCCTGCTTGGTAAGAGGACTTGCTCCCTCCTGGGTGGCATGGTGGGGCTGGGCACTGCCCAGCCGGGAGCATCACTCAGGCAGGTGCTTGGGCCACACCAGCAGCTCCAGGACAGGGGCTATTGGAGAGGAGAGGAAACAGAATGAGCATGTGGGCTGGGGAGGGAGGACCCAAGCTTTTCTACTGGTTCTCATGAGGATTCCACTTTCCTCCAGGTAAATCAGACCCCCTCACCTCCCATGTAACAGGTCAGTCACTGAGTCCTGGATCTAAGGATAGGACGCAACCAGAAGTTTGATCTGTTCCCGATTCCCATTACCAGGAAAAGAATCAGTATCCCCTCATCACAGATGAGGCCACCAAGCCCCAAATGATCAAACAGCACACCCAAGGCCATTGGACCAAGCCTGTTTGGAAACGGAGGACCTGGGTACTGTTCGCATTTCTGTCTCTCTCTCTCCCCATATCCACACAGTCTCATAGCAGGCCACTGGATCACCATGAACGGGACTCTTTGTATGGCCCATATCCTCTGGCTCCATTTGGGGAGGGTCCTGGGGGTGAAGCCCCTGCAGGGGGCTCAGCTGGAGAAGGGAGCTCATGTCTTGATGCTGATGGAAGGCCCTGAGCCAGAGTAGGACAGGGCTTGTTGGCAGCACAAACCTGGGCCTCCTGAAGAGGAGGAGAAGGCTGAGAAGTCTCCAGGCAACCATCTAAATGCATGAGGGTGAATGTCAAGAGGGCTGAGGAGCCTGGAAGACTCCAGGAGCCCTCAGGCCTGAAGTTAAAGGCAGACACAATCCCAGATGTTATCTGGGGCAGGACGTGTCTCCCCGGGGACAGTGCCTGAAATTTCAGACTCCAAGTCCCTGAAATTAGAGGTGGCAGGGGCTGCAGTGGGTAGGACCAGAGAGGCAAAGTCAAAGCTGTGATCTTTCCCCCAGGCGCTGGAGGAAGGTGGCGCAGAGCAGAACTGCCACTGGGTCAGATTCCACAGCCGAGGTCTCAGCATCTGTAAACAGGAGACAGGGGAGGTGTCTGAGAAAATGAGACTAGGGGGCCAAGAGGACAGGGATATGCTGACTAGAGAAAAAGCATTGCTAGCTTAACAGCACACAGAGTGTAGGTCGGCAGGGGTGGTGGGAGTGGGGTATCCGAGTGGAAGTGGAGAGTCTGATGGGAACACGTTTTGTTTGTGATGGAACAAAACACAGCTCTCAGTATGTAAAGTACGGAGCCATCCGGATGGTTAAAGTGCTTCTTCAGAATGAAGTTGAGGGACTTCCCTGGTGTTCCCACGGTTAAAACTTTGTGCTCCTAAGGCAAGGGGACCAGGTTCGATCCCTAGCCGGGGGAGCTAGATCCCGTGCGCCACAACTGAAGATCCCACACGTGGCAACTAAGACCTGGAGCAGAAAATTTTTTTTAAAAAAAGAGAGCCTAGAACTTTGTCAGCCCTGATGTCCATGGAAGGGACTTACATGGATAGTGAATATAGGGATACTGTCTAAAGACTAATTTTCTGAAAGCACTCTGGCTGGCGAAGTAGAAAGAAAAGAGTTTGACTAGATTAGGGCAAAAATAAATGAGTATAAATTATGTGTTGGGTTGTTTATCAGTGTGAATGGGAGAATTAATCGGCGACGTGCGTGTCTCTGGATATGTGTGGAGGTGTAATTCAGAAATGGCAGCAAGGCAGCATTAAGGTTGAGAAATGGTGCAATTAAAAGAGTCAAAAATCACCTCTGTGACTGCTCCTGCATCACCATTAATTCAGCCACATTACCTTCTGTAAACATCTCGCGTAGTCCCGCTTGCAGCTACCAGCAGCTCACAGAGGAGGACCAGCTGCCGGCGGTACCGCCCAGGCTCCTTGGNAGGCAGCATTAAGGTTGAGAAATGGTGCAATTAAAAGAGTCAAAAATCACCTCTGTGACTGCTCCTGCATCACCATTAATTCAGCCACATTACCTTCTGTAAACATCTCGCGTAGTCCCGCTTGCAGCTACCAGCAGCTCACAGAGGAGGACCAGCTGCCGACGGTACCGCCCAGGCTCCTTGGGGAAATTAGTGATTTTCCTATTTGACCAGCCTCTAGGTTAACTGAGTCCTGCCCAGCACAGCTGCAACCATTTATATCATATCATCCTGCAGGTGCCAGCAGGGGAAAGAAGCAACACGGCCATCAGCCACCCATTGATGGACAAGGTCTCTGGGACAGGGCCTGAGATGCTGCATTTTTAACAAAGTCCTAGCAGTGCTGACCCTGCTGGTCCCAGGCTGCCTTTGAGTGGCAAGGATCTAGATAATATGGATCAGAAGCACTGAGGTCACTCGGGAAATTTTAGAAATACTGGTCTCGAGTCCCACCCCAGGCTTCCTGAGTTGGGATCCGCATTCAAACAAGATTCCCAGTGCCCATTCGTGTTTGAGAAGCTCTGACTTAGAGCACTTCTTTGGTTTTTCCAAGGGATCTTCCCGACCCAGGGATCGAACCCGGGTCTCCCGCATTGGAGGCAGACACTTTAACCTCTGAGCCACCAGATCTAGATAATATGGATCAGAAGCACTGCGGTCACTCGGGAAATTTTAGAAATACTGGTCTCGAGTCCCACCCCAGGTTTCCTGAGTTGGGATCCGCATTCAAACAAGATTCCCAGTGCCCATTCGCGTTTGAGAAGCTCTGACTTAGAGCACTTCCTTGGTTCACCTTAGATCTGTGATTTCCCTGCAATGAGAGACAGAAGTGCTTGTGTCCACTTGTGAGTGTTTGGGGGCACAGATGGCATTCCAGTCCTTGAATCCTGCCACTCATGTCTCCTTCCTTCTGGCTTCTCAACGGAAGGAGACTTAGTCGAGGAAAAGTAGCGAAACAGGGAACTGAATGCAGGAATAAAAGAGCCTATAAACATGAACTTGTGAGCCAGCACCTGACTCTTCCCAATGCAGAGCTCCTGGGATGATGCAGGCTGATGCACCGGTCCGGAGAGCCCAGGAGGATTCCTCATCTTACAGAAATACTGGGTTTCTGGGGGCACACTGAGCTCGCTCACCCCATCAGCTGCAGGATCAAGGATCACCCACCTGCCTCACCTCCCAGGCACAGGTGGAAATGCCGGAGCAGATGTGAGGGTCTGGCCAGCCAGTCTGGAAAGGCAGAGGGGTCTTATATTTGACTCATAGTGATGAGGCTGGGCGTGTGATCCATCTCGCCAGGTGCCAGAAGTAAAAGAAGAAAGTGATCTCGGCTCCTGTCAGGACAGTCATTAAACACCCAGAGTGGATTCCCAGGTGGTTCAGCCATAAAGAATCTGTCTGCCAGTGCAGGAGATGCAGGTTTGATCCCTGGGTCAGGAAGATCCCTTGGAGGAGGAAATGGCAACCCACTCCAGTATTCTTGCCTGGGATGTTCCATGGATAGAGGAACCTGGTGGGCTAATAGTCTATTGTGTAGCACAGAGTCAGACATTCTGAACACTGAATGGGGCAGTCAGACTGGCAGCTCCTCTTGCCTTGGTGAGAAGTCTGTAGGGGGGGTTGGCAGAGCTTGCCAATGCAGGAGATGCAGGTTCGATCCCTGGGTCAGGAAGATCCCTTGGAGGAGGAAATGGCAACCCACTCCAGTATTCTTGCCTGGGATATTCCATGGACAGAGGAACCTGGTGGGCTAATAGTCTATTGTGTAGCAAAGAGTCAGACATTCTGAACACTGAATGGGGCAGTCAGGCTGGCAGCTCCTCTTGTCTTGGTGAGAAGTCTGTAGGGGGGGTTGGCAGAGTGATGGAGTCCCCTCAACCACTCTTGGGACCAAGGGACTGAGTGCAGCCTCCGAGGTTGTTCCTCCCACAGCCGCTGCCAGATGGTGTGGAAGCTGATGGTGTGATGAAGGGCAGAGGCCACTCCTGCTGGCCTGATGCTCGGTAGTGGAGGGGGCAGCAGGCGGAGTGGCGATCAAGAGTTGTCTGCCTCTTTTCAGGAAGACTGTGACATGGATGCTTTACTGGGAATAAGGAGCAAGACCTCTTACTACACACTGTAAGGGAGCAGAGCATTGCTTACCCTGGAGAAGGAATAAGGGGAGACACAGTGATGCCTTCTGGGCACAACCATTCCTCACAGCTGCCCACAGAGCCACCAGTTCACAGAAGGTGATTGTGGGTGTTCTCTCTAGGGGACAGGGCTATGGAGTCCCCTCAACCACTCTTGGGACCAAGGGACTGAGTGCAGCCTCCGAGGTTGTTCCTCCCACAGCCGCTGCCAGATGGTGTGGAAGCTGATGGTGTGATGAAGGGCAGAGGCCACTCCTGCTGGCCTGATGCTCGGTAGTGGAGGGGGCAGCAGGCGGAGTGGCGATCAAGAGTTGTCTGCCTCTTTTCAGGGAAGACTGTGACATGGATGCTTTACAAGGAGTAAGGAGCAAGACCTCTTACTACACACTGTAAGGGTGCAGAGCATTGCTTACCCTGGAGAAGGAATAAGGGGAGACACAGTGATGCCTTCTGGGCACAACCATTTCTCACAGTTGCCCACAGAGCCACCAGTTCACAGAAGGTTATTGTGGGTGTTCTCTCTAGGGGACAGGGCTTTGAAACAGAAGGGAATTTGTTCTCTGTTTCTCCAGAGAAGGGCTGTGGACCAGTGAAGAGAAGTCACAGGGGAGCTTAGTTTTTGGCAAGCATCAAAGACAGGAGAAGAGGACCTACTGTATGAGCTTTGGAGTCAACCAACTGTACCACCTGAGCGTGTCACTGGACGTTCTATACTCCAGGTTTCTCATCTCTAAAGTGGAGATAAAGTAAGTTAAAGTGTTTAGCATTGTGTTAGAACATATTATCTTTGTTTTCATTAGGATTAAAAGAGGATGTTTAACAGTGTGCTCTGACAGCTGGCAAGACAGCGAGGTCAGTAGTCTGCCTCTGAGTGGATGAAGCTTTGAGTTGTCTGACAAGGAAGAAGGATCTCAGCACACAGATGGGCCCTGTCTAACCCTAGTCTGGGCGGCACTTTTCTGGGCAGCTCACCAACTGCAGGTCCCCTCTGAGTTTGCTTTCTAGAACAGGTCTTATTTCGTTTTGCTTTGCTTTGTTTCCCAGAAGAAAAAGGGCAAGAAAGTGTACCAGAAGTGTAGAAATTCTTTCACATGAATCCTCAGGACAGAAATTTTCAAGGTCTCTAAATGGAAGAAGAAAAGGGCAGGGTGGCCGTCTTCAGCATCATGCCTGCTTTAGGCTGAGCAAGGAGAGGCCACATGGTACCCTGCCTATAGTACTGAGTATCGTAGGATGGTCTCTATGGCAACCCATGGCTAAGAGGCTCTGGGTGCTAGAACACAGTCAGGCACAATTAACCTCTCCCTCACCTGTGTCAGGAGAGTCAGCTACCCCCATGGATGCAAAACCTTGGTCTCCACTCCTTCAGAACTAAAGTATCTGAGGATATACTTCAGACTGTCAAAATAGTTAGCAGAAATAAGAATTGCTATATAACATATTTCAGGTGTACAGCATAATAATTCATTATTTATATATGCTAGAAAGTAATCCCCACCATAAGTCTAGTCACCATTCATCACCATAAATTGACCCCATTCCCCCATTTCTGTCCCCACAACTCCCTTCCCCTCTGGTCAGCCAACAATCTGTTCTCTATCCAATAATCTGTTCTCTGGGTCTATGAACTTTGTTTTGTTTTGTTTGTTTCAATATTTTTAAATTACACACACACACAAGTGAAATTCTATGGTATCTGTCTTTCTATGTCTGATTTGTTTCATTTACCATAATGCCTTCAAGGTACATCCATGTTGTTGTAAATGGCCAGCTTTCAATCTTTTCATGGCTGAGTGGTATTCCAGTGTGTGTGTGTAAAACCCTCAGGCTACCTCATTCTCCCATTTCTGTCCCCACAACTCCCTTCCCCTCTGGTCAGCCAACAATCTGTTCTCTATCCAATAATCTGTTCTCTGGGTCTATGAACTTTGTTTTGTTTTGTTTGTTTCAATATTTTTAAATTATACATACACACAAGTGAAATTCTATGGTATTTGTCTTTCTATGTCTGATTTGTTTCATTTACCATAATGCCTTCAAGGTACATCCATGTTGTTGTAAATGGCCGGCTTTCATTCTTTTCATGGCTGAGTGGTATTCCAGTGAGTGTGGGTAAAACCCTCAGACGTGCAGATGACACCACCTTTATGGCAGAAAGCAAAGAGGAACTAAAGAGCCTCTTGATGAAAGTGAAAGAGGAGAGTGAAAAGCTGACTTAAAACTCAACATTCAGAAAACAAAGATCAGCGCATCCAGTCCCATCACTTCATGGCTAATAGATGGAGAAACAATGGAAACAGTGACAGACTTTATTCTGGGGGGCTCCAAAATCACTGCAGATGGTGATTGCAGCCATGAAATTAAGAGACACTTGCTCCTTGGAAGAAAAGTTATGACCAGCCTAGATAGCATATTAAAAAGCAGAGACATTACTTTGCCAGCAAAGGTCCAACTAGTCAAAGCTATGGTTTTTCCAGTGGTCATATATGGATGTGAAAATTGGGTTATAAAGGAAGCTGAGCACCAAAAAATTGATGCTTTTGAACTGTGGTGTTGGAGAAGACTGTTGAGAGTCCGAACTGTGGTGTTGGAGAAGACTCTTGAGAGTCCCTTGGACTGCAAGGAGATCAAACCAATCCATCCTAAAGGAAATCAGTCCTGAATATTCACTGGAAGGACTGATGCTGAAGCTGAAACTCTAATACTTTGACCCCTTGATGGGAAGAACCAACTCATTGGAAAAGACCTTGATGCTGGGAAAGATTGAAGGCAGGAGGAGAAGGGAATGACAGAGGATGAGATGGTTGGATGGCATCACCAACTCGAGGGACATGAGTTTGAGTGAACTCCGGGAGTTGGTGATGGACAGGGAAGCCTGGCGCGCTGTAGTTCATGGGATCGCAAATAGTTGGACACAACTGAGCAACTGAACTGAACTGAAATACCACATCTTTATCCATTCATCTATCAATGGATAATTAGGTTATTTCCATATCTTGGCTCTTGTAAATAAAGCTGCAATGAACATAGGAATGCATATATATATTATATATATGCTTTGTTATATATAATATTTATACATATATATATATATATTGCATTACTGTCTTTACATTCTTAAGGTAATACCCAGAAGTGCAAGATCTTGGTCATATGATAGTTCTGTCTTTATGAGAGCTGTCAATCGATTTGAAAAATTAAGCAATAATCAATCAATCAATCACTCCACTCTCCCGTCCACCCCTCCCATGTAGCAGGATTGACGAGTGAACTTGGAACCTGCCTGAGACTGATAAAATTTCCTCCCTTCCACACATCTGAGCACGCATCCTGCCATGTTGAGAGGGGCTAAGACCCCAGGACTTGGATGCTAGCTCTGGAAGGAGATGGAAGCCCAATTTGAGTTCTGAGCTCAATTTTATAATTCAATTCTGCTCTTCCAGAGAGCTCTGCATTAGAGTCTGGGGTACACAGGGGTTGTTTATTCCCCATAAAGCTTCTCCTTGCATGTACCTCTTCAGGGGAAAGGGATCGAAAGATTAGAACTTGGGCAGTTCAGGGACTCTTGCCCAGAACATCAAAACCTACACTTGACCTAATAATATGCCATTCAGAGATGGGCGAAGGCATCGGGTGGCATTGGAGCTGGGTCTTGGAGGATGGATAGACATCTGACAGGAGGATGAGGGTATTTATTCCTCAGGCTCCCTGAGAGGTAGGGAGGGGAGTGCATGGGGCAAGGTTGCCCAGCAGAGCTTTCCCACAGCCACAGAGGCATTCTCTACTTCTTTGATGTTCTCACCATCTAATTTGAGTTGTCTAAGTGATGGATGGGCTGGGAGGGCTGTTTCTCAGTGGGTAAGGGATTCTGAGTCTGCTGGGTCGGCATGTTTTTGGCAGGCTGTCTGTCTTGATTTGTTTCTTTGAAGGGCCATTGCTTAGAAAGACTTTGTGATCAGCAGAGCCTGGGGCTGCTAGGTCGTGTCTGTTTCTGTGCTCTAGCAGGCATGCTATCCCAGGCTCAAAGCTCTGTTATCTTTATTTTTCAGCCTCCAGTAATTCCCCCCTGGAGGAGGGATAACTCCAGCTTTGGGATGGGGATTCTGAGATGGGGTGGGATCTTTGGCTTCACTGCTGGGGACCTGTTGAGTAGTTTGTGAACTCAGGTGGAGAATGCGATGACATAATAGCAAGTAGGATGGGTCATGTGTCGTATTACATCCATGCATCCAATCACTCATGCAGCCTATATTCACCAGGCTCTTATTTTGCCTCAGATACTGGACTCAGATAAGACATGGTGCCTATTTTCTCCAGGAATAAGCCAATGAACATAGCATGTGAACATGCCATGTCAGAGGGAAGTTCAGGGACTCTCTGGAGCAAGGAGGAGTGTTTCTGCCTTAGCCTAAGATGGGGCATGGTCAGGGAAGATTCAACCTCTAAGCACCCAGCACCCCAAATAAGGACCCAATGACTATTTTAAGGATGCCTGAACATTGTGTAGACGGTTAAGTAAAAGAGAAAAGGTTTTATTGTTTTTATTGCTATATCTGGCTCCACAGCATGACAGACTCCTTCAAATAACTGTGGTGCTGAAAAATTTTACTCAGATTGCCTTTGCCTCTAAACCCCAGCATCCAGCATTTTCCCACCTCATTTCTCTTCTCTATGTTTTTCTCCCAACCTTCTTCTCTACCAATCCCCAGGCCACATTTTTCCAATACTACATTTTAGGTGGTGCAGTGGTAAAGAATCCACCTGCCAATGCAGGAGGCACAAGAGACAAGGGTTTGATCCCTAGGTTGGGAAGATCCCCTGGAGAAGGAAATAGCAACCCACTCCAGTATTCTTGCCTGGAAAATTCCATGGACAGAGGAATCTGGTGGGCCACAAAGTCCATGAGGCCACAAAGAGCTGGACTCGACTGAGCAGGATGCATACACACTCTACCTAGCTTCATGTGGAAAACTACTCTGAGTATGCTAATTTCATTGACTCCTTCCTGCCTCCCACACAGGCAACCCCACCTTCCAACAGTGCTTCTAGGAGGGAGGGCAGGCTGTGAGCAGGGACCTGCTTGCACTCCTCTGGCCTCAAGCCCCAGCAGTTCATATGCCTGCTGCAACCAACATGACCTCCCAACGTTTTTTTTTTTTTTAATTTACATCATCTTTGGTGTTGAAGCTTTGTCATATGTTTATGGGCTATTTGATGTCCTCTTTTTTAAAAGTAATTTTATTTATTTACTTTTGACTGCACTGGGTCTTTGTTGCTTTGCCCGGGCTTTCTCTAGTTCAGAGAGCAGGGGCTACTCTCTAGTTGGGGTGCGTGGGCTCCTCATTGCAGTGGCTTCTCTTGCTGTGGAGCACAGGCTCTAGGGTGAGTGGGCTTCAGTAATTGTGGTGCAGGGGCTGCGTGGCATGGAGGATCTTCCCAGACCAGGGACTGAACCTGTGTCCCCTGCATTGGCAGGTGGCTTCCTATCCACTGAACCACTGTGGAAGTCCTGCAACTTTCTTAATGTTGTCCTCTTATCGCTTTGTAAATGGAAGTCTTATCTTTCCCACTCTATTATAATCTACTGAAGGCCAGGACCAACGCCCTTGAAAGCTTTTCTGTGCTCCACACAGGCTGGCATTGTGAGAAGCACTCAGTGTTTGTCATCACTTTATCAAGAGGTTGATAAAAATGAGGCTGTTAATTCCATCTCTGGGACTTCATTTGCAATTAAATGGATGGTGATGCCTTGGTTATGGCTTAATTAATAAATTCAATAAACGTGAATTAAGGATCTGTGATGAGTCAGATGCTACGTACAGGCTCCACAGAGATGAATGGCAGGTCTCTGCTCTCAAGAAGTTCATAGTCTAGTAGGAGAGACAAACATGTGCAAACAGATATTTATAATACCATGGGTAATTGCTACAGAATAGGTTTGTTTAAAGGACTGTGAAAACCCAAAGGAGGGAGCGAGAGACTATGCTTGCTGACATGATGGATTATCTTCATTTCGAAGGATGCAAACAAGATTTCCAAAGGGGTAACGGGGAGCGTTCCAGGCAGAATAAAAGAGGGAACAAAGATCCAGAAGCACAGTGGAGTGGGAAGCTTCTTTGGAACAACTTGGGCATCTCAGTGTGTCTAGGACATGGGTGCTGCATTGGGGAATGGTGTCAGATTGTGCAAGCCCTTTCGTACCAGCTCAGGGATTGAGACTCTGTGTGGTTCTCACAGAGGGCCGAAGGAGGTTTCCAGACATGTGAGTCAGTGCCATGATCCTGTTCAGAAGACACCCTTTGGTCTCTTTCTGTCTGGAGTGCCAGGAAGGGCTACACAGAGGCCAAGAGAAGCCGAAGGATCGAATGGATTTAAGAAGAGAAGCTGATGGCAGAGGTCAGTTTACAAGGAAGCTCTAATTATTCTCTAACATATTAAGACTACTTTGGTGGTAGAGAGAACCCATCGACTGTAAGAGGAGGGATGGAGGAAATGGGGAACCATTAACAAGGAAAGAGAGATTTTTTTAAGCTGACTTTTTAAAAGGCTTTTCTAAAACATATATATATATATATATATATATATATGAGATAGCTAAATCATTCATGATATAGACATTAGTATCAATTAGATTAGTTGTAGATACAAGGAAAAAACAATTTAGAGAGTAAGTGGTTAAGGACAACTTAGAGCTTTCTCTGTTAATGCTTAACTATCATGGATGATTGCATGGTTTGTTCTGGTCTCCTAGTCATATGTAGAATTAATCCATATCTAACCTTTTTTGCATAGCATGTGAACAGACAAGCCAGACCTGCAGCCTTGTCCACAGCTGTCCAGCTGTGTACCCCGTTTACCTCAGCAGCTTCCTTCCATCCTGGACATCCTTTCCCTAGCCTTCCTGACAGGGAGACCCTCCCCTGATTCTACACTGTGAGTGGAGATGGGACGGACAGTATGAAATGTGCCAAGGGGCTTCCCAGGGTGGTGCCACCTTGCCTGAGTCACCAGAATCTGAATTTTCACCCTCAGTTTTGCAAGATCCCAAAGCCCAGTTCCTCAGTGTTCCAAAGTTAATTAAGTTCAGAAGGGCTGAGCAAACAAAATTCTACCAATTCATTAATTTACCATGAGAAACATAACCACCAGAGGGGATAGTCACTTGTGTCCTCCAGACCAGTGAGCACATTTACTCTGCTTTGACATTTCCGCAAGAAGCCAAATTTCAGCTTGGAAGTGGCGTGGTGAGTAAGGAGTCCCAACAACTGGAGACAGACATGTGCTGGAATAATGGACGCTGCTAGAGTTGTCTGATGCCCCCATGTCCCCCAGAGGAATTTTCCCACCCAGACACTCAAGCAGCACCAGTCTCCTGGTAGCAATTTCCCTGAACTTGTAGACAAAACTTTCAGGAAAAATGTTATTTGAGATGCTTGTGTTACTGGTGGTGAAATCAGGAAAGGACTGGGCAATAACAACCTCTGGTTTCAAATCAGAAGTTCCCACAGCCTCCTCTTGAGATTTAATTAATTTACTAGAGCAGCTCGTGGAACTTGGGGAAATGCTTACATTTCCTAGTTTATTAAAGGGCTTCATAAAGGATGGGCTTCCCAGGTGGCTTAGCAGTAAAGAATCCACCTGCCAGTGCCAGAGATACAGTTTCCATCCCTGGGTTGGGAAGACCCCCTGGAGAAGGAAATGGAAGCCCACTCTAGTATTCTTGCCTGGGAAATGCCATGGACAGAGGAACCTGGCCGACTACAGTCCATGGAGTTGCAAACAGTCGGAAATGACTGGGCAACTAAACAGCAACAACAGCATCATAAAGGATGAAGATCAACAGCGAGATGAGGAGACGCCTAGGACAAGATCCAGGAGGGTCTCAGGCACAGGAGATCTGTCTCCATTGAGCCGGGAGCTCCCTTCTGGGGTGGACATATGTGCCAACCTGGAGGCTCCCAAAGCCTCTACAGTTGGGATTTTATGGAGGCTTCCTTACAAGAGTACAATCAATTATTAACTCCGTTTCCGACCCCACTCCCCTCTCTGGAAGATGGGGCGTGGAGATGGGACTTAAAACTGAACGTTCCTCATCATGGCTTGGGCTTCCTGGTGACCAGCTTCCAGGCAGAAGCCCACCCGGAGTCACCTCCACAGAACAGAAGACCGTCCTAGCGCTCTTACGACTCAGAAATTTACAGGAGCTTTAGGAGCCCACGTGTCAGAGACGAGATCAAAGTCAAATGTGAGAATATGAGATGCTCCTAGAATTGTTATCACTTGGCAACTTACAAGGGTTTTAGGAGCTCCGTGACAGGAACTGGGCACAGAGACCAATATGCGTACGTTCTGTTATTTTCTATTCTTTCACACAGTCTACTGAGTCAAACTCTAATCTCTTCTGAAAACACCCTCACAGACACACCCAGAAATAATGTTTAGGAAAATATCTGGGGACCCGGCGACCCGGTCAAGTTGATGCAGAAAATGAACCATCACAACATTGAAGGTCAGAGAAAGGTTAAGTAGGTTACGGAACCTTCTCAAGAGGCTGTCTTTCCTGTGATGGCCTCTTTTTTTTTTCTTTCTGAAGTTTGCTTTTTCTGGCTCAGTTGGGCCTCACCACGCATCTCGCCGGCAGGTAAGCTGTAGCTTTCCTTTGTTCAGTTCAGTCTCTACCTTGAGTCTTCCAAACAGACACTTTTGCTTCTGCCGGCAGAGTGGGATCTGAGGAGAAAGAAGAGAGAAACACGTGTGGTCAGTCTGCACTATTTAATTGGAAGGACATTGCTCTCTAAGTAAAAAACTAAGGTAAGAGTAGTAAAAACACTCACGTATTCCATTCATCCAGGAATTCCACTTAATGTAAGTAAACAATTAAAAAAAAAAATAGGAAGAGCTGAAACTAGAGAATTCCATGGACAGAGAAGCGGGACAGGCTGTAGTCCATGGAACTGCAGAGTTGGACACGACTGTGCAACTAACTTACTTTCACTTTCACTTTCATCACACTACAAAATTGATGGCAATCAAAGTCCAACAATATGGAATCACTGGTTTAAAATACAGTGAGTGCATGTAAGACAGTACTGGGTAGCTTAAAAAAATAGGTGATAGGACTGAAATGATTCCTGGAAACATTTTTCTGTTATAATGCTAAGTAAAAAGGCTGGCTACAACTGTGTAAAAATTTATTAGCACAAGAAAAAACAAAGCGATCTAGTATAAAGACAAATTCTAGAAACTGTATAAGACCTGGGATATTTCGACTGATGTGTTTCCTTCGGTTCTGAAAAAGTTCTCTAATGTTGTCACACTGGTTTTGCAATTACAAATAAAGACATGCTACCAACACTGGCCTTTATAATTGGCTATTTTTGTGTACTGAGACATTGAATGAATTATATTTGAACGTGGCCATTGCATGCCTTCCAGGCTTGATGTCAGGGCCAAGGAGCCTGGCACCCGCGGCTGGCCTGTCCTCACCGTGAGAACGTTTTCCCCCCTGCAGGCAGCAGGAGCGTGAGAGACGAGCCCAGCAGACAGTGTGGCTTTGTGCCTGTGAGTCGGTTGTGTCAAAATACATTGTACTTCACGCCCTTTCTGACTCCCAGCCCCGAGAGACACACAATTCCTTCCTCGCAACTTGCTCAAAGCTTTCTGGTTTTGTTGCTTTGTAAATATGAAATTCACCCTGAAATTTGGAGTTTCTCATGACTTGAGAGACCCCGCCAGCTCTGCTCTGAGCATGCACAGGAGGGAAAACGTGGTTCTTGTTTTCCATTCCAGAGCCTGCACCCCATGATGTAGTCAAGCAAAGCATCCAAGGACTGGATGCCATGATGAACATGCACGTGACAAGCAGCTCCAGGTAATGCTCTGATGAGTGGCTCTGAGCACGGCACAGACCAAAAACCAGTGCTCCGAGACCAGCTAGCTAACCAGCTTAAGAACCAGTGGCTCGGATGTAAGCACGTCAGGTGGAGGTGGAAAGGACTAGAAAAGTTCTCTAAGCCTACCTCCTGCACTTGGCACAAACTCTCCCACCCTTCCATCACTGTGAAGCTGTCAGCCAGCTTCGGCCTGACTGCAGCCATGAGAACACACCTCTCAGAGGGCAAGCTGCTATCAGAATCACTCTCCATAGCTTGTGTTTCATGCTGTTGTCAGGGAGCACCACTTCTAAGTCCCGTAACACAGGTACACCTATGACACGCCCAGCACTGCTCTAAATGTTTTGCATATATTAACTGATTTCAGTGGCTTCCTGGATGGCAAAATGGTAAAGAACCCACCTGCCTATGCAGGAGATGCAAGACACACGAGTTATACCCCTAGGTTGGAAAGATCCCCTAGAGAAGAAAATGGCAATCTGCTCCAATATTCTCACCTGGAAAAATCCCATGGACGGAGGGGCCGGACAGGTTACCATCCATGGGGTCACAAAGAGTCAGACACTACTGAAATGGGCTTCCCCAATTATAATGGGCTTCCCTGGTGGCTCAGATGGTAAAGAATCTGCCTGCAATGCTGGAGACACGGCTTTTGATCCCTGGGTAGGGAAGATGCCCTGCAGAAGGGAATGGCTACCCACTCCAGTTGACAGAGGAGGACACCGAATAGTTTAAGTAACTTGTTCAGGGTCAAAGTTAACAGCTGGTGAGCAGTGATGACTCCATCCCAGGCTGCCTGGCTCCAGAGGTCAAACTCTTAGCTCTGCTGTATTGCCCATTGAATGTACATCCACCAGTGAGACCCTCTTCTGCCTTCTGGAGTCAAACCGCAAAGAGGGCTTGACTCTCCTTTCACATGCTAAGTGTTCAAACATCGTCATTCTATATCCCTCCCTCAGTTGCTTTCCCCAGGCCACTAAGCCCTCCACACCCCAAGCCCTGCATCTGCTGGGTCTCACCACTTCACTGCTCCTCAGAGCATCACCAAGCAGAAGCTCAATTGTTTTCTTATGTAGAATTGTTTCACATGGGAGCCTCTGACAGCCAAGTCTCCCAGGGGTCAACCAGATGTATGATTCTCCACTGTCTCCATCTCAGCCTTTTTTAGAGTATTAGAGGGTCTGAAATCATTCAGAAAGGAGAGTGAGGGCTGTTAGTGACTTAGGACAGGATTCCTCAATCTGATTTTCAAAGGAGACTGGCTTTTCATTTCCCCAGAGACTTAATAAAACTACCAAGTGAGGAGGAAAAGAAAAAGAGAAGAGGAGTAATTATAAAGTTCAAAAGCAGGAAAAGAGCCACTGCTATTTCTATTTTCCATGTCACCACTATAAACTTGGTGCCTGATGGAAGTGGTAGGGGTGGTGGTTCTGACTGTACAAAGTGTCAGATGCTGCTGATAAACTCTGAGCTATTAGCAGGAGCTTCTCTGCTAGAACTAACTTTACATCGTCCATGGAAAGAATCAATGTGAAAGAAAACAGAAGCCAGCAGCCAACCAGAACAGACACCTGGACCATCAGAAAGGATGCTGGCCAATAGGATGCAGTGTTTCTACCAACGAAATGCCATCCAGCACAGACCTTCTAATGAATCAGTTTGGTCAACATTCAGACAAATAATGTTTATTAAAAATTTTAAAATTACCAGCTTTCCCACACAACTGAAACAGAAAGTATATTTTACATCGGCGACATCATTTAGTATCTCTCTCCTTTCTCCCTTCCTCCCTCCCTCCCTCTGCCCCACCTTATAACAACCTCTCTCTCTTTCCTGTGTGTTTTAAAAAATTATATGATGAGAGATCTTTTATTTTTTAAAGATCCATTGAAATAGTTACTGAGTTTGCCTTGGCAATCTGGAAACTCATACACTTCAGATGTGGAAATTCTATTGAAATATTCTTCCCCAAATTCTTCCATGCGTTTCCTCTGTGCTTTGCTATCCCTTTTTAAATTAATTAACTAATTTTTGGCTCTGTTGGGTCCTCAGCGCTGCATGCGGGCTTTCTAGAGCTTTCTCTAGTTTCTCTAGTTTCTCTAGAGCAGGGGGCTACCCTTCATTGCAACATGTGAGCTTCTCATTGTGGTGGCTGCTCTTGTTGTGGAGCGCCGGCTCTCAGGCACGCGGTCCTCAGTACCTATGCCACGTGGACTCCTTGTAATATTCTTCCCCAAATTCTTCCATGCGTTTCCTCTGTGCTTTGCTATCCCTTTTTAAATTAATTAACTAATTTTTGGCTGTGTTGGGTCCTCAGCGCTGCATGCGGGCTTTCTAGAGCTTTCTCTAGTTTCTCTAGAGCAGGGGGCTACCCTTCATTGCAACATGTGAGCTTCTCATTGTGGTGGCTGCTCTTGTGGAGCGCCAGCTCTCAGGCACGCGGTCCTCAGTACCTATGCCACGTGGACTCCTTACGGCACGTGGACTCCGTAGTTGCCTCCCAGAGACTTAGTCGCCCCAGGCACATGGAATCTTCCCAGACCAGGCATCGAACCTGTGTCCCCTGCATGGCAGGCAGATTCCCAACCACTGGACCACCAGAGAAGTCCCTCTGCTATTAAGATTCTTAATCAAATGGATCCCCTATATTTCTCATTTCTTTTTTCACACCGTTTGTGAGGGAATCTCCCAAAATCATCTTCCAAAATCTATGTGGAGTTTCTCATCTTCTATCAAATTTTTAACTCCCCACAAACTTTTTCTCACCTAATATTCCTTTTTTCTTATAGCATCCTATTTCTGTTTTACCATACAATATTTTCTCTTGTCTTTATGGACATAAATAAAAGGATTTTAAAATTTATTTTTTAATTGAAGGATAATTGCTTTACAGAATTTTGCTGTTTTCTGACAAACCTCAACATGAATCAGTCATAGGTATACATACATATATCCCCTCCCTTTTGAACCTCCATCCCATCTCCTGCCCCATCCCACCCCTCTAGGTTGATACAAAGCCCCTGTTTGAGTTTCCTGAGACATACAGCAAATTCCCATTGGCTATCTATTTTACATATGGGAATGTAAGTTTCCATGTCACTCTCTCCATACATCTTACCCTCTCCTCCCCTCTCCCCACGTCCATAAGTCTGTTCTCTACGTCTCTTTCTCCACTGCTGACCTGCAAATAAATTATTTGGTACTATCTCTCTAGATTCCATATACATGTGTTAGTATATGATATTTATCTTGGTCTTTCTGACTTACTTCACTCCGTATAAAAGGATTCTTAAAGTTCGCTTCTCCTGCTTCCTTTCAAAGTCTCCTTTCCTGCCCCATCACGTCACTCATGAAAGAGGTTTTCTTTGCTTCTTGGTGGTCGTCATTGCTGAGACACCACTAAGCTAATAGGAATCTGTGTGCCTGAGGAGAGCTTTTGACTCAGAAGGTTGTTTGATTGAAAGAATCCCAGCTATTGACATCAGAACATCTTTTCTCTTGGCTAATCCATATTCCTGAGAAATGATTTTGCCATCACCTTCCTGAAAGCATAGCCTGACTGGCAGCCTTCCACAAGCCAAGGAGAGTGATCTAATCATTCAATATATGTGTTTCTATTCTTTTCCTCAATACTCTACCACCTGATGCAGACAGCTGACTCGTTGGAAAAGACCCTGATGCTGGGAAGGATTGAAGGCAAAAGAGAAGGGAGTGGCAGAGAATGAGATGGTTAGATAGCATCACCAACTTAATGAACAGGAATTTGAGCAAACTCCGGGAGATAGTCAGAGAAGGCGACGGCACCCCACTCCAGTACTCTTGCCTGGAAAATCCCATGGATGGAGGAGCCTGGTAGGCTTCAGTCCATGGGGTGGATAAGAGTCGGGCACGACTGAGCGACTTAACTTTCACTTTTCACTTTCATGCATTGGAGAAGGAAATGGCAACCCATTCCATTGTTCTTGCCTGGAGAATCCCAGGGACAGGGGAGCCTGGTGGGCTGCCGTCTATGGGGTCGCACAGAGTCAGACACGACTGAAGCGACTTAGCAGCAGCAGCAGCAGCCAGGAGATAGCAAAGGACAGGGAAGCCTGGTATGCTGCACTCCATGGGGTCACAAAAAGTCTGACATGATTTAGTGACTGAATAACATTCTTTCCCCTATTTTCAGTAAGTACCCTATCTACAGTTGTTCCTAGATTTTCTGAGTCCAGAATCCCTCTGGACTGGTTCAACTCTGGACTTGGTTCAACTCTCCAAGAAGGAAACCCCTAATCTCCTTCCAGGATGTTGAGTGATGTCACCCGGCAGTAGAGCTTTGGGAGGGACTCTTACCTAACTGCATCTTACACAGAAATTCAACCACTTCTCCCGTTTTCAGCATCCCCTGCCTTCCCATTGTCAGAGGGCCTCATACCTCCTGAGGTTCTGGAGCTCTGCGTGGCTGATGGTTTCAGATTTCTCTGTCCTGAAAAATTAGTTACCACCCACTTGTTCTCCAGCTTTCAAAATTTGTGCTACTGCTATTTTCTTTCCCAATTTCTTTGTTCCTTGGGTCCATGCCGTTTTGCCCCCTGTATTTTTATTTCTGAGGGGCTTCGGGAGGAAAATGTGATCAAAAAGCATACTCCATCTGATATATAATGAGAGGTCACAAGCATCAAGTCTTTATCTCTTCCTTCATGTCAACAACTTATAGGAAGAAAACGGCAATAGTGTTGGCCCCTAGAGAAGGAAGACAAGAAGGAAAGGACTGCAGATTTTTCTCTGTAGACCCTCTTGGACAGTTCAAATTTTCACCATATACTATACCCCAGTGTTCATTGTTGCACTATTTACAGCAACCAAGACATGAAAGTAATCTAAATGTCCATCAACAGACGAATGGATAAGGAAGATGTGGTACATTTTTACAATGGAACACTACTTATCATAAAAAAAGAATGAAATCATGCCACTTGCAGCAACATGGATGGACCTAGAGATATCACACTAAGTAAAGTAAGTCAGACAGAGAAAGACAAATATCTTATGATATCCCTTATAGGCAGAATCTTAAAAGAAATGATACAAATGAACTTATTTACAAAAAAGAAACAGTCTTTCAGAATTAGAGAATTAATTTATGGTTACCATCGGGGAAAGGGTAGTTAAGGAATTTGGGATCGACGTGCACACACTGCTGTGTTTAAAATGGATAACCAACAAGGGCCTTCTGTCAAGTACAGTGAACGCTGCTCAATGTTATGTGGCAGCCTGGATGGGAGGGGAGCTTGGGGGAGAATGGGTACCGGTATATGTATGGCTGAGTCCCTCTGCTATGGACCTGAAAGTATCACAACTTTGCCAATATAAAACAAAAAGTTAAAAAAATTTCTCACCATGTGTAAAAATTACCTTTGCAAACCTAATCAGCCAATATAACAAAACAAAAAAAGCTTCTGTGAACATCTTTCTATTTGCGACCAGCCTATGTTAGGAAAGAGTATTGTCACCGCTCATTTCTTTGTTCAGTTTGCTGCAAAGACATAACCCCAAATTGCATTATTTTATAATCTGCATAATTTATGCAATTTCCTTCAACCTTGAATCAAGGTTAGAGGGAATGTTATTGATCACTGAAGGCTGTCGGTGGCTAATATCCAAGGGTGGCATACAGATGGGTTGACATCTAAGTGTGACCTCTCTTAGTTAAGGACCAGCGTCTGACCTGGCTGCGGCCATTGACACTCCCTGACTCCAACACACTCTGCAGTCTCTGGCAGGGCTCACAGAGTAATGGTTAATTGAATAAAAATTGTATCTTCCATGACATGAGTTCTCAGTAATCAGTAGGAGAGCAATGTTGAACGTACCTCCATCCTACATAACACACGTTGGCCAAGAATCAATTTATATTCAGCTGACCGGTGACTTTGTGCAACAGTAAGGTAAATGTCAGTTGGCTTACAAGTGAGAGAACAGTAGGGGTTCCATGTGTTACTCACTGAGAACCTACAACCACAAGGAAGGTCTTCTAAGGAAGGAATCTTGCCATAGTTTGTTCTGCTTTCTCCTCGTGAGCCTAAGATTTGTCTTTACTTTTGCATCTGCTTTTATAAGATTCTCAGAAGCAGTGTGACTTGTACCTGTTTTTGCTATCAGAGATGCAGTCTTGAATGAATGCCTCTGCAATGTTAGCCTTTTTTATTTTCCCTTTAAAAATAAGATCCACATACCACCAGACTGGAATATATTCTTTTATGTTTGTTCTTTAAACATTCAAATAATATAGTGAAAAGCTTTGTTTGCAAGCGACACAAGAGCTCTGCCAGCTTCACACCATGCTTTGTGACAGAACTAAGATGGAGCACAGGAGACTGGAATTCACTGAGTCACAGTTTGATAAAATCCTACTTTCCGAGAGTTACCATCATGCTTCCTCTTCACCTTTTCCTTCTTCAGTACCTTGTCCAAAATAATTGAATTCACAGAGTCTTGGTTACTACTTTTTAAAATAATTTTATTTATTTTTCGCTGTGCTGGGCCTTTGTTGCTGTGCAGGCTTTTCTCGAGTTGCATCGAGTGCAGGCTACTTCCTGGTCATGGTGGGCTTCTCCTTGGGGCGGCTTCTCTCGTTGCAGAGCTTAGGCTCTAGGACTCGCAGGCTTCAGTAGTTACAGCACATGGGCTCAGTAGTTGCAGCTCCCAGGCTCTCGAACACAGACTCGATATTGTGGTGCATGGGCTTAGCTGCCCTGCAGCATGTGGGATCTTTCTGGACCAGGGATGAAACCTGTTATCTCCTGCACTGGCAGGCAGATTCTTTGCCACAGAGCTACCAGGGAAGCCCTCTATTTATTTTTACGACATTACTTTGAGACCTATAGTATTTCTATTTTCCTCATTACTATGTTTTAATTTTTTTAATTTATTTTTATTTTTTGGCCATGCCACACAACACATGGGAACTAGTTACCAGCCAGGGATTAAACCCATGTCCTCTACATTGAAAGTGCAGAGTCTTAACCACTGGACTGTCAAGGAAATCTCTGTTTGTGGAAAGTCCTTTTCATTACTATTTTTAATAACCTTTTCTAAGAATGCTACTGCTGCTGCTAAGTCACTTCAGTCGTGTCCGACTTTGTGCGACCCCATAGACGGCAGCCCACCAGGCTCTACCATCCCTGGGATTCTCCAGGCAAGAACACTGGAGTGGGTTGCCATTTCCTTCTCCAATGCATGAAAGTGAAAAGAATAGTTTTAGATTTACAGAAACGTTGTGAACAGTTCCCATATATTATTACACACCCAGTTTCCCTTATTGCCAGCATCTTACATTGCTATGGTTCGTTTGGCACATCTAATGAACCAGTGTTGATTCATAATTGTTAGCTAAAGTGCATACTTTATTCAGATTTCCTTAGGTTTTGCCACATTACATTTTGTTGTCATGTCTCCTTCAGCTCCTCTTGTAGGTAACAAAGTCCCTCAATTGGGGGTTGTTGTTTCTCATACTTTTACCAGGGTTATGGGTCTGGGGGAGGAAGTCTGCAGAGGTAAAATCCTATTCTCATCACACTCTATCAAGAATTCATGCTATTTCACTCATCACTGTGGTTGTTAAGTTTGATCATCTGGTTGGAGGTAGTATTTCCAGGAGTTTCCACTGTCAAGTTACTCCTTTTCCTTCCCTTTCCACAGTGCCTCCACACTCCACCTCCAACAGTGTGTCAGATTTATCATTTAAATACTCCTGTTGGTCTATGGCTCAAGATTCTGTTCCAAGTTAGCAGATCTAAGGTACTGTGTCTCCCTGAACGTGCCTGACTCACCAGGTTTGGGGATGGTGGTTTGCTCTAAGGCCTCAGCTCTTTGATGGATCCAAGAAAAATCATTCATTTCTTTGTCTATCTTTTTCTTATTTTAAGGATGACAGTGACAGTTTTCAGACATTTTACAAATTAGAGCTAAAACTGGAAGTCTCTTTACACTATTTTTACACCTTAATGAATCACCATGAGTCACTAATCCACTTTTGTGCATCTGGGATAAACACAACACGACACGACCAGGGAAGGCAAGAGGAATGAACATAAATACAACTGTCCCTCGGGATCTGTGGGGGATTGATTTCCGGGGCCCCCAGGATACCAAACCCTGCAGACATTCCAGTCTCTTATACGACATGGCACAGCATTTGGTGTAACCTAACACATCCTCCCGGACACTTCAGATCATCTCTAGATTCTTCCATACACTGTAAATATTATCTAAGTAGTTTTTCTCGTTTCTATTTCAAGTTTTGCTTTCTAGAAATTTCTGGACTGTTTAAAAAATAGTTTCAATCTGTAGTTAGTTGAATCTGCATATAGAAAACCCTCAGCAGGCCGACTGTAATCACAAATACCGTGAAGCCATGGTATGAGAAAAATCATAAATCACACATATACATTCGGTAGGTATAACTGAATTACTTTGCTATAGCCTGAAACTAGCACAACATTGTAAATCAACTATACGTCCGTAAAAAAAATAGATTGATAGATAAGTTGGAGGCATAAGTTGGAAGCACAATGATGGCATAAAGTTAAGAGCACTTTTATATATATTGATCTTATTATAATGTCAACTATTAAAAGTCGTGTGATCTAATCATTGCAAAATCAAAAAAGAAAACTTGACACCCATTGCTTTTGTTTTTTTGAAATTTCTATTTTGTATTGGGGTATAATCCAATATTCATTGGAAGGACTGATGCTGAAGCTGAAGCTCTAATACTTTGGCCACCTGATGCAAGGAGCCAACTCATTGGAACAGACCCTGATGCTGGGAAAGAGTGAAGGCAGGAGGAGAAGGGAATGACAGAGGATGAGATGATTGGATGGCATCACCAATTCAATGGACATGAGTTTGAGCAAACTTTGGGAGATGGTAAAGGATAAGGAAGGCAATGGCACCCTACTCCAGTACTCTTGCCTGGAAAATCCCATGGATGGAGGATCCTGGTAGGCTGCAGTCCATGGGGTCGCTAAGAGTCGGATACGACTGAGCGGCTTCACTTTCACTTTTCACTTTCATGCATTGGAGAAGGAAATGGCAACCCACTCCAGTGTTCTTGCCTGGAGAATCCCAGGGACAGGGCAGCCTGATGGGCTGCCGTCTATGGGGTCTCACAGAGTCGGACACGACTGAAGTGACTTAGCAGCAAAGGATAAGGAAGCCTGGTGTGTTGCAGTCCATGAGGTCACAAAGAGTCAGACACGATTGAGTGAACAACAACAACATAGCTGATTAACAGTGTTGTGATAGTTTCAGGGGAATGATGAAGGGATTCAGCTATACATATACATGTATCCATTCTCCCCCAAACTCCCCTCCCACCCAGGCTGCCACATAACACTGAGCAGAGTTCCCTGTACTCTGCAGTAGGTCCTTGTTGGTTATCCATTTTAAAAAATAGTAGAGTGTACATGTCCATGCCAAACCCCCTAATATCCCTTCCCCACTGGTGACCATAAGCTTGTTTTCTAAGTCTGTGAGTCTCTGTTTTACTAGTAAGTTCATTTGTATCATTTCTTTTTAGATTCCACATGTAAGGTATGTCATACTATACTTCCTCTTCTCTGTCTGACTTAACTTCACTCAGAGTGACAATTGTTAGGTCCATCCGTGTTGCTGCAAATGGCATGATTTCACTCTTTTTTATGACTGAGTTATATTCCATATTTTTCTTTATCCATTCATCTGTTGACAGGCATTCAGGTTGCTTCCGTATCTTGGCTGCAGTGTAAACAGTGCTGCAATGTACCTGGGAGTGCATGCACTCTTTAAAATCAAGTTTTTCCCCAGATATATGACAAGACTAGAATCGCAGGATTACATGGTTGCTCTTTTATACGCACTGATCTTGTTATAATGTCAGCTACTAAAAGTGGTCTCAGGGGACAGTCTGGCGATCTCATCATTGTCAAATCACAAAAGAAAGCTTTCACCCATTGCTTTCAAATCCAAATCCTCACCTTTGGAAAATTTGCTTCCACTTATTTGGATTATCCCCAACACTTTTATTCAAAATTTCAATATTGACTTACCCTTGTGTAATTTACAGCTAATTTATACAGCTACATTGCTAAATATTAGACTGCTTTGGAGGAAATATATATTAGTAGTGAAAGGAATCAGTTTTATGAAGACTTATTATAAAGCTATGATAATTAAGGCAGAATAATATTTCAATAGAATACTCAAACAGAACAATGGGACAGAACAGAAAGTCCAGAAACAAGTCTACACATGTAAAGAAATTTTATATGTAATAGTCACAGATTTGTGAATTAATGAAGGATGGTTATTAATTATAAGCAGGGCTGATCTGTTGATTTTCATAGTTAAAAAATGAAAGTGGAACCCAACTCACATCATTCACATAGATTGGCAGAAATCGGCTGATGCCGAGTGTTAGTGAAGATGTGGAATGACAAATCAGCCCTCAAAAACACTGCTGGTAGCATGATTTTTTTTTTAATTGCTATAAAAAATATTTTTTCCAAGTAAATTTGAGGATGCATGCACCACTATCAGAAGTACCACTCCCAACCATCCACCCTAGAGTGGTAGCTCACAATTCTCTCAGACCAAGTGTGTTCTTTTGATAATAAGTAGTTTATAACATACTCTTTGCTATCCTTATGAAATTCATAAATAATAAAACTTACCTACACACATAATTTCAGAAGTCAAGATAAATCAGAGAATCAGCGCTCTACTGTGAAGCAAACTAAATTGTGGCATAATTTTGAGCAAATGATCAAGAATAAGAAAAGAATTTTGTTTTCCCTTGAGGGTAAAAATATTCTGCTTTGAGGGGCATTAAATCCATGGCATCACCAGCTCAATGGACATGAGTAAGCTCCGGGAGTTGGTGATGGACGGGGAAGCCTGGCGTGCTGCAGTCCATGGGGTCGCAAAGAGTTGGACACAACTGAGCAACTGAACTGAACTGAAATCCATGAAGAAGGAAAGATAATTCTAGAACACTACTTCATTCTTCCATTAAAGCTATCTACAGGGCTTCCCTGGTGGTCCAGTGGTTAAAAATCCACCTTGCAATGCAAGAGTCACAAATGGGATCCGTGGTCCGGGAAGATCCCACACACCTCTGAGAAATTAAGTCCATGCGCCCCAGCTACCGAGCCCGTGCTCTAGAGCCCGTGAGCCTGAACTACTGAAGCCCACACGGCTGGAGCCTGTGCTCCACAATAGGAGAAACCACCACAATGAGAAGCCCAAGCACCACAACAAAGAGTAGCTAGCCCCTGCTCATAGCAACTAGAGAAAAGCCCACACGCAGCAACAAAGACCCACCACCGCCAAAATAATAATAATAAAATAAACAAATGTTAAAAAAAGATATTTACAAAGTCATAAAAAAAAAAATCAACAAGAGGGAACTCCTTGATGGTCCAGCAGTTAGGAGTCTGCACTTTCAATGCCGAGTGGGCAGGTTCAATACCTGGTCAGGGAACTAAGATCCCATAAGCAGCACAGTCTGGTGATAAATAAATCTTAAAAGGATAGATTTTTTAAAAAATCAACACAATGCCAAACTGTCATTTTAATGGGAAATAGAGTATAACCATCTGAGGCTGGTTTATTTCATTTCATTATAGATCCATTCATCTACTGATGGACACATGGGTTGCTTCCATTTTTTTGGCCTTGTGAATAATATAGCTGTGAACATGTGTATATAAGTGTCTGTTTGAGTTTCTGCTTTCAATTCTTGTAGGTATGTACCCAGGAGTGGACTTGTTGGATTATTGGTAATTCTGTTTTTTGTTTTTTGTTTTTTTTTTGAGGAACCAACATACCATTTTCTACAGTGGCTGTAACATTTTACATTCCCACAAGCAATGCACAAGAGCTCCAACTTCTCCACATTCTCACCAATACTTATTTTCTGCTTTTTGGATGAGAGCTATCCTAATGGGTATGACGTGATGTCTCACTGTGGCTTTGATTTGCACATCCCTAATTATTAACAACATGGAGCCTCTTTTCATGTACTTGTTGTTCTCTTCTTTGGAGGAAGGTCTATGCAAATGGCCTTTGCTTGTTTCTAATAGAGTTGTTTGTTTATTAATGTTATTGAGTTGTAGAAGTTCTTTATCTGTCCTATATATACATATATTCTTACCGCTATGATTTGCAGTCATACATGACTGCAAGTATTTTCTCCCATTCCATGGGAAATACTTCAAAAGGGCAGAACCACAAATGAAGCAGTGACTCAGGCAGACTGACACAGGCTTGTTGAGAGCAAATTAAGTACCACCAGGGGAACTGCTGTTGGTGACATGATTTTCTGAAATGGTGAATACATGGTCATGTTCGGAAACAAAATGCTTTAAAAAAAAATATTCCACAGTAGTTACAGTCTTGAAAACCTCATTAAACTATGCAAAACACCTTGTGTGTTTTCTGTAGAATAAAGTTATTTTCTAGACAATTATCAACTGATTTCTCACCTCAAGTTCAGGCAGGACACAGCAAAGTCACACGAGATGTCAAAGGTGAGTCTTCATTTGTAAGACAGAGAAGTAATTATAAAGCCATGCACGGGAATGACACCAGTTTCAAGGATGGTGCCCATCTTTGGGGGTGGGGTGGGCAAGAGGAGAATGAGACTAAGGAAGACTGTGCAGGAGTGTAGACTTTATTCCTAATATTTTGTGTCACAAACTGGGCAATAGCAACATGGGAGTTTAGTATAAAACTTATATCCTTCATGTCAAAAATGTTTTTATTTTTATTTATTTTTTTAAAGTATACATTTTTTAAAAGTCTTTATTGAATTTGTTACAATATCTGTTACAAAATAAAACAAGTTTTATGTTTCGGTTTTTTGGCCAGGAGGTATGTGAGATTTTAGCTCCCCAACCAGGGGTTGAACCCATAACCTCTGCACTGGAAAACAAAGTCTTAAACACTGGACTGCCAGGGAAAGTCCCCCAAATATTTTTCAACAAAAAACAAGAACAAAGATTCATGCAGTCTCTACTTCCAGAGAGACCTTGTTTTGAATCCTGACTCTGTTACTTACTTCCAGAGAAACCTGGTTTTGAATCCTGGCTCTGTTACTTACAAGCTGTGTGATGCTGAATAAATCACTGAACTCGCCTGAATGTTAGTTTCCTTTTCCATAAAAGGAAGATAAAAACAGAAGCCTGTACATAGGAATGCTATAGAATATTGAAACCACAGGATACATTTAAAGCTCTTAGCATCCTGCCTCATTTTACAATAAACGTACCATTGTGCCAAAGAAAAACAATCTCTGTTTGAATATGCTTTAAATAGTCTCCATGATTTTTTATTAAAGTTTGAAACAGTTTACCAGAATAAACGTATATTTGCCTAATAATTGAAACAGATTACTGCTCACTGAGGCCAGTGAAAATTCCATTCAGTTATATAGTCACCTCCTAATGCCTTTTTTTTTTTTACTCCAAATATAGTCAAGTGGGCCTTAGAAAGCATCACTACAAACAAAGCTAGTGGAGGTGATGGAATTCCAGTAGAGCTATTTCAAATCCTGAAAGATGATGCTGTGAAAGTGCTTAATTTGAAATCTTTCTGACTTTTAACAGATACATTTATCCCTGTAAACCTATTTTTCCAGAATTATTTTGCAGCATTCCATAAGATTTGATGTGATGTGTTTCCATTTTCATTTGTTTCAAGATAGCTTATTATTATTATTATTATTTTGATTTTTTCTTTCAGCTATTGGTTATTCAGGAGTATGTCATTGAATTTCCACATATGTATAGATTTTAAGCTTTCCTTTTGTTGATTACTAGTTTTATACCACTGAGGTGGTCAGAAAAGTTATTTGGTATGAGCTCAATCACCTTAAATTTTCTAAGAGGTGGTTTATTATACAATCTATCCTGGAGAATGTACTGTGTGCTTTTGAGAAGAATGTGTATTATGCTGCTGTTAATATGAATGCTCTCTATATGTCTGCAAGTCTATTTCATCTGAAGTATAGTTTAATCCCAATGTTTTCTTGTTGATTTTCTGTCTGGATGACCTACCCACTGCTGACAGTGGGGTATTGAAGTCCCTACTAGTATTGTATAGCTGTTCTTTTCTCCCTTCAGATATCCTAGTGATTGTTTATTTAGGTACTCCAGTGTTTAGTGTACATTCATCTATGATTGCTTATCTTCTTAAATAATCAACCTCTTTATCATTCTGTAATGACCTTCATTTTCTGCTTCTTTTTTTCGTTGAAATCTATATTGTCTAGTATACGTATGGGTAATCCCACTTTATTTTTGGTTTGCATCTGCAGGGAATATTTTGTTCCATGCACTCACTTTGAGGCTGTATGTCTTTACAGGTGAAATGAGACTCTTGGTTAAAGTATATAGGTGGGTCTTATTTTTTTTTTAAGTATCCAACCACTTTGTGCCTTTTCATTGGTGAATCCAACCTGATTACCTTTAGAATGATTATTAGTATATAGTGACTCAATATTGACATCTTATTATTTGCTTTCTGGTTATTTTCTGTTCACATAGTTTCTTCTTGCCCTCTGTATATGCTTACCTTTGTAAATTGATTACTTTCCCATGGTTATATGCTCTGTTCCCTTTTTTATGTTTTGTGAAGCTACTCTATGGTTACGATGGGTATGGAACCTATGGAACCTATCGTTATGAAGAGGCTTACACAGAATATATCATGTATAAAACAATCTGTTTTAGACTAAGAGCAACTTATCTTCATGTGCCTATAAAAGCTCCACTCTTTTTTCTCTTGCTGTTTTATATTTTTGACGTCACTTCTTTTTATACTGTATTGAAAGTGAAAGTCAGTCAGTTATATCTGGCTCCTTGCAACTGCATGGACTATACACTACATGGAATTCTTCAGGCCAGAATACTGAAGTGGGGAAAAACATCTACTTCTGCTTCATTGACTACACCAAAGCCTTTGACTGTGCGGATCACAACAAACTGTGGAAAATTCTTCAAGAGATGGGAATACCAGACCACTTTACCTGTCCTCTGAGAAATCTGTGTGCAGGTCAAGAAGCAACAGTTAGAACTGGACATGGGACAACAGAGTTGTTTCAAATTGGGAAGGGTGTATGTCAAGGCCTTATATTGTCACCCTGATTATTTAACTTATATGCAGAGTACATCATGTGAAATGCTGAGCTGGATGAAGCACAAGCTAGAACCAAGATTGTCAGGAGAAATATTAATAACTTCACATATGCAGATAACATCACCCTATGGCAAAAAGTGAAGAAGTAAAGAGCCTTTTGATGAAAGTGAAAGAGAGGGTGAAAAAGTTGTCTTAAACTTAACATTCAGAAAGCTAAGGTCATAGCATCCAGTCCTATTACATCATGGCAAATAGATGGGGAAACAATGGAAACTGTATCAGATTTTATTTGGGTGGGCTCCAAAATCACTGCAGATGGTGATTGCAGCCATGAAATTAAATGACACTTGCTCTTTGGAAGAAAACCTATGACCAACCTAGACAACATAGTAAAAAGCAGAGACATTGCTTTGCCAACGAAGGTTCATCTACTCAAAGGTATGACTTTTCCAGTAGTTATGTATGGATGTGAGAGCTGGACTATAAAGAAAGCTGTGTCAAAGAATTGACGCTTTTGAACTGTGGTGTTGAAGAAGACTCTTGAGAGTCCCTTGGGCTCGAAGGAGATTCAACAAGTCCATCCTAAAGGTGAGTTGGACTGTGAAGAAAGCTGAGCGCCGAAGAATTGATGGTTTTGAACTGTGGTGTTGGAGAAGACTCTTGAGAGTCCCTTGGACTGCAAGGAGATCCAATCAGTCCATTCTGAAGGAGATCAACCCTGGGATTTCTTTGGAAGGAATGATGCTAAAGCTAAAATCCCAGTGCTTTGGCCACCTCATGCGAAGAGTTGACTCATTGGAAAAGACTCTGATGCTGGGAGGGATTGGGGGCAGGAGGAGAAGGGGACGACCGAGGATGAGATGGATGGATGGCATCACTGACTCGATGGACGCGAGTCTGAGTGAACTCCGGGAGATGGTGATGGACAGGGAGGCCTGGCGCGCTGCGATTCATGGGGTCACAAAGAGTCGGACACGACTGAGCAACTGAACTGAACTGAACTGATACCATTTTTACTTTTGTAGTTTTTAAAACTTCTGCACCATTCTTCTATTTATTTTTTTTTTCAGTAGTGGTGGTAGTGATTCTTTGCTATTTTTTAAATAAGAAATCGTATCCTACCTTCTGTCTGATGAGTGTCAAAATGCACATACCAGCCCTTAATGGAAACACTGAAGAGGTGTTCTTCAGTTACTTGTCAGATAACTCTATGTTGTCCAAATCTTATCAAAATTCTGTCTATGAGAATAGACAGTTATGGGGGAGTGCCTGAAGGACATGCTATTCATCCATTCTCTACAAATGAGCTTTACCCTTGGATCAAACCATACCATCTGAGAACCGTGTGTCTGAATGGCATCATTCTGACTGTTGTCAGATTCACTGGACAGAATTGAGCTTTGCTTGCTCTTCCGATATTGGCTTTCGCTGAGGGATGTGGTAGGAGGTAGCCCAGCAAACTCTGCTCTTGCATTTATAGCTGGGATGGAGGCCAGGATGTTATTCTCTGGATCAAAAAGTGTTTTCTTTATGAAGACCCGAGGGGGGAAATTTTTCTCAGGTCAGCAAGATGAAAACCTTGAGGAACTGGTTTGTCATTATCTTGCGGACAGTATGGCTCTTTTAACTGAGTTTATTTCTCTATTTATTTGAGTCTCCGGAAAATATACAGCCCAATCTTCAGCCCAGCTCTGGTGTCTCTATAAAACCATTTGGCACACATTCCTGAGAGGTGGGTCAATGCACCTTTGAACTGTTTTCTGACCCATATTATCTCTTTGTCCCAACATTTTCAATGATTTATTTCCCCTGCATTTTTGGAAGCTGTCTTTTGTTTATGAAACGAGATAGGAAGAGAGGAAATGGAAAAACAGGGCTAGAATAAAGGAAAGTGAGGGCATAAATAAGTAATAAATCAAGTAGATAAAAGTATGTGTTGCTTATTTTTTATATTTCCCAGAGTACCTTGCACTGCACTTTACAACTAGTAACGGTTGGTAAATGTTAGAGTTTAAAAAAAAAAAAAGATAAAATGTCTCAGCCTCTGGACCATTCTTTTTCCTGCTTGCACATAGCTCTAAGTTTGGGCTAGATATAATAAAATTTGATTAATCCCTGAGAAGCAAAAGAGAAAACTTTGATAACTTCTGAGCGATTTCTGATATTTCCTGAAGGAAATGTTCTAGCCATTCTCTAAAACTCATTGCAATGTCATCTAATTTATGAAAATACCCCCAAATTGTAAACAAATACTCTCTATCTCCTCTGAACTCCTTCAGAACCTACTATCTTTCAACATTCATATAACTTACCTCGTGACATAGATTAAAAGCACATAGATGGTAGATAGATAGAGAGATGGATGACAGGTAGATATTTAGAAAGGGAAGAAACATGCTTATAGATATTTCTTCATATTCATAAGCATATTAATGATCAGATATTTGTTGAATAAATACTTATATAGGTAAATGAAAGTATATTTTATGGGTAGATTTTTTTTTACAAACTTGCATTAAAACTCAGTTCCCACACAACAATATGAATGACTCTCAAAGGCATTATGCTAAATGAAAAAAGCCAGACACAAATGGCCACATCCTTTTGGTTCCATTTGTATAAGATTCTTGCAAGAGCAAAACTATAAGGATTAGAAAAAACATCAGCAGTTACCAAGAGCTAGGAGTGAGATGAAAAATAGACTACAAAGGGTGCAAGGGAATTTGGGGGATAATGAAACTCATGTGTGTCATGAATGTGTGGTAGGGGTTACGTGACTGTATACATTTGTCGAAACACTCAGAACTCTACTCCCAGAAGTATGGATTTTACTGTTTGTAAATTATGCATAAATTTAAAATAATGAGGACAAAATTTTGTTCAGCGTCTGCTGAAAATACTAAGAAGATTTTTCATTTTCATTTATGCAGCAAGTTAATCCAATTCCCAGTCACCTAGACATGTAAAATCCTTCTTCTCTATGCCCACAGGAGATACTACTGCTCATCAATTAGGACATTTGTTTTCACTCTGAAGCAAGCAAGTGTCTCATGCAGAATCATCAACAGAGCCCAGGCCCCAGACAGCCACCAACGATCTTTCAGAACTAACATGAAATAAAAATCTCTTTGCTGCCTGGGACTCATGTCATGCCCAACAGACACTCTCATTGCTTAGTGATGGCTGTTCTAGGTGCAGGTGGAATGCTTCCACAACAGTGACTTTCAGGGACTAACTTTGTCTTTATCTTAATTTAGTGTCTATTCTTTGAAAACTAGGATAAATATAAATGTCAGTGCAGAATCACAATTTGTCATATATATCCAAACATAATTTTCAGAAAAAGTGTCTGCAACCATAAAAGTAGAAGATCAATTGATCTCAGCGTGTGATTGTGATGCAAGGAAGGAGGTTTGGGGGATCCAGGAAAGTTCTTTTTAGAGAAATTGCTTTTAATCTGAAGGCCACAGGGAGTAGAAGGGTTGGCTAGTAGGCTGGACAAAGATGTTCCAGGCAGAGGCCAGTGCTCAGATCTTGAAGTGGGAGAAAGTATATAGACTTGGCTTAATGAAAGACCACTAGTGCTATAAGAAAAATCGTCCTTGGAATAGGGCAACTCAAGCTCAGGCAGAGCCGGTGGGCAAGGACCAGTCCCCCGCCCCCCGCCCCCCTAGTCCACTCCATGAATTTAAAATGTATCTGAAAAGCATTAGAAAGCATCAAGTCACATCAAATCATCCTCAATACTTTGGACCAATGGGCATGATGAAAAGTTAAGAAAAGAGAACTTTCAAGGTACTCTCTAAAATGAAAAAAAATTTTTTTCAAAACTCAGCAGCATGAATTCCACTAGTATTTTATGTCTATCATTTACATGTCATTGGGCACACTGCCTCAATAAGGGATCTACATTTGTCTTCTCTGCTCAGACAAGAGCTTCTGGCGGACTTCCCTGGGGTCCAGTGGTTAGGAATCCGCCTGCCAATGCAGGGGACATGGGTTCCTTCCCTGGTCCAGGAAGATTTCACATTCCTTGGGGCAAGTAGGCCCATGCGCCACAACTACAAAGCCCATGCACTGCAACTGCTGAAGCCAGAGCTCCGCAGATCCCGCGCTCTTCAAAAGGGAAGCCACTGCGAAGAGACCCCTGAGCACCGAAACTAGAGGGTAGCCCCGATCTCTGCGACTAGAGAAAGCCCGTGCACATTAATGAAGACCCAGCACAGCCAAAAATTAATTAATTAATTGATAAAAGAGCTTCTGGTAATCAGTAACTACACCTAATGGGTTATATCCCCAAGTTTTGGAGCACAGTAGGTGCTCAATAAATTTTTGTTCATTTGAAATAAACATATAGCATTCTTAAGCCAATTTCATCTATGAATTCCCTGCTATGTCCAAAGGCACTGAGAGATTCAAAGTTAGAGACACATCTGCCTAAGGCTAAACAGTCTTTTTTGGATCTGTCATAAATAGATGCTGATCGGAATTACACTGAGAATTTTCTGTCATGGTTCCAGCAACGTGGAGAAAAACAAAAGACAATGTGGAGATAAAATTACAGGTTAAAAAGGATTATTTTTGGAATTCATTCAAAAGCCAAGACAGACACAGCAAAACATAACAGCCAACTAGTGATAAAAATCTCCCCTCTGTGGATCGAGAAGGAGTCAGAAAAGCCAACAGTAGCCCAAGAGCGGAGAATAAATCAAGCCAAACTTCACAGAAAGGAGAAGGGACAGGAAGAGAGTGACCGAGTTTCATGGAGAATTTGGAGGTCTTTCAAACTAAGCATTGGCAGAGAGCAAAATGGGGAAGAAGTAGCAGCAGAAAAAAGTTATAGGCAAGGTCATTGCTACAGGTTGAATGGAAAGTGAAAGTGTTAGTTGCTCTGTCGTGCCTGACTCTTTGTGACCCCATGAACTGTAGCCAGCCAGGCTCCTCTGTCCATGGGATTCTCCAGACAAGAATATTGGAGTGGGTAGCCATTCCTTTCTCCAGGGGATCTTCCAAACCCAGGGATTGAATCCAGGTCTCCTGCATTGCAGGTGGATTCTTTACCATCTGAGCCAACAGTTCAGTTCAGAGCCACCAGAGAAGCCCTCAAAATTCATGTTTCTTATAAAAAGGGAACGTTTAGACAAAGCAATTTTCAAGGAGGGAAGATGCCTTATGCAGAAACATAAAGAAAAGACCTCCATCTGTGGGCCAAGGAGCGGATCATGGATCACACCCCCTCCCTCGCAGCCCTCAGAAAGACCTGCTGTTGCTTTTTAACATCGTCTTTTCTCCTCTTTAGATTCTATACACTCCGAACTGGCTACACATCAAAATCACCTGGGGAACGTGAATGAAACACTAGACCCCACTCTGAGTTTCACTCGGTCAGAGGCAGGGGTCCACGTGTCTGTGTTTTCACTCTTCTAGGTGATGTACCTGATGAATCTCCAGGCTTGTGGATCACTGCCGTAGATTCAATCCTCTCCTCTGGGCATATTTCTCTTTCAGAATTCTTACAGAATTAGATGGATGAGGCTGCAAATAGTTAACTCACCAATGCAGCCGGGTTTATATGGCATCATAAAGGAATAAACTGCCCCATATTCATCAATTTATACAATTGGAGTCTCCATTTTTTAATACAAAAGGTGTTTTTTTAGGTAAATCATTTCAGGTCTAAATCTTTCTAAAACATAATGCCACTTTAAAAATCAGTGTGTTCAGTGGATTGTAGCTTGTTTTTAATCCACATTCTTCCTTCTTCCCAAAATATCACATATTGCCACTCATCCATTATGTCCAAGGTCAGGGAGTCCCTTTCTTGGTCATCTTGTCCCCAAATCCAGCAGATTGGGAAAGGCTCCCCTCCCTCTACTCCCATGACATTTCTGAGCGTTTCTATTGTCGTATGTTATCATGAGAGATCCACTCAGCTTGCTCCCCTACTTTGCTATAGGACCATTAGTAAGGACTATTTTTGTTTTGAACTAGAGAAGCCCATCTCTACTGATTTGTATGCGCATGTATTGCATGAGTGCATGCTTAGTCGTGTCCAACTCTTTACGACCCAATTTACTGTAGCCCACCTGGCTCCTCAGCCCATGGAACTTCTCAGGCAAGAATACTAAAATGAGTTACCATTTCCTTCTCCAAGGGATCTTCCCAACCCAGCGACTAAACCCGCATCTCCTGAGTCTCCTGCATTGGCAAGCGGATTCTTAACCACTGCACCACTTGGGAAGCCCTAATTAGTTTAAGGGGGGAATAAAGACTGTTGGATTGCTCTGTGTGATTGCAAAATTCTTGGGTAGATCTGTCACCCTGGATCTAGGCACTCAGATGATGCATTCAGAAATCTGACTCATCTCAACTCTCAGTCCTATCCTTTTGTTCTGGATTCGTTCTCAAGCAGATCCACCTAGATGGCTGAGAGGATGGCCCTCAGAATCTCCTGGTTTCCAACCTACCTTTTAGCAAGACTGGCAGAAGAACTCAGTGCCAAGAGTTCTAGCAGAAGTTCTAGGACTGACTGACTCTGGGGCTGACCTGGGTCATGTTCCCTCCCTGAACCAATCACTGTGGCTTGGAAGGTAGGACACTGTATTCCAGCTGGCCACACCTGGCTCACCAGCACAGCCCTGGAGCCAGAGGTGGGGATCAGTATCTTCCTCCAAACCCCGGTGGATGGGAAACGGGAGGGGGAGTCCCTCAAGAGGAAACGAAAGTGTGATCATCAAAAGGAGAAGAAATAGACACAAGAATAGAGGCTTCCCAGGTGACTCAGCAGTAAACAACCCCACCTGCCAATGCAGGAGACACAGGTTCGATCCCTGGGTCAGGAAGATCCTCTGGAAAAGGAAAGGGCAGCCCACTCCAGTATTCTGGGCCTGGAAAATCCCATGGACAGAGGAGCCTGGTGGGCTACAGTCCATGGCGTTCCAGAGTCACACCCGACTGAATGACTAAACAACAATGACAACAGGGTGCCTTGAGAGCCGGCACCCTGCCTTCTCGCACATCCACACACCTTCATCTCCTAACATGGTACCAAACAACACATGAGGCAGAGTGTGTTTCATAAAATGATTACAAGTTAAACAAGAGAATGCAGTCTGGGTTCTCATGAAAACCATCCACTGCTACCCTTGGTCATTGTGCATGGAATGTGGGCAACCTTACTCTATGGAACATAGACCTCTTGGACAGATACACAGATGCTATTTTAATTTAATTTTTTGTTGCAGAGACACAATACTCGGCTCCAAATAGGCCTACGGGTAAAAGCACGGTCAGTCCTTTAATTAGGTATTCCTGGAGACCGGGCCCAGGAAGTTGCAGGACGACAAAGCCAACAGGAGGGGAAGTGGAAATGTCACCCTCGTTAGTGGGGTTATGCACAGGCCCCCCTGGGCCCTGGTGAGTGCCAGAGGTCAGGTTCCTGCCGAGAACCTGGAGTGAGTGTGGGAGATGGGAGACAGAGCAGCGGCCAGGCCTGGGGGATGGGGACGGGGGAAGAGTTCAATTCAGGAGTGAAGCAGAGGGAGGGAGCCACACCTCCCGGGCAGACTCCAGCCCCACCTCCTGCCACAGCCCCCTGGGGGACCCAAGGACTTTCTTCCAAGGTGATCCTGGAGTTGGCATGTTGTGGTTATTGCTTATTTATTTCCCATTTATATTAATGGACTCTTAGGTGCAACTTCTAATGATTACAGATGTGAACCCTCTGAGCAAGCAAAAGGGCAGGTGAAGGTGGTTTCTGGATAGCACTCCCTCCCCCCTGCCCCACACCCCAACCCACCTACACTGCCTGGCCACACTATTGACCCCAGGCGACTCTAACTGCTCCCAGCCACAGTTTCCAGAAAGTTCCGCTGAGAAATATGTGGGCTTGTAGCAGGAAGAACAGGGTCTCCACTGAAGTTCTGAGTTCAAGTCCCTGCCCTGTCATTAACCAGCCATGGAAACTTGGGCTGGTCAACCCAAGTCTCACCTCTCCGTCTTCCCTTTGTTAAAAAAAATCAAATGAAAACAAAAACCTGAAGGGTTCTGTATCTATAAAGTCCCTGCCCTGACACTGGTAAAAACTGTGATGAATGAATAAGAGCCTTTAGAGACAAGGCCAGACCCAGACCTTTCGGGTGATCAAGTTTTCTAGCTGTAGGACACAGAATCCGATTCTGGCTGAGTTCAGGTCAAAGGATATTGAGGTCTTATAGGATTAAAAGGAATTGGGAGACAGTAGAAACCAGAAGAGATCCAGAGCAGGGTCCAGCACCACACTGGTCCCATAACAAGAATCCGGCCAGGACCCTACTGCTGGTTGGGAACACAGCCACTCTCTGGAGTCTTGTTTCTTTGCCAAGGAGGAATCACCTACTTGGTCCCACCTGGGTCATGGGATGACTGGACCCTGATGATGTTTCCATTAGATTGTATCTAACAAGGGAGAGACAATTCCTCTAAAGAAATTAGAGGACCCTTGGGAATAGGAACAGATCCCCAGCATCTAGAAGATGTTAGTGAAGATGAGAGACAAAGGCTGTCTTTATAGGAGGAACTCCTCTTTCTCCATGAATCTAGAATCCCAAAAGGTCTGGACCACACAAACACCCATGGAGAGCATTCAAGATCACAGCCTGCTGACTTGGCCTCAGACAGTACCTTTATCTCTACTTGGTTCTTCACTGCCCTTGGCAGTTTCTCCATGAAGACCAAGAGTCCCTTGGTCATAAACCCTCTACCAAGTAACGTCAGGAGAAATCTTCTGATTTAGCACAGTTAATGAACTTACCTGGGCTTCTTCCCAAGTGGCTCAGTGAGTAAAAAAAATCCACCTGCAATGGCGGAGATGCAAGAGATGTGGGTTTGATCCCTGGGTCAGGAAGATCCCCTGGAGAAGGGCAATGGCAACCCACTCCAGTATTTTTGCCTGGAGAATCTCATGGACAGAAGAACCTGGTGGGCTACAGTCCATGGGATCACAAAGAGTCAGACACGACTGAAGTGACTGAGCATAATAAGCTTACCTACACAGACATCACAGGTAATACTGGTGGTCTACCAAATTGCACTGACAAATATACATTCAGTGGTGGTCCCTGTTGACTAGGGACAGCACCTCTGGAATTTGCAGAAGAGGTGTAGGGTATAAGATCAAGGACTCAGATGTGAGTCCTCACTGGGGGTCTTCTGCTTCTTAGCCCCCAAGCTGGGTAGCAGTTCTACTTTGCCATCCACTCTCCACTTACCCCACCTCCCCGACTCCTAAACTATCCCCCGCTCCCTATCACACACACCTTCACCCTCCATGATATTTTTCAGCCTCTCTGTGTGAGCACAGCATCCATCTCTGAGGCTGAGCCGAGGACCTCATCTCTGGGTTGATGAGAACAGATGCTCCCTACCTCCCTCTCTCCACCCCCTGGTCTCTGAGGCTGCCCATGGACCCTGCAGGTTAAGCAGAGTGGAGATTAGAAATTATCTAAATCACAACAATTCCCTGGCAGCTTTTGTATGATTGCAGGCTCTGGTGCACTAAACTGTCCAGCTGGGTAATTGAAGGAAACATATTTATTGAAATTCACATGCTTACAGTTACACTTAGCCCCTGGATATCAGCAAAGCTGACCTGAAAGAGAATAAAAAGCCCTTGCAGCATTCCAAGTAATCATTCCATACAGGCCCTTTGGGGCTTAACTCTCTGGTGGCGAGAGAGAGCTTTGATTCTTCCACCTTCCTGGAACCTCTCAGCTGCCACCAGCCACCAGCTGGGCTGCCAGGGCTCAGGCAGGATATGAAAAGGAGACCCACCAATGCGACCTTCCCCGCTCATAAAAGGCTTTGCCTGAAAGGTGACATCACAGCGTTCCTTTTCAGATTTCATTTTCTATTCAGGAAGAGGGGAACTTCGATCAGCTGGTGAGTTTCACTGAGTGACAGCTGCAGTTAGCAGCAGATGGGTCTATAGTGTAAGCACCTGATGCAGAAGGGCTGACCTGGGCAAGACCACCCTGGACACAGCCCAGCTTCACAGAGATAAGCTGGAAAAATATGAAGCTCGGGCTGAGTGTGGCTCCTACAAACAGATGTGTCTTCTTTTCATGTAAAGCAGGACTCACGCTGACCTTGCTCCAACCAAGTTTTGTTGTTATTGTTCAGTTGCCAAGTCGTGCCCAACTCTTTGCGACCCCATGGACTGCAGCATGCCAGGCTTCCCTGTTCTCCACCATCTCCCGGAGTTTGCTCAAATTCATGTCCATTGAGTCGGTGATGCCATCCAACCATCTCATCCTCTGTCGCCCCCTTCTCCTCCTGCCCTCAATCTTTCCCAGCACCAGGGTCTTTTCCAGTTAGTCGGCTCCACATCAGGTGGCCAAAGTATTGGAGCTTCAGTATCCGTCCTTCCAATGAGTATTCAAGGATTTCCTTTAGGATGGACTGGTTTGATCTCCTTGCTGTCTAAGGGACTGTCAAGAATCTTCTCCAGCACCACAGTTCAAAAGCATCCATTCTTCAGCATTCAGCCTTCTTTATGGTCCAACTAAAGGAGCCTCACAGGAGACTGAGCTGACCAAGTTAGAGAATAACAAAAACACTCAAAGCTATCAGAACTTATCTTCTGCTAGAGGTTGTCCTTTTCCTAAGCCCCCATGATTTAAACCAGGGCTGAACTGGGTTTCTTTTTTTAAGAAATTATTTATTTGTTTATTGGTTGCACTGGGTCTTCGTAGCTGCTTTCTCTGGTTGCAGCGAGCAGGGGCTACTCTATGGTTGCAGCATGAGGGCACCTCACTGTGGCGCCTTCTCTTGTCGCAGAGCACAGGCTCCAGGGCATGCAGGCTGCGGTAGCTGCAGCTCACGGGTTTAGTCATTCCACAGCATGTGGGATCTTCCCAGACCAGCGATCGAACCTGTGTCCCCTGCATTGGTAGGCGGATTCTTTATCACTCAACCACCAAGGAAGTCCCTGAATTAGGCTTGAATTCATAGGCCCATCCAAAATCAGTGGGGCTCCCTGGAGCTGAGGTCTGGGAAGTCACGTTTGAGCTCACCAAGAAAGAAGACAGTGTGAAATGTCAGGCTAGGGCTCTGGCGGAGCAGCCGCAACATTCTCCAAGGTATTGGTTCTCTCTGAGCTCAGCTGCCAACAGTGATGCAAGATGAGAACTCTTCCTACTAAAGGGGCCAGGCCCCTGAAGCCACCAGGATGACAGGAACCAGCCTGAACAGAGAGTTGTTAATGCTCTTCTGGACCCTTGGTCAGCAGCTTAGAAGTAATAGGACACCACAAGTCCAGCAATCAGAAATGTCTTGACAAAGGTTTATGTAAATCTTATGTTCCAAACTTTTTTCAAGGAGATTTTTTTTCTTTGAATCCCATCCAATAATCTCATCTTCCTGTTATGGGTTTTGTGGCATATTATTGCACCAAACGGTAGGCAATGGAAAAGTCTGGAAGGATCCAGAAGCTTGGCACTGGAGCCCATTCTCTGGATCCATGCATAATCCTCCAAAACAAGCAACCAAAGACAAAACAAATGCCAAATGACACAAATCCTACTTATTAGGGGATGGTGAAAGTAAATACTGTGACATCAGGAGGAACGTAGGTTAGAGTTACTAGGCTCATCTGGACACGAGGAAAAGATGCAGAATTTCTTGAGCAGCAGCAGGATCTAACCCAAAGGAAAAAGGAATGACACATGAGCCAAGGGAGACAACTTCAGACAGCTGCCCCTTAATGGGAGCCCAGGGTGGCTTGCTCCAGATCAGTCTGGGGGGTCCTGGGAAGCAGCACACAGGCCCTGGGACTGGAAAGTCCATGGACTGCTATTTGAAACTATACCTTGACCTTGTTAGTCAGGTTTCTCAACTGGGAGTAAAGTTCATGCCTGCACTCCGCGCAACAAAAGGGTTTGCAAAGTAAAATAGACCGCATAAATCCTATTTAAGGGAATTATAAGAACCAGCTGATTTTAAGGACTCTAGGACATTAATCTTTGGAATGAAGATGGATGCCACCAATTACCAGTGGGCTTCAGAGTTTCCACAGTGGTCCTCCAGGGCCTCCTTGGAAACATGTTGTCAGCAATTAGTGGTGGCGTGTGTGTCTGAAATTTGGTGTAAGAAGTTAAGGGATTTTTCATAAAAGGAACACATTTGAGTCAGTTCTAATGAGGTGGATGAAACTAGAGCCTACTTTGCAGAGTGAAGTAAGTCAGAAAGAGAAAAACAGATATTGCACATTAACCCACATGTATATGGAATCTCAAGGATGGTACTGATGAACCTATTTGCAGGGCAGCCACAGAGACACAAAAAGAGAGGATTAAGAGACAGGGGATGGGGTGGGTGGTGGGAGGGAAGCTCCAGAGGGAGGGGACATGTATACACCTCTGGCTGATTCATGTTGCTGTTTGGCAGAAACCAACACAATTTTGTAAAGCAATTATCCTTCAATTAAAAAAATAAATAAATTTAAATAAGAAAAACAAACAAAAAAAAAGAAGTTAAGGGCTTTTTAAGAAAGTAATTCAGGTTAGCCTACCCCCACCACACCAACAGAGGGTTTATTCTGTTTTAAACGACGCTAATCTAACAAACAAAACCTAGATTTATAAAGCAAACAGTATACCCTAAAAGAATTTGCTGTGACATTCCTATAAATAGTAAGTTCCCCTGTTGCTGCTGCTGTTGCTGCTGCTAAGTCACTTCAGTCGTGTCCGACTCTGTGTGACCCCATAGACAGTAGCCCACCAGGCTCCCCCGTCTCTGGGATTCTCCAGGCAAGAACACTGGAGTGGGTTGCATTTCCTTCTCCATTGCCTTAAAGTGAAAGTGAAGTCGCTCAGCTGTGTCCGACTCTTCACAACCCCATGGACTGCAGCCTACAAGACTCCTCCGTCCGTGGGATTTTCCAGGCAAGAATGCTAGAGTGGGGTGCCATTGCCTTCTCCAGTAAGTTCCCCTACTAAATCTAAAACTTGACTTTTTCCAAAAAATAGGCTTAAGGACATCTTCTTAAAAAGATGTCAGTTATGTAAAGTGATCCACATCTCTGGGGCAGATTTATGTCAGCAAGTCTGGGACATTTCACAGGCTCTCCTGTGGGACCAACCCTGTGAAGATGACTCTGTGGGTTTTCACGGACAGGTGGTTGCCCCTGGTTTCTGCGCTGATAACAGCTCAGCCTGCTGGCTGCTCGCTGGAGTGTGTGCACTTCTGCACAAGTTCTGATGCATTTACACATTCAGCAGGTGTGTACTGACCACTTGCTGCTGCTGTTTGACTCTTCTGCAACCCCATGGACCATAGCCCGCCAGACTTCTCTGTCCATGGAATGTCCCAGGCACCTTAAGTTATTCAAGTAAAGCTGCTCTCTGCTGGCACTTTAGACTCAACCTGTTCCAAGGTGAATCCCCGCTCTGCTCACAAACAGCACTTTCCCAGGCAGGTGGGCACTGGTGGGCATTGGTGTTGGAGGTGACACGCCCAGATGGCAATGTGATAGTAAATTCTGACATTTTTAATATGCACACCCAATTCAGAGCAGGCTTCCCTGGTGGCTCAATCAAGAAAGAATCCTTGCTGGCACTTTAGACTCAACCTGTTCCAAGGTGAATCCCCGCTCTGCTCACAAACAGCACTTTCCCAGGCAGGTGGGCACTGGTGGGCATTGGTGTTGGAGGTGACACGCCCAGATGGCAATGTGATAGTAAATTCTGACATTTTTAATATGCACACCCAATTCAGAGCAGGCTTCCCTGGTGGCTCAATCAAGAAAGAATCCACCTACAATGCAAGGCAGGGGTTGGGAAGATCCCCTGAAGAAGGAAATGGCAACCTACTCCAGTGTTCTTGCTTGAAGAATCCCATGGACAGAGGAGCCTGGTGGGCCCCAGTCCAGGGGGTTGCAAGTGTCGGACACAACTGAGCGACTGAACCACCACCACCACCCATTCAAAGAAACACTTGAACATGTGTACAGGAAGCAAATACAACAGTGCTCATCAAAAATGGAAAGCACCCCATAATATATCAATAGAGAGAAGCATGTAAATCAACTGTAGTAGACCCCTACTGTGGAATCCCATGCTGCAATTACTAAGAACAATAATTGTTGACTTATACAGTGCTTCCTATGTTGATCACTGTTCTCAATTCTCATGTATAGAGAGAAAGGCCTAGGAAATATATATATTAAAATAGTAACCGTGTTTATCTCTAAGAAGGGAATTGGGAAATAATCAATAATAACTATAAAGTATTCATGCATTACTCAGAGTAACATTTGCATGTATATTATTTAAGTAAAAAAAATTATTTAAAAAATGTGATTCTGCCACTCAACTCCCCAATAGCACCTAACATTGCCATTCTTTTTAATCACTGACTCAGATCCACCGTATTATAGTCTCTGACACTTCCCTTTCCTTTATTTCTTCTCTGTAATCAAAGAGTTTTCAAGCACCATCAAATTCTTCTTGAGATCAATGTTGGGATCAATGTGCTGGAAACTGCTGTTAATAGGCAAATGTTACTTGAAAGAAAAAGCAGATTAGATGTGTAAACATGCAAATCAATAACAGATACCTGGCTTGGAGTTAGTTTGTCCCATGGGCACCCACAGAGTCAGAAATGGCATGAAGGAGAGCCCCCTGTCCCTAGGGATCTGATAGGGGTGGGGAGGGGGCTTCAGAGGATAAAGAAGGAAGCACGGGGGTCAGCAGGACATTTGCTAAGCACCTGGAGAGAGAGGGTGTTCTCAGGAGGGTTCTTAAAGCTCAGAACTGGGCAAATAGTATGCACCTGGGAAGGTCTTAGAGGATGTCTCATCTGGCCCACCACTGGGTACAAACTTGAAGCTAAGAGCTGTGCCCGTTTCTTGGTCTTCCTAGCACTTGGCATTCATGTTGCATGCTAAGTCTCTTCAGTCGTGTCTGACTCTTTGCGATCCTATGGACTATAGCCCACTAGGCTTCTCTGTCCATGGGGTTCTCCAGGCAAGAATACTGGAGTGGGTTGCCATGCCCCCTCCAGGAGATCTTCCCAACCCAGGGACTGAATGTCTCTTACGTCTCCTGCATTGGCAGGCAGGCTCTTTACCACTAGCACCACCTGCAAGGCCTGGCAAAGACAGGGAGCTTGATAAATGTGGGTTGAATGGATAAAATATACAGATGAGGAAACCAAGGCACAAAAGGTGTAGTCATTGGCCTGGGCTCCCAGAGCCAGAGAAGGTGGCGTTGGGTATCACCCCTTCCTGGTCTCCCCATTGCCTGATCCAAGCCCCCATCCCACTCTGATGTACTCAGCCACATCCCCTGGAGCTGCCAGCCTGCCTTCTACGTACAAATCCTTGGCAGTTCTCAAGGCATACCCACACAATTGTTTCCACTTCGCTGTCTTAGGATTCAATTGTAAAGTGTGAGTGTTCTCCACCCATCTCAGTAGCCAAATGCCAGGCATGCAGCTGCTCCCCCTGCTCCTTGCAGAGGGAGAGGGCCATGTGCTCTGTTATGCTCTGAGTATAGCATGCAAAGCTTCCAGAATCCACATGACTCCCTCTGACTGCATGCAAGATTCCCCGAGGGCCCCTGGGTGACAGGAAATTAGTATATTAATTCAGTGAAATAAAACTGTCCCTCTCACCTTGCCTTCAGCTCTGGTCTCCAGGCAAAGACTAGGGGGCAAGAGGCACAAAGACCCCCAAACAACATAAAGTGTGCTTGACTGTTCTCCCTGTTTCTGAACCCCATCAGGTCTCTCCTTTCTGAGTCCATGGAGAGATTCCTATTCAGATTCAGGGCTTCTCCTTCCTAAGAAGTCCTCTCTGCTTCCCCTCAAAGCCAAATGCAGTTGCTCTGCCTGAGAACTGCCAGAGAACATCTGAGTTGTCTGGAGGTAGGACCTATGTTCCTCAGGGCTCATCATGCAAACCACTTGCATCATTCCTTAAAACCCTTGAGAGAAGAGTAGGAATTTCTGTGTTATATTGAATTCTGAGGGCTTCCTGGTGTGACTCAATGGTAAAGAATCCACCTGCAATGCATGAGACCTGGGTTCAATCCGTGAGTCCTGGAGAAGGAAATGGCAACCCACTCCAGTATTCTTGCCTGGGAAATTCCATGGACAGAGGAACCTGTGGCTTCAGTGGTGGGCTCCAGACTATAGGGTGGCAAAGAGTCGGACGTGACTTAATAAGCAAACAATAACAGCAACAGCAGCAACTACGGGGTCTACATCACTTCCATGTATAGGACAGCTGCTAGCCATCCTGACGTGGGGGTGGCTTCCCTGCGTTCACCCAGGTCCTGGCACTGCATTACAGGGTGCAGGACTGGAATTATGACATCCTGCATCTCACAACAGACAAAGCACCAAAGAGTGGAGGAAAGACATGAAATATTTGGAGCCATAAGCCAGTCTGTGGGACATTCTCCCCATTCCATCAGACGAATAATTTTGTAAGCGGAAGATTTATTTTCCATCAATTTCTAGTCAAGACAGAAGTGCTCTCTTTTGAGAGATATAATCAGAATAAAGGAAAGTGCATTTCCTAGCAGAAGAGGATATTCTTTCTCTCAAAGCCAGGCCTCAACTTTAGGTGCCTGGCAGGGCGAGGGGAGTGGGGGCAATGCCTTGCTTCCTATTGCATTTTTTTTCTCTTTTCTTTGCTCCATCTTTTCTCCATGCAAAACTCTTCTTGTCCCTCTGCTCTCTTTATCTGGAAGAGATAAATGTTGCTCAGCTTTGGTACTATTGACATTTGGGGCCATAACACATTCGCTGAAAGGTTCATTTGGAAAATGGATGAGAATAGCCAGGACAACTTTGAAGAAGCAAAACATAACCAGGTACGAGAAGAAAAGAGAAAATTCTCAATAATTAAGGCAGTATGGTGTTGGTCCTTGAACAGACAGAAGACCAAGCAATGGAAGTGGAGACTCAGCAACAGAAGAGTCTTCAGGCGGCGGAAGAAGCCCTAATACGTGGTTACACTCAACAGATGACTCTGGGATCAGTCCCTTTTCCCCTTGAGCGGGGTTTCTGCCCTCCTGCATCAGGGTTTGAAGTTTAACAGAGGCACTGAATGTCATGAGGACCCTTAGACCTGATTGATCCTAATCCTGTCATCTTCGGGATTCCCAGGTGGCACTAGTGGTAAAGAACCTGCCTGCTGATGCAGGAGAGGCAAAAGACTTAGGTTCGATTCCTGGGTCAGGAAGATCCCCTGGGGGAGGAAATGGCAACCCACTCCAGTATTCTTGCCTGGAGAATCCCATAGACAGAGGAGCCTATGGGCTATAATCCATAGGGTCACAAAGAGTCGGACACAACTGAAGCAACTTGGCATGCACAAAACCCTCTCATCTTAGAGATGAGGCAGCTGAAATCCAGAGAGTTGCTCCCTTTTGCCACTACTATTGGTGGTGAGATGACATTTCAAAGGATTAGTCAATGTTACATTTACTGCTACACATCAGACACGTGGTAGAACCCCACTGTGGGCATGTTTTTCCTATTCAGAATTGTCCTGGATAGTCTGATGTGTTTTATTTTTTTCATATGAACTTTTCGATCTGATGAGTTAAAAATTTGACTTGGTTTCAGTTCTGATCTTGAAGTTTGAACCTAATCCCTCTTAACACTGATGTGTCTGTAAATTAAGATCATAATGCTCCCTCTTGCAAGGTTGTTGTTAGAATTCCATGAACCGGTACACTGAAGGGTCCTCCACAGGACCCAGCAGGCATTAGATGTTCAATTGCTTGTTGCTTAGTTTCTAAGCCATGTCTGACTCTTTGCAACCCCACGGACTGTAGCCCGCCAGGCTCCTCTGTCCATGAGATTTCCCAGGCAAGGATACTGGAGTGGGTTGCCACCAACAAGCTATTAGTTCTTTGATGTACAAATAAAGCCAAAACCATCAAGCATTTCTGTAATAACTTCACCTAAAAGCAAGTCACTTCTAAGATACAGTTTCCATATCTGCACTGGATCCAAAAGAGGGACGTTCTGTACCATTGAATGTGGTTAAATATCATGTCCCAGTAGAAGCACTGAACTGTAAGGAAGAAACCCTGGAAAACTTTCTGCGGATGCGGTTAAAATTCCAGGCGCAGGAGGAAGAGGCAGAAAATTGTCCGTACATTTCTTCTGATTCAGAAAAATATGAGCTAAAGCAGGAAGCTCAATTCCTATTGTTGGGAGCAGCAGGGACTATTAGGGCTGTGTGTGCTGAATATATTTTTTGCGTATTATCTTGTAAAGAGTGGCAAATTTGGCTTTATAACAGTGAGATCAAGCATAGCAAATTTACTTAAATTCTTGGAGTGCATTACAGAACAGCACAGCCTTTCTATGTATTTCACCCCTAGAAAAGGCTTTAACAACCTCTCTGCTGCATTCTTTGTCTGAGTAAAAAGCAATGGGAAAAGAGTGTGAGTGGATTTGACGAATTACAACTTGTCTTGAGTGTAGGACAACTCTTTCAGTTACTGTAAAAGGAGATAACTAGCAACTCCTGTGAGTGAAAAGTCTGGTGTAGCTTGGGAAATAAAGCTGAGCTTGCCCTCTTGCCTAACAAGACTTAACAACCCTGCCTGTGGGATCCAGTGCTCACCTGAACAGGTGCCCACGGGATTGGAGAGTGGGGAGTGTTCTATGCAAACAGAAGGAATAAAGACAGATTTCTGAACCTCAGCTTTGAGTGACTGTGGGGCACAGGTGGGGGCCCAGCCCGTTGGCAGGGCTTAATGCGTCCTCTATTCATTGGAGCTTAGGATGGGTTAGGCTGTAATCTCTAGCACATCACTTCTGACCTCTCTCCAGACAAAAATAAGATCTAAAGTATGTGAGAGCCAGAATGCAGGCAGACATGAAATACTGGCTCAGAGGAATTTTTAAAAAATATCTATTTATTTGGCTGTGCCAGGTCTTAGTTATGGCACATGAAATCTCTAGTCATGGCATGTGGAATCGTTAGCTGTGGCACGTGGGATCTAGTTCCCTGACCAAGGATCGAACCTGAGCCCCCCGCATTGGGAACTTGGAGTCTTAGCTACTGGACCACCAGGGAAGTCCATGGCCCAGAGGAATCTTCATAGAGGCGGGCACGTGGCAGAACCCGAGTCCCTGGGACTTTATTGCCAAGGTTTGCTGGCATCTTCGTCCAGACCCTTTAAGTAGCAACGTGGCCCTCTTTAGAGAGGATGAACTGCCCAAGCAGCCAGAGGTCGAAGGGAGGTCCAGCAGACCAGCCTGGACATCATTGTCCTGGTCCTCCCTGAGTTCTTCCATTCGGATAAAGGATACTTTAGCTCGATAAAGAATACTTTAGCTTATCCTACAACTGGAAGACTCTGGGATTAAAAAAAAAAAAAAAATCACTTTCTCTATCACTATTGACAATGGCTCAAGGTTTGCAGGAATTTTCCATTCAGGAAGGACTGTTTTTTTTAATTTGGTGAAGGTGAATCACTCAGAGAACTTGAGGCCGCCTAGGTCAGTAGTACACAGTCCTGATGACACACTAGAAGATCCTGGGGAGCTTTAAAAAAAACATGCCATTGCCTATGGAGATGCAGATATAGAGGATAGACTTTGGGACACGGTGCAAGAGGGAGAAGGTGGGATGATTTGAGAGAGTAGCATTGAAATATGTACAGCACTGTATGTAAACTAGCCAGGGGGAATTTGCTGTATGACACAGGGAACTGAAAGTCAGTGCTCCGTGACAACCTAGAAGGGTGGGGGTGGGGGGTATGTAGGAGGGAGTTTTAAGAGGGAGGAGACATATGTATACCTGTGGCTTATTCATGTTGCCGTATGGCAGAAATCATCACAATATTGTAGTTATCCTCCAATTAAAACTAAAATAAAAAAATTTTTAAATACCATTGCCTGCAGGGCTCTACCATGGGAGATTCTGATTTCGTCGGATTAGGGTGGGGCCCAGAGCAGCCAGAGCTTCTGAAAGTTCTGCAGCCTTTTCCAGTGCACACTGACTCTGACTAGATAAAGGGTGATGAGAGCCTCTGGAGGGAGAGAGAGGGGAGCACTGCTCGCCACACGTGTAAACGCCAGCCCAGCAGCCCCTGATCTGCAGCACCAGGGAAATGTGTTTATTTTGCAGCTAATGGAGACAATCGATGATCCCTGAAATTTTTACTTAGAAGCCTTGAGTGTTCCCATTTACTGAAAACCAACTAGTGCCATTTAAGGCTGTAGCCTGAGAATAAAGGGTGAGCAGAGGGGAAGGAAGGTCAGAGAGAAGTGATGGCTGGGGAGGAGTGTTCAGTAATCAACAAGTCGTCCCCAGCCCAGTGACTCAAAAGACAAACGGGACCTCTGTATTCACCAAGTACTCTTCCCTAGGGCAGCGTGCGCCCCCACTGTCCACACAGACCAGTTCGAGCAGCTTCTCCTGGTCTTCCTTCTAATCCCTTGTCCATACTTTCTCAGATTCTGTCACTTCCCTTCTCTCTCTCTGAACCTCAAAATCTGAATCGGCTTAAATCAACTACAAATGGGAGTCACAACATTAACTCTTCATGGTAAGTTGCATTGGGGAAAGAATCTGTGTCCTTCCTCCATAATGATTACCCCCACCGCTGCCATGGAAAACACCTCCTGGGTCCACTTTAGGTCTCCTTCTCCCCTATCTTCCCCTATCTCCCCTATCTTCCCCTCACACACAGTATTCACTGCACAGAGGAAAAAGGATGTACACAAACCAGTATCTAAGAGAGAGGCAAGGAGACCGAACTACTCAGGCAAACTTTCTCCATTTTCAGCGTTTGGATACGTTGCTCCTTCCTCCCTGGAGAAGAAACAGCCAAGAGGCTGAAAAGAAGGATGGGAAGCTTACTTCCAATAATAAGAGGGAGGCAGTGGCCCTCCTACAGTAGCAGCTCTGTTCACTGTGCTTTGCCCAGAGGGCTGCCCTGGGGGCAAGTGGAAGCATCTGCTGGAAGAACAGAAGGAACAGACTCCTGAGGGATTTGCATGAGAAGAAAAGAATATAAATCCCACTCCTGGGCATACACCCAAAGAAAATCATAATTCAAAAAGATGCTTGTACCCCAAATGTTCACAGCAGCACTATACCATAGCCAGGACATGAAAGCAAGCTATATGTCCACCAAACAGAGGGAAGGATAAAGAAGATGTGGTATGTATATACGATGGAACATTACTCAGCCATAAGAAGGAATGAAACTGGGTCATCTGTAGAGACGTGGATGGACGTAGAGACGAGCACAGAGAATGAAGTAAGTCAGAAAGGGAAAAACAAATATCCTGTATTAACACATATATGTGGAATCTAGAAAAATGGTACTGCTGCTGCTGCTGCTGCTAAGTCGCTTTAGTCGTGTCCAACTCTGTGCGACCCCACAGACGGCAGCCCATTGGGCTCCGCCATCCCTGGGATTCTCCAGGCAAGAACACTGGAGTGGGTTGCCATTTCCTTCTCCAATGCATGAAAGTGAAAAGTGAAAGTGAAGTCACTCAGTCGTGTCTGACTCAGCGACCCCGTGGACTGCAGCCCACCAGGCTCCTCTGTCCACGGGAGTTTCCAGGCAAGAGTATTGGAGTGGGATGCCATTGCCTTCTCCGATAAAAATGGTACAGATGATCTTATTTGCAAAGCAGAAATAGAGACAAAGATGTAAAGATCAGACATATGGATACCAAGGAAGAAGGGGTGCTGGTGGGAGGAACTGGGAGACTAGGATTGACACACATACACCATTGACAATATGCATAAAACAGATAACTAACGAGAACATACTGTGTACCTCCCTGTGTACTGAATGGGAAGGAAGTTCAAAAGCGAGGGGATACGTGTATAATTATGGCTGATTCACCTGATGGCTCAGATGGTAAAGAATCTGCCTGTAATGCAGGAGGTTTCTGGATTGGAAAGATCCCCTGGAGAAGAGAATGGCAACCCACCCCAGTATTCCTGCCTGGAGAATTCCATGGACAGAGGAGCCTGGTGGGCTACAGTCCATGGGGTCGAAAAGTGTCAGACGCAGCTGAGCAACTAACAACACCTGGCTGATTCATTTTGCTGTACAGTAGAAACTATCACATCGTAAAGCAGTTATACTCCAATAAAAATGAATTGTTAAAAAAGAAAGGAAGATCTTCTAGGAGGGAGCTGTGGCAGATCTCAGGAACCATCGTTTGTGGCCACAAAGAGAAAGCCAACTTCACAGCACCCATTGGTTGGCCGTTCAGCATGACTGCACGACAAGCCGTTCTTCCTTTCTCCAGTTTCAGAGCCAGTGTAATATTAACTCCACCTTTAAATGATCATTTGAGGCTTTAAATGGTATGGTGGTTCTTAAAGAAGCGTTTCATTTTTCTGCTCCTAAATGACTTCTCCGGCTCAAGACTGAAACTGCCACGTTACTAAAACCACTTCTTTCCAGATGGGAGGGAGCTATGGATTTTAACAGAAAGGAGGCTGCCTAATTGTTCAGCAGTTAAGAATATATATATATAATTCTGTGCAGGCTTTCCCTTCCCCCTTTCCCTGTGTCTTTGGTGTAAGAGAAAGGCTGGAGCTGGTGTTCAACACCCTCCCTCTCAAAACAAGGGCATCCCTTGTGACTCAGACGATAAAGAATTTGCCTTCAATGCAGGAGACCAGGGTTCAATCCCTGTGTTGGGAAGATCCCCTGGAGAAGGGACTGGCAACCCATTCCAGTATTCTTGCCTGGAAAATCCCATGGACGGAGGAGCCTGACCGGCTACCATGGGGTCACAAAGAGTTCAGACACGAATGAGCAACTAACACTCTCAAAACAAAAGTCTTTGTCATACACAAATCTTCACTTGTGGGGGCAGCTCCTACAGACCGGGATCCTACTCTGCTTCCCTCACTCATCCCTTCTCTCTCTTTTTTCCTTCTCTTTTTTCTGCCCGCAAAACAGTACTTTTTGAACTGTGTACCAGTAGCCATGCTGAGTCTCGTGATTTCACAGGGAATATCCCTTGACTTCATGGAGGTTCAGTTTAGGGACCAGAGATTAAGTTTCTTGGCAAAGTCATCAAAGCCATTCAATTCTCTCTTTACTTAAAAGAGAAGAGCAGTTTGGAGACGGTGGGAAGTCCTGCCCCATACCAGCACCAAATGCACAGGCCTCTCTCCTCCCACAAGTAAATGCAAACACCAGTACAGGCTGAGTTGAAAGTCCCAGCTGATGCAGTGGCTGGTGGAGGGAAAGCAGTGGTGGAGTATGGTGGGGAGGTCGGCTGCCCTCTCCCAATCCTCTGTCCCTGTGATTCCAGGTGAGGCAGACTTGACCTCGCAGATGTGTCCGGGACCTGGCTCCAGTCAACAACTAGACTCCCTGCCTCCCTTGGCACGCATCCTCCTCCCCTTCATCCCTTCCTTTCTCCACCCCCTACAAGCCAACTCGCCCTCCAACAGCATCGAGCCCAAGGCCACACTAGCTGGTGTTCCCACACCCACAGATGCTGCGATGCTGACATGGGTGCCACCATTAGCCTATGCCCCAATCACAAGAATCCAGAAGCTCGCAGCGTAGCTGAGCCAACTTCTCGTGAGCTGGTTTCTCAGTGTTCTGGAAATGTCGCTGTGAATTTTCCTTCATGCTTCTCATTAGGCAACTGACCCATGAGGGTGCTAATTATGAAAAGCCCCATCTTCGCTCTCCCAAGCATCTCTGACAGCAGGGGTGGCATCTGGCTTCCAGGGCGTGGTGCTGAAATACGAACCCAGGAGGGCACCTGGGCAAGGTCTCAGGTAGACACAGGGCTGGAGGGACAGTGAGGAGGCCACCGTGGGGACACACAGACCCAGACAGAGGACAGCAAGGTGGTGGGACATCTGTCCAGGACCACACTCATCCCCCACTTGTATTTTGTTTGTCCTGCAGTGTTTGGGGAGGTTTTGAATTACATTTCAGTGTTTAAAAATCAGAAGGTCTCCCTTACAATTTTGAATTGCCAGCACCTTTTGAAAACTTAGAAGGTGGGTCGTGTCTGAGTAGATTGTAAAGTGGTCTTTGGCTACCTGTCGGCAGACACGTGCTCGCAAGTTTGCCGCAGTCCCCACCCAGCCCTTTTACCTACTTGAGCTGCAGGCTGCGCTTAGCTTGCCCATGAAATCTGTCAGCTGCAGGGACTGTTCTGATTCCTCCTAATGCTGGATGTTAGTAGTGAGTTAGTAATGGTGGTTAGAGCATCAGTGTTTGTAAGTGCTTTACTCTTAAAACTCTCAGAGGGACTACCCTACTGGTCCAGTGGTTAAGAATTCGCCTTGTAACACAAGGGACGTGGGTTTGATCCCTGGTCAGGGAACTAGATCGCACATGCCATGGAGCAACTAAACCCACACACCACAACCAGCGAAGCCCACATGCTCTGGAGCCCATGCTTGGCAGCTGGAGAGTCCAGACATCAAAATGAAAGATCCCACATGATGCCACGAAAATCCCGCATGCTGCAACTAAGACCCAAAGCAGCCAAATAAATAAATATTTTACAAAACTAATCAGAGCAGCACCAAAGTTCCCCTTGAACTAACTTTGTATTATTCTCAGTCACTTGTATTCCAATATGCTTTCAAAGGGAGAGAGGACAGGGAAGTTAAAGCCAGGATGTAGAATGGGCACAGGTATTTCAGTAGCATTTGCTATGTTACAACAGGTGCAGGGTTAAGACCTACAGGTATAAAGAGCTGTTTCCATTCCCTGAATGGAGAAGAATTCAGGGGCAAGCAGAGCGGGCTGGTTGGACTCCCAGGAGACAGTACCAGGAGATGAGGGGAGCCAGTTCCACCATAAGAATCCAAGATCGGAGTTTTGAGAGCGGGAGAAAGGTGGCTCCATCTCACACAGGGCTAGGTCTGCCCTTAGGTGAGTCCCACACATGGTCTGTCTGAGAACATGCAGTCCAGCTCAGGCGAGGTTAAGAGGGAGAAAATCAAGGACCTGTATATTGAGGTCCTCAGGCAGATAAAGGCAGAGTAAGGCCCCCGTCTGGTTGTCAGAAGCCATCAAGTCCCCATCTTGCCCCATCCGTCCTGTTCACCTCACTGCTTCTCCTGCTCAGCCAGAACTCTTTGAGAGAAGGAACAAACTTCTGTATCAGTCTGCAAACATCTGCCTCCCAGTCCTGTGAACATGCCTGGCTTCTAGCGAGCATCAGATCAATATTAACCTACTTTCCTGGCTTCATTTCCTGTAACTTTAACTCACTCAATTTCAACTCACTTCGACTGCGGGTATAAGAGGAGGTCTGCTGCTCCCCTTTCCAGCAAACTCCTTGAAAGAACAGTCTAGACTCACTGGCTCTGATGTCTCATCTCCCTTTTCCTCTTAAACCCACTCCAGTGAGGTTTTTCCCCAATCATTGCATCAAACCTGTTCTGATCAAAGTTATTGCTAAATCCAAAAGGGAGCAGAGAAAGTAGATGGTTACTTGTGGGAAGCTTGGGGGCAACAGGAGGTTTTATCATTAAGATGGACTAATATACAGTAGGCTTGTCTACTAATAGAAGTGATCCAACAGAAAAGGATGGAAAGAGAGGGTCCAGGATTGCTGTGTGATGTCACAGAGTTTAGGGGAAGGGGTAGAATGAATGTGTGAGGCCATGATTGGCACGTAGGGCTTATGGGCAGGTCCTCTATTCACACGGGCAAGAAGGCAGAGCATAGCTATACCAGGCAAACGCTGGGGAGTGAGTAGATTTAGGGATGGGAGGCTGAGGAAACCCTCTTCCTATTGCTTCATTTTCCCTAGGAGAAAGGAAGCAAGATAAGGACAGGTGAGGGAGGTTGGGAGACTCTGAGGGAAGAGAAGGTTTCAAATAGAATCTTGGATGAAGGAGAGTGAAAAACTAGGGAAATACGGTGGGACTGCTGGAGGCATTAAGTTTGCAGCTATGCATCAAAATAAGAGTGATTCAGCTTTGTTGTGACTGTGGTTTTATTTAACTCACAGCTGATGGCTGCAGGCACAGAGCGGAGAAAGTAACACAAGGTGAAATGACAAGACTGTCAAGGGCACACGCGAGGGAGTGAAAATAATGTTCAGCTATGGAATTTACACCAGATGGGAGGGAAGCAGTAACAACAAAAGGGTAAGAGAGAAGCGGTGGGATCAATGGACGGAGTGTCCCTGTGAAATAGAAGAATTGCTAGAACTGGATACTAGATAGAGTGGGTGGAAAACAGGAGGTGGTGGTCAGAGACAGCTGTATGAAACAGAGATTATGGACAGCTGAAGAGATTGGGAATGTCAAGGCCATGTGAGTCAACAGTCAAAGGAGAGTGAAGGAGAAGCTCAAAGGGAGGAGAACTTCAGAACTGAGAATACTGTCCCAGGGTATGTGGATATCACCAAGAATTGAGATGAGAGTTGGAGAGGACGCAGGACACAAAGCTGTCAAGAAAAGAGCAGAGAGCCCAGAGGAGCTGGCAGAGGAAAGGAGCAGAGAGGAGCACTGGAGGGCGGGGACTGGTGCAGCCTAATGGCAGGAGAGCAAAACTGGGCTCATAATGACCGTGGGAGGAGGGCTGGTCTGGAAGCAAACACGAGGAGGGCCAGAGTTAGGAGGGAGAAGAACAGGGGAGAAAATAGTCATCAGCAAGGAAGCTGCAGGGGGAACTGGCCTCAGCGAGAGCCAGGTTCCCATCACAGCGAGAAGAAAGAGGGACCCTCCCTCTCCCCACATCCAAGGAAGATACTGAGGACATAGAGGATTTTGCTGATGATGAACCAGGAATTCTAGAAGTCACAGGAGACAGTTTCTATGAGTGGGGGAAGGGGTAGGAGATATAGTAAGTCCCCTACATATGGAACGAGTTCCATTCTAAAAGCACGTTCACAAGACCACTTTGTTCATAAGTCCAACAGAGTTAGCCTAGTTACCCAACTTTTACAGATAATGCCAGACATGTGAATTAACTTATATGACTAGACATGTGAATGCATATTAGCGTCTTTGAAAGTTCGAAACTTGAAGGTTTTTATGCAAGGACTTACTGTACAATCGCGAAGTAGAGCATCTTTAGGGATTCCATGAGCTAGAGAAGATCTGGGAAGCTAGGCTTTCTGTATGATGGATGTGATCAGAGAAAGGAAGAGAGGAGATGAGTATGAAGGACTCAGGCAGTAGTAGAGGGATCCAAAGTGCGGAAACCTAGAGAAGGATGGGTCTGGGGCTAACTCTGGACTGTCATTGGACATGAGAGGTTTAGGGAAGCCTTACTCCAGAACCTGAAGCTTCCTCCTCAGCCCCCATCAATGGCTGATAGGTCTTCTGGAAAGATGAGGTCCTAGATGCCACGTGTGGAACTCACTTTGGACTCCCGTTGAAGGAGACTGTGGCCTTGCCTCATTTTCCTCATGTGAAAAATGAGGCATAATCATAACTATGTCATGAAATTGTTATGAGAAGAAATGCAAAAATAATGAATGTAAAAAGCTTGGCACATTTTAGAGTCTCTGATGGTTCTCCTACCTTTAATCACAGCTCCATCAAAAAAAAGCATTAAGAAATGATGGAAGAGTTATGTTTAGTGAGGACAACGTGGAGCTGAGTGGACCCTGGGCTAGGTGCCTGCTTTCTGCAGGTACACACTTGGAGGGCCAAAGAGCTAGCTCCATCCACAGGCTCCTGGTCTCCGAATGGAAGCTAATCAAAGTGCCCAGGAGGAATTAATCGGTCTCTACAGGACTGGTCAAAGAACCCACACTTTTAAAGTGACATAAATTCCAACTGGTGGCTTACTAAATCTTGTTGATTGATTGGGAAGGCGGCAAGGGGCTGGAGCCTGGCTGATGGCTCTGTATTGATTGTGGCTTTTAGCCAAGTTATTAAGTGGCTGGAGAAAAAGGGTTGGATGGCAGAGACCCACATTCCCTCTCCACCCTCTCTTTCCTCGACATTTCAGCTTAAATCACAGCATTTCCCACAAGGGGGTTAGCTCTTGCGGACTACATTAAAGCAAGATGGCCTTTAGTGCACGGATCAGATTTTCATGTGCCACGTGGGGTGCCTGGGCTGGTACTCAGAGCAGCTCTCCCTTCACTTAGAAACCTGAGAGGAGCCTGTGTGGCCTGTGCATTTTGAGAAAGAACAAAGAAGTCACCTTCAGAAAGCGCTCCATGGATCTTTGGCCTCCGGGAGTCTGGAAATTAAGATGTACAAAATGCTGCGCCCAGAAAGTCCCTCTTTCTGGGTCAGGAGGAAATCAATTTATCCGTGGGATTTTTTCCTTCAACAGCACTGGCTTCTGTTCTTGAGTGCATGCATGCATCAGTTGCTCCACTGTGTCTGACTCTTTGCGACCCCATGGACTGTAGCCCACCAGGCTCCTCTGTCCATGGGACTATCTAGGCAAGAATACTGGAGTTAGGCTACCTTTTTCTTCCTCCAAGTAATCTTCCCAACCGAGGGATCAAACCTGCGTCTCCTGTGTTCCCTGCATTGCAGGCGGATTCTTTACCTGATGAGCCATCAAGGAATGTCTACTTAGCATTGATAAAATCTATATATCTATCAGGAAATGAACAAAGGGATAAATATCATTGCATGTGAAGTAGAAGCTAGGACTGGCTTGGACATTTTCACACACAGGCTATCAAGTTGGTCTCCACACTAGTCGATGACACTAGAACAGTCTCACACTTCTCCTGATAAACTCCGTGGGCTTGTTATCTTGTTTCCTCAGGGCTTTCTGGTTTATCCAGATGGAGAGGACATGTCCAGATCCTCTCCTGTAATCACAGTGAGTCTGGTGTCTAGACTAACAGAGCTACAAAGCATCTTGCCCCTGGGGTCTCCTCATGGGGAGTGAGCCCTCCACTCATTGCAGGAAGATTCCTCCTTTGCTTAGGGTGAGCATGTAAGGAAAAGATAAAAAGTGTTCTGTGAATGGGACCCTGCTCATCTGGGAGAGGGAGCCAGGGGCCCAAGCACAAGAGGATACCCTTCTCCAAGCCCGTGCCTCTTTGTCCCAGTTGAAAGACCCTTGACCTTCACATGTAGAGCAGTTGTGTGTGCATGCTGTCACTCAGTCATGTCTGACTCTTTGCGACCCCATAGATTTCCCAGGTAAGAATACTGGAGTGGGCTGCCATTTCCTCCTCCAGGGAATCTTCCTTACCCAGGGATTGAACCCAAGTCTCCTGCATTGGCAGGCAGATTCTTTACCACTGAGCCACCTGGGAAACACTTGTAGAGTGGTCACTTGGAGATGAATCCCAACTCGTCGCTTGTCATGCTGAGTCCAGCCCCCGGGGACAACTTTACAGGCCCAGAGGACAGAGTGGAAGGGAGGTGATTCACACTCAGGAAAATTCAGATGGAATAAGATGGAAAAGAGCTGGGGCTGAACAGCAGGTGGACTTGGGGATAAAGCCTTAGCTATTTCAACTGCACAGTCTGCCCTTTGGATTTCCAGTCATTTATGGCCTCACAAGGCTCCTGGAGCTAAGGGTAATGGGGAAAAAAATACAGAAGGATTAAGTCACTGAGCCCAGAACATTCTCCAGGATAGAGCACATCTTGGGTCACAGATCGAGCTTCAGCTAATTTAATAAAATTGAAATCATATCAACCATCTTTTCTTATCACAACACTGTGATATTAAAATATCAATTATAGAAAAAAAATGAAAACCACAAACACAGGACGGCTAAAGAGTATGCTGCCAAGTAACCGAGAGATCACTGAGGAAATCAGAAAAATTCCTAGAAACAAATGACAACAAAAACACAGTGACCCAAAACCTGTGGAATGCAGCAAAAGCAGTTCTAAGAGGGCAGTTAATAGCAGTATAAGCTTACCTCAAGAAACAAGAAAAATAGTCTTAAACAACCTAACTTTACACCTAAAGCAAATAGAGAAAGAAGAACAAAAACAAGCAAACAAAAAAAACTTAGTAGAAGAAAAGGAATTGTAAAGATCAGAGCAGAAATAAGTGAAAAAGAAATGAATAAAACTATCAGTAAAGATCAATAAAACCAAAAGGGAGGAGAGGGTAACAAAAGCTTTTAGGAGGCACAGCATTGAGCAGTGGACATCTACTGCTGAGCAAATGCCCACCCAACTTTCTCTCATGGCAGGCAACCTAAATTCAGGGGTAGCCTTTTTGTTCTTAGGAGAGAATTGGGATTAGAAGAACAAAGACCTTTAGGGTGACCGCTTGCTGACAGGAGAGAGTCTTCCAACTGGCAGAGGAGGGAGGTGGGGCTGGAGGGCATGGCAGAGCCGTATCCTACCAGGAAGGGCTGGGGCCAGAGCCCTGAGCAGCCTGGGTCTCCGTGTGCCCAGCGTCACCACACCAGCCTCGCACGGACTCGACCAGTCAGAGCTGTTGTCACCAGGAACATGGGGGGTTGGTGTAGCTTAGAGGCACAGAGCTCGTCCTGCGCCTGCTGGTGCAGCCCAGGCAGGGGGAAAACCAGCAAAGTCCAGGAAGCGAGGCTCAGTGGAGAGGCAGAGGAAAGGACTGTGCCCTTCATTTCTCTATTTTCTGTATCCTCAGTGCTTAGTGCACAACTGGCCTGATTGGACGGATCCAGTTCAACCCTTGCTCTGATGCTCTCTCTATGTGAGCCTGGATTGAGTCTTTACATATCTGAGACTCAGTTTTCCCACCTGTGCAATGGGACTGACATTTTGTGTGTGTGATAAAATACACATAGCATCAGTTCAGTCGCTCAGTCGTGTCCGACTCTTTGCGACCCCATGAATCGCAGCATGCCAGGCCTCCCTGTTCATTACCATCTCTCGGAGTTCACTCAGACTCACGTCCATCGAGTTGGTGCTGTCATCCAGCCATCTCATCCTCTGTCATCCCCTTCTCCTCCTGCCCCCAATTCCTCCCAGCATCAGAGTCTTTTCCAATGAGTCAACTCTTCGCATGAGGTGGCCAAAGTACTGGAGTTTCAGCTTTAGCATCATTCCTTCCAAAGAAATCCCAGGGCTGATCTCCTTCAGAATGGACTGGTTGGATC
>SJYT01069148.1:66942-172149 GCA_006410635.1 Cephalophus harveyi | reverse complement strand
GGCAAAACCAATACGGTATTGTAAAGTAAAATAAAGTAAAAATAAAATTAAAAAAAAAAAAGAAACATTTACAAAAAAATAAATAAATAAATAAATTTTCATTGCAAGAGTCATTGAATATTAACTATAAATTTAAGTTCCAAATAGAAAATTCCAAGGCAATTAAATAAAGTAAAACGTGAGGGGAACACTCTAATATAAATGGAACATTAGTCCCTTCTCATTTTTCAAGAACAGGATGCTCTGATGTGTGCAGTTCAAGTTTTTACTCTCAACTATAAGTCTGTGTACTTATGATCCTCTTTTTCATCCTCCCAAAGACCAAGAAAAACTAAGAACAGCTTATTCTGGTGCATAAGGAATTAGAACAATTTCATGGAAACTGTTAGTAAAATGCAGTGAGGACTTGGGGAGAACTGGGACTTGGTCTGCATGGCAGAGATGGTCATTGCAGAGTGTCAAGCTGTTTACAAACCTTTCTCTAATTCAGTTCAGTTCAGTTCAGTTGCTCAGTTGCGTCTCTTTGTGACCCCGTGAACTGCAGCACATCAGGCTAACTGGGACTTGGTCTGCATGGCAGAGATGGTCATTGCAGAGTGTCAAGCTGTTTACAAACCTTTCTCTAATTCAGTTCAGTTCAGTTCAGTTGCTCAGTTGCGTCTCTTTGTGACCCCGTGAACTGCAGCACATCAGGCCTCCCTGTCCATCACCAACTCCCGGAGTCCACACAAACCTCATGCCCATTGAGTCAGTGATGCCATCCAATCATCTCATCTTCTGTAGTCCCCTTCTCCTCCTGCCCTCAATCTTTCCCATATTAGACCAGACCAAATTAGAATTTCTCTATCCAAATTTCAAAATTAGTTTAATCTGACCAGTCCAGCTGGCTCAGATGGTCCACCTCTCAGATGGCTCTTCCTTGTATAAGCAGCAATGGCTGGAGGTTAGGCTCCTGTGCTACAGACTTGGTGGATGGGGACCCATTCCACTAAATCAGGTGGTATTTCTAAAGAAGATGATGGTATGTTGACTAGGAAATTTTTGTACCACATGTATACTCAATGATCACCAAATATTAGCAACAATTAAAAGAATTATACAAATACAAGTAGAGCATGAAAAATTTTAAAGTACCTTTAAACATGTTAAAAATAGTGTTTCTTGAAAAACACCAACAGAGTATATTAATGCATATATATGGAATTTAGAATGGTAACAACGACCCTACACACAAGACAGCAAAAGACACACAGATGTATAGAACAGACTTTTGGACTCTGTAGGAGAAGGCGAGGGTGGGATGATTTGAAAGAATAGCATTGAAGCATGTATATTACTGTATGTAAGCTAGATGACCAGTCCAAGTTCAATGCATGTAAACAGGGCCCTCAAAGCCAGTGCACTGGGACAACCCAGAGGGATGGGATGGGGAAGGAGGTGGGAGGGGGCTTTGGGATGGGGGACACATGTACAACCATGACTGATTCATGTCAATGTATGGCAAAAACCACCACAATATTGTAAAGTAATTAGCCTCCAATTAAAATAAGTAAGTTAATTTTAAAAAATAGTGTTTCTTGTCTGTTGTCAAAAATTGAAATTTATTTAAAAATGACCAACAGTCTTTAAACATGGTAATTTCTTATTTGGGGAATGTTTTGAAAATTAAAGATTGGAAGAACTTTGAAAGTGTGTAAAGCAAAGTGACAAGCTTGGTTCCCTATCGATAGGTAAAGAACTGGGCTGTCATTCATCTTTCTACATAATGCATTCCCTCCTAATATGGAAGGAAACACAGCTTTAATGTCCTACTAGGCTAATATCATTTTATAACCATTTAGAACATACTTTTAGAACTGGCAAGTTACTAATCATGAAACAGCAGAGACATGAAATGTTAGCAAGAAATAGGACTTGGTTTCCAACGTATATCAGATTTCTGGAATTTAAGTATCAGTAAGCAAGCTACAATTCCCAGTTTAAAATCCATTCTGAAAATCAGACATAGACAATGTATTTTCCTACTAACACTAAAGCAAGAGTAACACTCAATTTTCATACACATCATATTCTCCATATTTGGCTCTAAGTGGTTGGGTGTTATCCAAAGTAAAACTAGCCCACAAAACATAGCAGCCTAGAAATCTGGTAATGATGGCCAAGACCACTTGCAAATGTTAGAAATGTTTGGAATAAAAGCTGCAACTGAGTTGCTTCTGCACACAACTCTCTGAGAGCTAGTAACCAGGGTGCCTTGCCATTTCCCAGACCTGAACTGCTATTGACTGTGTTCCACCCCTGGGGCCTGAGTTGCAGTTGATACTCTTCCTGGGACCACTTCACCACTTTGGCTGTGGGGCCTCGGACATTGCTGCAACTTGGCAGCCCTAGTTCTGTGCTACTGCTCTGTCTCACCTTCCATGGGGCCTGAGTCACTCAGACCCTGGCTCCATGACTGATCTGCACATGCCCAAAACTTCAGACATCGGTGCCACTGCCAGAGCAGGGACACCAGTCCCCCAGGCCCCAGGTGCTGAGGTAGTTCCATGTAGTCCTGGCCCCAAGATCTTGGCTCACCTGGGACTATGAATGCCTACATCCCAAACACCAGTGTCACTGTCACCACAAGCATGGCTGCAAACTATCTACCTGATAAAGTTAGTATGTAAAATATGTAAGGAACTCATACAACTAAATAACAAACAAAAAAAAAATTATAAAATGGGCAAAGAAAGAGCATAGACATTTACCTAAAAGAGATCAACAAATGGCCAAAAGGCATATGAAAAGGTGCTCAATATCACTGATCATCAGGGAAATGCAAAACAAACCACAGTGAAATATCATCTCACATCTGTTAGAATGACTGTTAGCAAAATGACAAGAGATAACAAGTATTGGGAGGATGTGGACAAAAGGGAACTGTTGTACACTGTTGGTTGGAATGTAAATTGGTGCAGCCACTATGGAAAACAGTATTGAGGTTCTTTAAAAATTTAAGAATAGAACTAGGGTATGATCTAGAAATATCACTTATTAGCACATACCCAAAAGAAGTGGAATCTGTATCTCAAGATATTTACAGTCCCATATTCATTGCAACGTTAGTTACAATAGCCAAGATATAGAAACAATCTTAGTGTCAGTGGACAGATAATGGATAAAGAAAGTATTATATATATATATATATATATATATATATATATATATACACACACACACACACACACAGATATAGATAAATATACAGATAGGAAGATCAATTTTTACAAGTTCTTTACCTACATATGTATGCCAGACACACAGAAAGAGAAATATTGCATGGCATTACTTATATGTGAAATTTAAGAAAACAAAATTTAGTAAAACAGAGAGTAGAATGTTGGTTGCCAGTTACTAGGGGGTGGGGTGGAAGAAATGGGGAGATGGTGGTTACAGGGTAGAAAATTTTAGTTAGAAAATAAATAAATTCTAGAGATCTAATACACAGCATGGTAACCATAGTTGTTTACTTGTAAAGTCCTGCCTGACTCTTGTGACTTCATAGACTGTAGCCCACCAGGCTCCCCTTTTCTGTGGGTTTTCCAGGCAAGAATACTGGAGTGGGTTGCCCCTTCCTACTGTAGGGGATTTTCCCGCCCAGGAATCAAACCTGCATCACCTGCATTGGCAAGTGGATTCTTTACCACTGAGCCACCTGGGAAGACCTGGTAACTGTAGTTAATAATTATGTATTGTATACTTGAAATTTGCTAAAAGAGTAGACCTTAAGTGTTCTCAACACACACACACTAGATGCTAACTATGTGAGGTGATGGATATGTTAATTACCTTGATAGTAATAATTATTACCCATGGTACACTTATATTAAAACACTATGTTGTACACTTCAAATATATACAATTTTTGTCAATGTATTTAAAAATTTTTAAATGATACTGTCAAATTTGGTTTTAAGCTTTGTATGTAGTCAAGTTTCCAAGAAGCAGAGTTTGAGATGGCTTTTCTTGCTTAGCTGACTTACTATGGGGTGAGATGCTCTCACAAGAAGGGATTTGAGGAAAGCAGAATAATAAACAGGGAGGAAAGTTCAGCAAGAATTCAGTTTCAGCTAGAAACTGGCTCATCTGACACTATGAAGAAATTCCGGAGCCCAAATTCCATCACAGATTTGTTCCCATGAGGCAGAAATCTTAGATAGCTTATGAATAGAAAATCACCCAGTTTGAATTTTAAAAGTATTTTAAGTGAATTTAAAAATCTTTCACCAAGGTGACACAGAGCACCTGACTCCATCACAGTTAATCCACCCATTCAATCTGTAAACAGCTTGAGGATACTGTGGTTGATATAACCCCACTTTGCCATTACTTAGACAATATCTGGAAGAGCTCTCTAGACATATTTTTAAGATATTTTATTCTTATCCATCAAGACCTGTTCACATATATTTGCAATCTACTCTCAGACATTAAATGTGAACAAACACTGCTTAATGAAAACTCTAGTACAATTACTTTCACTCTACCCTCAAATCAATTAACCTGCTTATAGAGAAAAACCCACCTGGCATATTTTTAATAGGCAAAAGAAGATAAAAAGGGAAAATTATCATCTATTAAAATGAAATGAGAATAAACTAATATTTACTGAGCACCAACTCTATATGTAAGGAGATCCAATCAGTCCATCCTAAAGCAGATCAGTCCTGGGTGCCCATTGGAAGGACTGATGTTGAAGCTGAAATTCCAATACTTTGGCCGCCTGATGCGAAGAGCTGACTCATTTGAAAAGACCCTGATGCTTGGAAAGATTGAGGGCAGGAGGAGAAGGGGACGACAGAGGATGAGATGGTTGGATGGTATCACCGACTCAATGGACATGGGTTTGGGTGGACTCTGGCAATTGGTGATGGACAGGGAGACCTGGCATGCTGAGGTTCATGGGGTCGCACATAGTTGGACATGATTGAGAGACTCAACTGAACTGAACTGAACTCTATATGTCCCAGGCACTAGATGAAGGACTTTGTATATTCGATCTCACTCAAACCTCACAGGAGTCCTTTGAATTAGATATCACTATCATTTGAATTTTGCAAATGTGTAAACGAATCTCAGAGAGGATAGATAACTTGTAAAGACAAGCAGCAGAGTTCAAATTTGCATTAAGATGTGTCTCTTTCCAAAAACTCTACCGTTTCCACTAAACCACTAGCTCTTAAAGCAGTAACACCATCAAGAACCTACAGAATCATAAACTCTGGATATGGGGACCAGCGATCATTCATTACTCATTAAATATTTATTGAGTGCCTGCTTACTCTATCCCAAACACTGTTCTAGGTGCTAGGGGCTGGGTGTATTCCCTTGAAAAAGTCAGGCAAGGTCTCTACTTTCATGAAGTTTGCAGGTACAAAAACTACCTATGTGTATATTGGCCAAAAAGTTCTTTTGAATTTTCCATTAAGATGTTATGGAACCCCAGATGAACTTTTAGGTCAACCCAATATTTACATATACACACACATGTATAGTATTTGTGTATATGTACATGTGTGTATATGTACATACTTGTGTGCATACATACATGCATATATAACACACATATATGCATGTATAAGTCATAAGGAGAGTGCTGTACAGTTGTCAAGATTCTAAGGGTGTATTTACATTAACTCATTAACTATGCAAAAGAACTCTGAAAATTAGGATAGATATTGTTATCACCACTTTACTGATGAGAAAAGGGACTTAGATCATAATAGTACTTTTCATTGAGCACTTACTATGTATAAGGCACTGTGCTAAGCACTTTATATGTATTAACTAATTTGTTCCTCACAATAACCTCATGGAGTAGCTGCAGTTATCATTTCCATTTAAAATGTAAAAGTTGAGACAGAGAGAGGTTGAGTAACTAACTAGAGATCACACAGCTGGTAAGTAGAAGAGCCAGGCTCAGAATCCAGATATTTCTGATTTATGAGCTTATGCTATTATGATAAACTCTCTCTGAGTTAACTGTTCAAGGCTAAAATATATGCATGCATTTACTTATATCTCACCTTAAATGGGAAATAATTTAAGCCAGGAAGAAAAATAAAATATAACAAGAGTGCCTAGATTAAAAGCATGAATGAAGGAAGAGAGAGTATGCAGAATCAAGATGTAAAATAGATTAAAGTTCATAATAAGAAGTGCATGTTGTAATGGACCTTATTTTGCGTTATGTAGGTCCTCACCTTCACTCTAAGCTCTCTGTAAGTCATTGTAAAAAAGGGATATTCAGCCAGTGAAGTTTATAGTACCCAGATCAATTGTTTCAGAACCACAACTGTATTTGACACTAAGATCAGATAAAAATTTCTCTCAAGTCTTCCGCGATAAACACCATAAAAATTTTCTGGCAACTCCAAGTTCCTATGGGGACATACATTGCAAGTTAACAAACAACTTCACAATACATGAAACACGAATTTCCAAGGGCTGCTTCTTTGGGTCCCCTCCTATAAAATGAAATCCCCAATGGGAAGTTCAGTGAAAATTTGTCATGTGCACTGACAAAATGAGCCAGGTAATTAGCTCCTCGCTGGTTTAATTTAATTACAACACCTTCTTTAGTATATCTTGGGCCATAGAGGGAATATATATCCTCAAAACAGTTCTTATTAAGTCCTGCTCCTCTCAACCAATTTTCTGGTGTGTATAGGGCAGCAATGATTTTAAGATCATATTTCTTGACATGTGTTCTGAATGTAGCTCCTTTATTTTGCCAATTAATTACCTCATTTGCCATAATCAATAGTTGAGCATAGAGTTGACATTCTGTAAGATTTATCAGTTCATTAATAAGTACTAATTCTGAAATACATTTTTTGTCCTGACTCAACTCAGAATCTTCAGAGAGAAGATAGATAAGTATAATGGTACATAATGGTCCCGTACTTGTTTATACAAGTCTCTTGAAAGATGTTTCCTACATGAACGCACTCTGCCTCAGCAAGGCATCTTCAGACACTTTCACCAAGAATGTGAGATTCGAGTTCCCTAAAATGTTTATCTCCTCCATGGGTTATACAGAATAATGAAACATTTTAAAAGACTTCAGAACATATCACCCCAAAATATGCCATTCTGTATATTTACTGTTTTGAGTTAAAAACCCTTGAAAAGCAGCACATGCAAAAAGAATACTCTGAATTTACTTTTCTACTTAAAAGCAGGGGATGAAACTACCATGTGAAAGAAGTCCTACCTATGACAGAAAGAATGTAACATTTTTATCACCAAGGAGGTTAAAAAAAAAAAATCGGCTCTGACATACCTTGTTGAACTAACCTTTATCTTCCTAGTTACTTTTCTACCAAATCAACTACCCTAGCCTAGGCTTTTTGCCTTGTCAGGTTTTCACAATTTACTCTCATTTTCCAGCTCAGTATATAGCATTCAACATTAACTGCTTCTTCAGGTCTTCATTTCTCTACTTTAGACTCCCATAAATACATAAAAAATAATTAAAATTTGTTATGCTTTTCTCCTATTAATCTTATGTCAGCTTATTTGTCTTATGTCAGCTTAATTCTTAGGTCCAGTCAGAGACCTTAAGAGGGTAGAGGAGAAACTTTTCCTCCCCTACAATGTGAAGACCTTAAAAATGAAAGCATATGTCCAAACAGGTCATGTGTCCTGTAGCAGGGAAAATGTAATTGCTAAGAAAAGCATGCCCAGTTTGCAAAGGTATGATATCACAGAGATCTAAAGATATGGAGCCAAGACTTGAATCTTGTTCTTTCAGCTAATGCACTTTCTGTTTGGTTGTTACTGATTTACTTTTTTTTTTTCTTTTCCTTTTTTATTTAAATTTTATTTTTACTTTATTTTACTTTACAATACTGTATTGGTTTTGCCATACATTGACATGAATCCACCACAGGTGTATACGAGCTCCCAATCCTGAATCCCCCTCCCACCTCCCACCCCATATCCTCTCTCTGTATCATTATGATCTAAGTCTAAGAGAATGAATGTGAATGCATGGTGCATGAAATATTAGTCTTCAACTGGAATTTATTGAGAAAAAGTTACATGGATAATTTCTTGAACTCTCACTACATATCAAAATGTATTTGAAGTGATTCATATTATTTGCTTCATTTTAATCTTATAATTCTGACAAGTAGATACTATTGTTTTTCCCACTTCAGTGACTCACTCAGGTCAAATAGTAAGGTGCAGAAGCAAAATTCAAATTCTGGTCCCCAAATCTATGTATTCAAAGAGTACACCACAGAGTCTTTCTCAAGAGTAAAGATTCAACTTAAAGCATTTAGCTAAAAGATTCACAGATTAAACATAATAACTCAAAGTCTAAGGTATAGGAAAACATACATAGTGAGCAATATTTAACTGCAAAACCACAACACATATAGGTATTTAGCTATAGGAGAGCCCCTTAAGCACTCTTATACTCTCAACTAATTATTAATGCAATCTGTTCATTTTTGTTAGGCTCTAGAAACACAATTCAAACTGCTTCCATAGAAAATGGGTACATACAACATTCAGAGAGAATTTTAATATCTTGGGGAAGATATTTTATTATCTTTAGAGGCAGCCAATTTAACCTGAAAACAGAGTCTAGCATTTTCCATGCATTTGTCCCAAAGGTTACTCACCCTTCCTAGTTTTCAGAATACATATTCACACATTAGCATTTTATACTAAAACCAAAATGCTTTACTTATGAATTATCCATTTAATTTGCATTTTATTGATGCAAAATATATCAATCAATCAGCAAATAGAATATAGAGGTTAAAGATATGAGGTGTGAAGTTCTATTGCTTGGGTTTGAATTGCATTTTCATCACTTATTAGTTCTAAGTTCTTGGAAAAGCAATCTTTAATACCTCTAAGCTTTAGTTTCCTTATCTATAAAGTGAGGTCATAAATAGCACTTCATGAAGTTCTTAAGCAGATTTAAAAAGGAAATGTTTTTAAGATGTTCAGGACAGGTTCTGGTATGTAGTACATGCACGTCCATTCATTCAAAAATATTTTCTGATTTTTATACCATCTACTGGACATTGTTTTAGGCATTTGGGGTATATAATTAACCCAAGCATCAAAAATCCTTGCTCTCCTGAAGCTTGAATCCTAAGGAGTAAAAATGTTCATTATCAGCATAGTCCTTGGTGCTATCATTATCATTATGATTATCACAAACATCATCTGGATGAGTGTCCAGAAACTGTTCAAAGATTTTAGAGTCTACAAAGATAAGGATGCCCTTCAAGGAAGCATTACAAGGTAGGTCATCAGGCTCAGTGAATAATTCAGTTCATGGCCAATCAACTCTCAATTGCATATCAGGGTCTTACTGTATCAAAGGCTATTATACTAAATCTGTCAAGCTCCAAGAACTATATAGTAGGCAGGTTCATGTGCAATCATAATGCTTGGGGGAGAAAAGAGTTAAAAGGTAGCTGTTTCACAGAACCCTAGGCCACAGCTGCAGTCCCTGGGGCAGAGTTTGCCTTTGATCCCCCTTTTCTCCACAGAAAAGAAACCAAGAAATGAAACATGAAAATGTTTGTTTCAAATTTCCAGATGGATCCCCTGGAAGCACAACTTCCAAAGAAGACAGGGATCCCTCTAGAGGGTAAATAAACAACCTTTCATTTTTCCATTCAAAGGAGAGACAGTCATCTCTATTTATCAGTAAGAGTACTGTTGACAATATGAAGAGGGTGCAGACATAAACACAGGTGATGAAAGACATCAGCAACATCAGAGAGAAAGTAATGCCATTAATGGCATTGATATCTGTCATTTTTGTGTTTGGGGAAAGTCCTTCTTGTCTCACATCTGAAAATGATTCTAAGATGTCTCGTAAGAAGAAAAGCTCACATGGTACGCTGAAAGCTAACCAGGTCAGAAGCAAAGAGAACATTGCCCTTTTACACATTGAGTGGATAGATACAGCAATGCAAAAGTGACTTTACCTTAGGCAGGATCGCTGAGGAAGACTGGATATTCAAGTCAGCTCTGTATTTGTATGACATGGATGCAGGGAATCTTTCTCTGCATGTATAATCCAGGTCTCCTAAAAATGTGATCTCTCAGCTGAAAGCAGGCTAAAATTAGTCAGTCAGAGGAGGCATGGGAATAGGGAAGCAAGAGTGTTCTATGAAGAGGGACAGCCTATGGGAAAGACACAAGGCGGAGCTCATTGTTCAGTCTGGCCAGGAAGCTAGGCAGAAGCCAGATAGCAGTGCTCTGTTACTATGACATCAAAGGCATGCACAAGATATTGAGATTCATGATATTCATAGTATTCATGAATATTGGCCCCATTCATTAAAAATTAATTATTAAAAATTACAATTATTATCAGCACAACCCATAAAATGATCAAGTCTATAATTAAATATTTATACTATGTAATCAGATAATACATAGTTTGCTATGTCAAACAAAATGACTATTAGTTATAAGTATTATTTATTAAGCATTCATTGAATTACTGCTCCTTGTCAAACACTGTTCTAAGTGATGGGTGTTCTCTCTTGAACAGATTAGGTGAGAACTCTGCCCTCACTAAGCTTGTAATTGTGGGGAAGGAAGCAGATAATAAGCTGGTACATTAAAAAAAAAAATTATTTAGTAAAACAAAACCTGGAAATAAAACAGAGATTAACTTCAGAATGAGAGAGGTCTAGTTTAGGCCTTTCTTTAGATGTGACATTTGAAATGAGACATAAATGTCAAGAGGACAGTCAGAAGAGCATTCCGGGAACATAAATTGAGAGTTTAAGTCCACAGGGTATAAACAAGATTAACGTGTTCAAGAAATGTAAAGAAGGACAATGTGAATGGAATATTCAAGGGACAAAGAAGGTTGTATGAGATGTGCTTAGAGAAATAAGGGCTGTACAGGTGAGGTTTTGCAGATCCTGGGAAGTTAGAGAAGGAGTGTGGATTTCATTTTCAATTAAATAGAAAACAAAGCTATCTTTGCTCCTTCTCAAATTCCTTAGAGAGAGCTCTAGGAAATGTCAAGGTATGTGTTTCCTATGCACTTGTCAATTAGCCCTCTTGGCTACCAAATAGCACTTGCCATTTTTTTCCTGTCTTTTCCTGCTCCAGCTGCTATAGGTTCACCTATAACATAAATGACCACAATAATACCACTATGTCACAAACATCAAAACTGCCTTGAGGTTACAAAATTCATTGCCAAGCACTAAAGAGTGATGGCCTGTTTGCACTCCAAATGGTTCTGACTCACAGGGATGTATCTGCTCTGTGCTCCAGTATCTGCAACACTGTGCTACAAAGTTACCCCAAATGAGGAAGGTGCCCCATCTTGTCCCTCTAGGTACTGCATCCTACCACTTAGGTGTTATATTCCAGTACATACACAGAATACCAAACACCAGCGATCTGTGCTTTTTATATCCTACAAAGACTTGAGTAATACAGTTTTTATATTTCTATTTTTTCAATCACATATTATGATGTGTTTAGACCCCAGGAATCAGGTGTTTCAGAGCTGGGTTTGAGGACAGTCTGAGTCATAGACATTATTATGTTCTTATAGTCTTTCCTTCATTTTCTCCTTTCCTCTCCCAAGCTAATATTGGGTAGTATTTGCAATGCACAGCTCTCCTTCCAGTGGAAGAGTTCTTTGCCAAGATGCCACACAGTTTCTCAAGTAAAGAGACCTTTTTTAGACATGGCACTACTGGTCCTCTAGACCAGCTACAACTGCCAAACTGAAACTTTGAGATCACTAATAATCCTGATAAGATAAATCTCACCAGAATGACAGATATAGAAACTTCCAGAGAGGCTGATAAACAGATGTAAAGAAGTGAAGACAAATTCTAGGCAACTCTTTCAAGAAATGTTGCAAAGAGAATCAGAGAAATGGGGATAATGTTAAAATAGGACAAATATTAATAATATCCTATATTTTATGTGTAGAACTGAGGTTTGGAGTATTTTGCCCATGTGAGACTGTTAACAAACTATAAGATATGGAACTCAAATCCAAGTCTTTCTGATCTCAAATCACATTCTTTCCACTATACTATGGTGCAACGTATGTGTGAACAGTTCAGCCTGAAAAACTAACCTTCAACATACAAAAGCCATTTTAATTCTATAAAAGTATTTCTTTTTACATTGTATTCTAGGAGGCTTCCCTGGTAGCTCAGATGGTAAAGAACCTGCCTTCAATGCAGGAGACCTGGGTTTCATCCCTGGGAAGGGAAGATACCCTGGAGAAAGGAATGGCAACCCACTCCAGTATTCTTGCCTGGGAAATTTCATAGGCAGAGGAGCTTGGCAAGCTACAGTCCATGAGGTCTCAAAGAGTTGGACATGACTGAATGACTTCCACACCACACCACAGTGTTTTAGGAAGGAAACTTAAATTTTCAACCGGTTACGTTGATAATCAAGGCATATAGTGCCTTTATTAAACAGAGCTGAGAAAACAGCAGAAACACAGAGGAAATAACTACTGGATTTGCTGAATGTGAAAGCTCTGCATCGCATTTGGTTTATCCACAAAATCTCAACAAAACCTTTTGATTGACTTAAAAATAGTAAAGGAATGGAACTTACATTTTTATCTCCTGCTTTATTTACTTCATATTTCACACTAAGACCTTTAGATTTATTTTTTATAATCTCAGTGGAAAACTACACATGATAAATGACTTTTTACAGATTTCTCTGAGTGTCAACCAGGATAGTAAACACAACTTGCCACTTTTCAAACCCTCAGGTTATCTTTGTAGTTTCTTGATTTTGTGGTAAGTGCAATCCACAACAGAAAATCAATACTGATGGGTAAGCACAGCATGGTCACTGCCCTTGAAGAGTTTATGTTGCTGGAATAAGTGTCATACAGAAATAGAATGGAAGAAAGGAGTAGACACATGTTCATGATGAATATGATTAGTTTCCCTTTTAAAAATTGGTTTATAGTGAAACTCTCGAAAAAAACAATATAGAGATCTGAACATTTTCAATTATCTCATTTTGCCTATAAAATATCTGTGATTTGGTTTTCAATTAAAAGATAAAATGCCATACATGACAACCTGGATGAATCTCTGAAGAATTATAATCAGTAAAAAAAAAAAAAAAGCCAACTTCAAAAGGTTACATACTATATGGTTGCATTTATATACCAAAAATGAAATTCCAAAATTATAAGAGAGAACAGATTAATGGTTGCTAGAGATTAGGGATGGAGACTGAGTGAAGGTAAGTGTAGTTATAGATGGGTAACACAAGGGATCCCTGTGGTGATGGAATTGTTCTGTATGTTGACTGGTTAAATGCCTGTCTTCTTGTTGGGATAATGTACGATAGTTTTGCAAGACATTGGGGGAATTATGCGAAAAGTAGACTGGTTTTCTCTGTACTATTTCTGATGATTGCACCTGAATTTACAATTGCCTCTAAATAAAAATATGAATTTAAGTGAAATGGAAGACCTTTCTATACATACAGTACTATAGATAGTTATATACAAACAACTAGCCATGCCTAAAACTGTGATGATAATTGTCCTTTCCCCAAATCCCTATATAAACAGTAGAAAACCATTTAAAATTATGACTCTGGGTTTTATTTCCTTTTTTTCCTGGAAATAAATGTTACTAAAACTGAATTTCCCTTGATATCACAAAACAAGAAGTGCCAGATTTGAAATAGTGCCCCAAAGAGCAGATGGTCTAAGAGTTGTGTACTAATTTTCTGTTGTCATATCCATGAAGGTATAATTAAATTTCCAATAAAAGTGAAGACATCATTAAGAAACCTTCCTGAGACACACAGTATACAGGAAATATAAAAATAATGTATATTTGGACAGAAACATCAAAAAGTAAGAAATATTTAGAATTTCCTTAGCTATAACTAGGCAGTTTGGTTATGAAAGATTAAATGTCATGCACTTAATTACTTTTCAGGTAGTATCAAAAGTCACCTCCCACATTGGGAATCCAAAAAGAAAAAAGAAAACACTCTTAACACCTCCACTAACAAATCAGACTTCCTTCAAGCAAGGAGGCCCTACTCAAATTTTCTTGGCATCCCTTAGAAACCAGTTTACCCAGCCCAGTTTCTATCCAAAAAAAATAGTTCACATGTTGGACAAAAGTAGTTACTGAGGAAAAATTGTATTCATTTCCCCTGCAGAAGCCTAGTCTCTAGTCCTGGCAACCAAATTCATGAAAATCCACTCACATACAATGCAGCTGGCAAGCTTCACTCCGAACTTCACCCAGTCCCTGGGTTGGGAATATCCCCTGGAGAAGGGAATGGCAACCCACTCCAGTATCCTTGCCTAGAGAATCCCATGGACAGAGAAGCCTGGTGGGCTACAGTCCATGGTACTGGAAAGAGTCAGACAGGACTGAGTGACTACACTTTCAAAGGACCTTTTATGAAAGTAAATCAAATAATAAATAACTGGGTTCTGTAGAAAATAAGTTGCCTGATCAGTGTCCTCTCTATAAGTCTTCATTTATTTATTCATCCATCCAATATACAGTGGGCATCTATTGTAACCCAGCAGGACCCTATGGGGCCATCTTGGGACATGCCTTCCTTTATATCTCTAGATAGGATCACCAATGTGATGGACATGAGTTTGAGTAGGCTCTGGGAGTTGGTGATGGACAGGGAGCTGAAATTGAACTGAAAGCACCTAGATAATAGTATCTGATGCACTGATGCACCTTTCCTGAGTTGTTTTACGGGTGTGAAAACCCGGAACCAAAATATTTAAGATGTTATCTACTTGATAGCATCAACCACATAGCCCCAGGCTTCCTGGAGCCTAAAGACTGACAATGTTAACCTCTGTGACACCACTCTGTACTCTCATCATTAGCCAATCAGAGAATTGTGCATAAGCTGATCACAGACTCTGTGACACTCCCCACCCCCAACCTGGCTTTTAAAAATGTTTTGCTGAAAATCTTCAGGGAGCTTGGGATTTTAGGGCATGCACCACACATCTTGGTGCATGGCCCTGCAGTAAACCTTTTTTTCTGCTCCAAAGTGCAACATTTTGATTTGTTGGCCTCACTGTGCCTCGGGCATACAAACTGGTGCTAACACAATCGTGTAAAACCAAAAAAAATGCAGTAAGTAAGGGAATGGACTCTAAATTTAGGGAGAATTGAAATAAGAGCCAGGCTTTTCAGATACAAAAGCTCATGAATGTCCAGAATAGGCACATCCCGAGAGACAGAATTGTCAAAATTGGGGAAGGAGTAAGTCAAAACTGTATATTGTAACTCTACTTATATAACTTATACTCAGAGTACATCATGGGAAATGCCATGATGGATAAAGCACAAGCTGGAATCAAAGTTGCTGGCAGAAATATTAATAACCTCAGATATGCAGATGACACCACCCTTATGGCAGAAAGCAAAGAGGGACTAAAGAGCCTAGTGATGAGGATGAAAGACGAGATTGAAAAAGCTCACTTAAAACTCAATATTCAAAAAACTAAGATCATGGCATCTGGTCCCATCACTTCATGGCAAATAGATGGGGAAACAATGAAAACAGACAATCCTTATTTTCTTGGGCTCCAAAATCACTGTGGACTATGACTGTAGACATGAAATTAAAAGACTCTTGCTCCTTGGAAGAAAAGCTATGACAAACCTAGACAGCATATTAAAAAGCAGAGTCATCACTTTGCTGACAAAGGTCCACATAGTCAAAGCTATGGCTTCTCTGCTAGTATGGATGTAAGTGTTGGACCATAAAGAAAGTTGAGCACTGAAGAACTGATGCTTTTGAACTGGTGTTGGAGAAGACTTTTGAGAGTCCCTTGGAATGCAAGGAGATCAAACCAGTCAATCTTAAAGGAAATAAAAACCCTGAATATTCATTGGAAGGACTGATGCTAAAGCTGAAGCTCCTATATTTTGGCCACCTGATGGGAAGAGCCGACTCATTGAAAAAGACCATGATGGTGGGGAAGACTGAAGGCAGGAGGAGAAGGGGGCAACAGAGGAAGAGATAGTTGGATGGCATTACTGACTCAATGAACATATTTTGAGCAAGAAGGATGGTGAAGGACAGGGAATCCTGGCATGTTGCAGTCCATGGGGTGGCAAATAGTTGGACATGACTGAGCAACAACAAGAGACAGAAAGCAGATTAGTTGTTGCCAGCAGTGGGAAAGGGGAATAGGCATTCATTTTGCAGTGATAAAAATGTTTTGAAACTAGATAGATGTGAAGGTTGCACAAGATTGTAAATGAACTAAATCTCTCTGAAGTTCTGCTTAAAATGATTAACTTTATTGCTAAGTTAATCTTATTTCAGAAAAAAAATATTCAATTTTATTTTTAAAATTTTTTCCTCTTTCTCTTTTATTTTATTTATTTATTTTTACTGTACAATATTGTATTGGTTTTTCCATACATTGACATGAATCCACCAAAAAATCCAGACTTCTCAACTATGTAGTTGCATGATCTTAGAGAAGTTTTATGAGCCTCCTTGTACCTTTCAGTTTCTCAGAGAATTGTAGGAGCAAAATTGCCACTGCTAAATATTAATACCTCTTTGCCATGTGGATTATTTTAGGCAGGGTCATCTCAGGTGGCTGTGTGGTAAAGGACCCACCTGCCAATGCAGGAGATGCAGGTTTGATCCCTGGGTTGGGGAGATCACTTGGAGAAGGGAATGGCAACCTGCTCCAATATTCTTGCCTGAAGAATTTTATGGAGAGAGGAGCCTGGTGGGCTACAGTCCAAGGAGTTGCAAAGAGTCAAACTCGACTGAGCACATGCACAGATATACTTTGGTTGAACATAATGAAGGCACCAAAGAGGAAAAGCTATCACCATAAATATCTGCACACCACAGGTCAGCTGTGGTGGGGGGAACAGGACCTACTCTGTGTTCCATTGCCTCTGCTTGGCCCAGTTAACACTTGTTTACCAAAAGTTTGCTTGTCCATCTCCATGTCGATTGCCTTCTTCAGCTTTGAAGACCCAGACCACTACCCCCAACATCCTACTGTGTCTTCAGCTGAAGATGGCATTTAAAGTGAGGGTTTCAGCCATTTTGGCAAGCTACTCAGTTCTCCCGGGTCTCTCTCATGTATACATATTCTTAACTTTGTTTGATTTTTTTTTCCTGTTAGTCTGTTCCTTGTCAGTTTCATTCTTAAACCAAGTAGAAGAACCTAGAAGAATAGAGGAAAATTTCTTCCTCCTTAACAGTATAAATTGGGATAATACTTGCTGTCTCATTGATTAACATCTGTAAGGTCCTTTACATGATATTTGAAAGTCTATATGGTTATAGTTACATGCTATACAGGGGTGAGGAAAGGAGGAATGATACCTTGAACAGAAGAAGTAAAAAATGGGCCCTGACCTCAAGTTGTTCATGGTTAATATGGGGTAACAGAGAAGTAAACATTGATTTTTGATCATGTCCACTGGGGACAAAGAAGAAAAAAAAAAGTTCAGCATAAAGTTTGACAATTATGCCTTATTTGGCAGACTTCCTGAGAACTCAAGCCCAGAAGACAGCCTCTCAGATAGCCCAGAGGGTCTGTTCCAAAGAGGTAAGAGAGGAGCCAGGAGTTTCTGCAAAAAAAATAAAATAAAATAAAAACTAAAAACAAATTGAGTAGTAGAAACATCAAAAGATTATTGTTAATTAAAGAAAAAGCAGACATCCCAAGTTAATGAGTTTACCACTTTTCTGTGTATGGGAAGATGTAAGTGTCTGGGCTCACTGAAACCCTTCCTTTAATATGCACCTTAACTATGTAGTGCCAGTATCCATTTTTCTCCATCCTTAATCCTGTCAGGGTGCATCACAGGGGTGGGGGCAGCTGTAGAGGCTGATGGTTTGCTGGCTACAACATCTCCTGTTACTGATATGGCAGGTGACATTTTTTGTCCACAGTAGAATTCAGCAAGTATAGGATAAAGGAATGAATAAAATATTATGGGAACATAGAGCAGGAAAAGGATCATTTTGCTTGCAGGAATCAAGGAACTTCACTGAGGTCCTAGCATGGGTCATGAGGTAATTTAGACATTACTAGGTAAAAAGAAAACACATTCCTGGAAGAAATAACAGGTACAAAAAGGATAGGATTGTGAAAATTCTGTTTTTCCTTTGTTCATGAACTTTAGGAAAATAATATACTTCAGAGGAGACTATCAGCATTGGGAGCTCTTAGGCTCAAATATCCTGGAATGTGAAGTCAAGTGGGCCTTAGAAAGCATCACTATGAACAAAACTAGTGGAGGTGATGGAATTCCAGTTGAGCTACTTCAAATCCTGAGAGATGATGCTGTGAAAGTGCTGCACTCAATACGCCAGCAAAATTTGGAAAACTCAGCAGTAGCCACAGGACTGGAAAAGGTCCGTTTTCATTCCAATCCCAAAGAAAGACAATGCCAAAGAATGCTCAAACTACCACACAATTGCACTCATCTCATATGCTAGTAAAGTAATGTTCAAAATTCTCCAAACCAGGCTTCAGCAATTTGTGAACCATGAACTTCCAGATGTTCAAGCTGGTTTTAGAAAAGGCAGAGGAACCAGAGATCAAATTGCCAACATCCTCTGGATCATTGAAAAAGCAAGAGAGTTCCAGAAAAACATCTATTTCTGCTTTATTGACTATGCCAAAGCCTTTGACTGTGTAGATCACAATAAACTGGAAAATTCTGAAAGAGACGGCAATACCAGACCACCTGACCTGCCTCTTGAGAAACTGATATGCAGGTCAGGAAACAGTAGTTAAAACTGGACATGGAACAACAGACTGGTTCCAAATAGGAAAAGGAGTACGTCAAGGCTGTATATTGTCACCCTGCTTATTTAACTGATGTGCAGAGCACNAGATCCAACCAGTCCATTCTGAAGGAGATCAATCCTGGGTGTTCTTTGGAAGGAATGATGCTAAAACTGAAAATCCAATACTTTGGCCATCTGATGTGAAGAGTTGACTCATTGGAAAAGACTCTGATGCTGGGAGGGATTGGAGGCAAACACTAAATCATCCAGGCCAAGGTACTTACTAGAAAATTATTTCACAAGCTTATGTAACATGAGAAGTATCAAAAAATAAGGAAAAGTATAATAAACAATGTAATTAAATATAATAAATTAGGACTATTGGACAGTTTTTCTTTCTAACAATTAAACAGAATATATAAGGTACTGTCTACTAGATCTTAGGCCTTTCAAATCAAGGACCAGTAGTAATCAAAACTAATCTAAGTGGAATTCCATGTTGCCTTCTATTGTGCAATTTGGTGGTTTCAACTCTCCTTCAGATGTCAAATAAAGATGCCCCTTTCTTGCTGAAACTCAAAACTGTTGAATGATGATGCTTGAATAATGCTATTTTCAAATAACAAAGAAAGGTGCTCCATTAGGTTGTCAAATCTAATTTTGTCTGTGCTTTATCTTCACTCTTGTTTTAAGGTAGTAGAGTTATATCATATAGCTGCCAAGGAACAGTGATTTTTCAGAAGAGAAGTTTCCTTTTGAACTTTGTGTATAATAGGCAAGGATATATGAATTCGAATGGTAGCCTAGTTTAGTGGAAAGGTCATGAAGTCCTTGAATGACCTTGAGCAACTCATATGTCTCATTGGGCTCTTATAAAGATCAATGAGATAAAGCAGGTGAAAGTATTAGCTGTACTTCAACTGTTAAGTCATTTACTGTGAATCTGCATCTTCAATGGTGGATGATAACTACATGTTTCTGAATTAATTAGATTTCAGAGAGCAAATATCTTCAACATTTAACTTATATCGTGTCAATAAACACATTCTTTGGAGATTAAAGCTGTCCATATGACTCCTAGCAGTAAAGCTGAAAATTCAAATGCTTCTTATCCACTGAAACTGTTGGATGAATCCACAATGTAGAAGCTATTGGATTGCGACGGATATAGAAGAAATTGACAATGTCAGCCGCTGACTCATTCTCCCTAGAAGTCACAAATTCTGTGCCACACTCAAGTTTTTTGCTGTTTTACTTCCATGAATTTATGGGACATCAATGTGCTTAGAACTACTGATAAGTGCTATGAAGGAACCAAATGAGAATGGCAGGATTTTTATTTCTCAAATACAGAGAATAATGTTGACAAACTAACCATTTCCTGCATTATTCAACAATGATTTTTAAGAGCCGGCTCTGTTCAGGTCACTGTGCTTGAATCACAGTATGTACATATCATCCATTCATTCTCCTTGTATAAAAGAGTAACAAAATGGCTAACACAGTCCCAAACAATGCTGTGCTATCAGGAAGAGTACAAAATAGCTCTGGATGTAACTATTGAAGATTTCATTGGGGAAGAGGGATTTGAGTTGGGTCTTGTCAGATGGTACAATTTAGATAGATAGAAGGGAGGAGGGAAATAGAACACATAGGTATTTGTTCCAGGAATATTCATTCAAAATCACAAATCTGCATCTACTTTGACCAGGGAGTTTTCTGGCTGCCGTGGTAATTATTTATCTATATTAAATGACAGTCAAACAAACAGTGATTAAGTGAACATATGAGATCAACAAGCAACTAATCCTGATGATGAAAAAGATCCGGATTGCCTTCTGGGGATGGTTTCTATTTACTAATATTCTTCTACCCCTTCTTTCCATGAAAATAGTAAGGAACAAGGCCCCTCATGATATATGGTGAAGATATAAGAGTAAAAATCCTAGGTAGGATGTGCCATAGGTGTGATACAAGAACAAAAGTTAATTCAGAGTTTTTGGGCCACAATTATTTTGTTTCTCTCCTTGTATCTCCATAGGAAAGTGGTTAACTCCTTTGAGAATCTGATAAAACCACTAGACTTTCTAAAGCAACAACAACAACAACAAAGCAATATTGTACCCAAGCATTTTTGCATACAGTTTCATGGGAGTCAGGACCTTAAGGCTCATATATACAGCCCCCACGGGTCCATGGACCCTAGTTACAAATATCTAAATGACAGCCAAAAAGAATCCTTGCTAAAGTCATTAACTTGCTTATGTATTAGTTATTGGATTCCCCGTGTTTGGAATTAGTTCCACTTCTGCCAAATGAACTGGCAGAAATTCCAGCACACAGAATGCTTTTTGCCACTTACAAAGATTGTTAATTATCTCCTCAGCCCTCAAGCATCATTGTAATTAATAATAGCTCAGATAAAAAATAAATTAGAAAAGAATCCCAGATGTTCTATTACTACACAGAATCATATTAAAAATAATATTTAAAATTTCAGAAGTTACTTATATGTGCCCAAAGTTATTAGAATTGGTTGACAATTAACAGAAGTTCGTCAATATAACTACTTCTGGAACACATCTACAGATGTACTGAAGCTTCCTCAACCCCACCATTTCTTAAGCCATAACTCATTCCTGGCCCATCCTAGAATTGGATTTTTCCTCCTGTATGAAGTCACAGGGCCACCTTGAGGACAAGCGCTGGGTCTTATGTACCTCAAGATCCTCTATAGCACCATGTAATGAAGATTTGTGTGTTGTATGTTCAGTCGCTCAGTCGTGTCCGACTCTTTGTGACCTATGAACTGTAGCCTGCCAGGCTACTCTGTTCATGGGATTTTTCCAGCAAGAATATTGGAGTGGGTTGCCATTTTTTCCTTTAGGGGATCTTCCTGACCCAGGGATCAAACCCATGTCTACTGTGTCTCCTAAATTGCAAGTGGATTCTTTACTGCTGAGCCACTGGAGAAGCCCACACTACAGATTAGGTGCTCACTAACACACTTTTGAACAAAAGAAAAATGCTTTCAAAGAAACATTAGTTCCATAGACTGTTATATTTTTTGTAGAGTGTAGGAACACAGATTATACAATACCCTCTTGGATCAAGTTTGAATTTAAGAGAAGAGAAAAAAAAAGAATCAATAATAATTTTAGTTCATCTTTTCTCAAACCTGGGAATTTGTTAGAAATATAGAATCTTGAGGTCCACATAGACTTTGTTGTTGTTGTTGTTCAGTCACTAAGTTGTATCCACCTCTTTGCAATCCCATAAACTGCAGCATGCTGAGCTTCCCTGACCTTCACTACCTCCTGGAGTTTACTCAAACTCATGTCCATTGACATGAGTTGGTGATACTATCTAACCACCTCATCCTCAGTCGCCCCCTTCTCCTCCTGCCCTCAGTCATTGCCAGCATCAGTTTTTTTTTTTTTTTTTCCCAATGAGTCAGCTGTTTGCATTAGTTGGCCAAAATATTGAAAATTCAGCTTCAGGATCAGTCCTTCCAATGAATATTCAGGGTTGATTTCCTTTAGGATACACTGGTTTGATGTCCTTGCTGTTTAAAGAACTCTCAAGAATCTTCTCCAACATCACAGTTTGAAAGCATCAGTTCTTCAGTACTCAGCCTTCTTTATGGTCCAACTCTCATATTCGTGCATGACTACTGGAAAAATCATTGCTTTGACTATTTGGATCTTGTCAGCAAAGTGATGTATCTGCTTTTTAATATGCTGTCTAAGTTTGTCATAACTTTTCTTCCAAGGAGCAAGCATCTTTTAATTTTATGGCTACAGTCACTAGCCAATATGCTGCTGGAGAAAAGTAGAGAAATAACTGCAGAAATAATGAAGAGATGGAGCCTAAGCAAAAACAATGCCCAGTTGTGGACATGACTGGTTGTGGAAGTAAAGTGTGATGCTGTAAAGAGCAATATTGCAAAGGAAACTGGAATGTTACGTCCATGAATTGAGGTAAATTAGAAGTGGTCAAACAGGAGATGGCAAGAGTGAATATCAACATATTAGGAACCAGTGAACTAAAATGGACTGGAATGGACAAATTTAATTCAGATGACCATTATATCCACTACTGTGGGCAAGAATCCCTTAGAAGAAATGGAATAGCCCACATAGTCAACAAGAGAGTCTGAAATGCAGCACTTGAATGCAATCTCAAAAACGACAGAATGATCTCTGTCATTTCCAAGGCAAACCATTCAATACCACAGTAATCCAAGTCTATGCTCCAACCAGTAATGCTGAAGAAGCTGAAGTTAAATTGTTCTGTGAAGACCAACAAGATCTTCTAGAATTAACACCCTCCCAAAAAAGATATTCTTTTCATCATAGGGGGCTGGAATGCAAAAGTAGGAAGTCAAGAGATAACCTGGAGTAACAGGCAAATTTGGCCTTGGAGTACAAAATGAAGCAGGGCAAAGGCTAATAGAGTTTTGCCAAGAGAACACACTGGTCACAGGAAACACTCTCTTCCAACAGCACAAGAGATGACACTACACATGGACATCACCACATGGTCAATACCAAAATCAGAGTGATTATATTCTTTGCAGCCAAAGAAAAAGAAGTTCCATACAGTCAGCAAAAACAAGACCAGGAGCTGACTATGGCTCGGATCTTGAACTCCTTATTGCCAAATTCAGACTTAAATTGAAGAAAGTAGGGAAAACCACTAGACCATTCAGGTATGGCCTAAATCAAATCCTTTACGAGTATACAGTGAAAATGACAAATAAATTCAAAGGATTAGATCTGATAGAATGCCTGAAGAACTATGGACGGAGGTTCTTGACATTATATAGGAGGCATTGATCAAGACCATCACCCCCCAAAAGAAATGCAAAAAGACAAAATGGTTGTGTGAACAGGCCTTACAAATAGCTAAGAAAAGAAGAGAAGCTAAGGCAAAGGAGAAAAGGAAAGATGTACCCATTTGAATGCAGAGTTCCAAAGAATAGCATGGAGAGATAAGAAAACCTACCTCAGTGATCAATGCAAAGAAATAGAGGATAACAATGGGAAAGACTAGATATCTCTTCAAGAAAATTAGAGATACCAAGGGAATATTTCATGCAAAGATGGGCACAAAAAATGACAGAAATGGTATGGACCTAACAGAAGCAGAAGATATTAACAAGACGTGGCCAGAATACACAGAAGAACTGTACAAAAAAGATCTTCATGACCCAGATAACTACGACGGTGTGATCACTTATCTAGAGCCAGACATCCTGGAATGTGAAGTCAAGTGGGCCTTAGGAAGCATCACTACAAACAAAGCTAGTGGAGGTGATGGAATTCCAGCTGAGCTATTTCAAATCCTAAGAGATGATGCTGTGAAAGTGCTGAACTAAATATGTCAGCAAATTTGGAAAACTCAGCAGTGGCCACAGAACTGGAGAGGGTTAGTTTTCATTCCAGTCCCAAAAAATGGCAATGCCAAAGAATGTTCAAACTATCTCACAATTGCACTCATCTCACATGCTAGCAAATTAATGCTCAAAATTCTCCAAGCCAGGCTTCAACAGTATGTGAACCCTGAACTTCCAGATATTAGAAAAGGTCGAGGAACCAGAGATCAAATTGCCAACATCCATTGGGTCATACATAAAGCAAGAGAGTTCTAAAAAAATCAAAATCTGCTTTAGTGACTATGTCAAAGCCTTTGTGTAGATCATAACAACCTTGGAAAATTATTCAAGAGATGGGAATACCAGACGACCTTACCTGCCTCCTGAGAAATCTGTATGCAAGTCAGGAAACAACAGTTAGAACTGGGCATGGAACAACAGACTGGTTCCAAATTGGGAAAGGAGTACATCAAGGCTGTATAATATCCCAATGCTTATTTAACTTATACGCAGGGTACATCATGTGAAATGCCAGGCTAGATGAAGCACAAGCTGGAATCAAGATTTCCAGGAGAAATATCAATAACCTCAGATACGCAGATGACACCACCCTCATGGCAGAAAGTGAAGAGGAGCTCAAGAGCCTCTTGATCAAAGTGAAAGAGGAGAGTGAAAAAGTTGGCTTAAAGCTCAACATTCAGAAAACTAAGATCATGACATCTGGTCCCATCACTTCATGGAAAATAGATGGGAAAGTGTCAACAGTGTCAGACTTTATTTTTGGGGGCTCCAAAATCACTGCAGGTGGTGATTGCAGCCGTGAAATTAAAAGATGCTTGCTCCTTGAAAGAAAAGCTATGAACAGCCTAGACAGCATATTAAAAAGCAGAGACATTACTTTGCCAACAAAGTTCCGTCTAGTCAAACCTATGCTTTTTTCCAGTAGTCATGTATGGATGTGATGGTTGGACTATAAAGAAAGCTGAGCACCAAAGAATTGATGCTTTTAAACTGTGATATTGGAGAAGACTCTTGAAAGTCCTTTGGACTACAAGGAGATGCAACCAGTCAATTCTAAAGAAAATCAGTCCTGAATATTCATTGGAAGGACTGAGGCTGAAGCTGAAGCTCCAATACTTTGGCCACCTGATACAAAGAACTGACTTATTGGAATCGACCCTGATTTGGGGAAAGTTGAAGGCAGGAGAAGAAGGGGATGACAGAGGATGAGATGGCTGGATGACATCATTGACTCAATAGGCATGAGTCTGAGCAAGCTCCTGGGAGTTGGTGATGGACAGGGCATCCTGGTGTGCTGCAGTCCATGGAGTGTCAGTCCAGTTGTGTTGCAAACAGTCAGACACAACTGAGCCATTGAACTGAACTGAACTGATCAGTCACTAGCCACAGAGATTTTGGAGCATAAGAAAATAAAACTTGACACTGTTTCCACTTTTCCCCATCTTTTTGCCTTGAAGTAATGTGACCAGATGCCATGATCTTAGTTTTTGAATGTTGAGGCACATGGAATCTTTTCATTGTGGTGCATGGACTCTCAGGTTTTGGCACTAGGGCTCAGTAGCTCCATGGGACATGGAGATCTTAGTTCTCTGACCAGGGATCGAATCTGTGTCCCTTGCATTGCAAGGTGGATTCTTAACTTGACTACCCAAGAGCCTGATACTAATATCATCTCCATTTCACAAATGAGAAAGCTGAGCTCAGGGTTTAAATAACTTACCTAAATGTACACATCCCAGAGAGTGATCTGGGATCCACTATGTTTATTGTGTATTTATGTTGTTTTCACAAACAAAAAATTATGATTTTTTCATAAAAAAAGAATCCATTGTGTAAATTTAAATTAATAGAATTACAGATTCATTCTCAGAAATTGTTCAAACTGTCTGTGAAACAAATAACCATCAAGTATCAGCTACCTATATCAAAAGATCCCAGGAGGGGGATATACAAGGTTAAACCAATTCAAAACACTTTTGGGACTATAAAATGTTTCTCATAGTAATTAGAACATTTACATCTAAATAGAATACAAAGTTTTTTGTTTCCCAAAGATTCAATATTTTTAGTTATTTGATTGTCTGAGTAATCTAACAAGCAGGAATTCATAAGTTAACTACTAATGAAGTAAGCTCTGAAAAACCTGAAAACAGTTGAGCTTTTACTCAAATAAACTCTTTGGACCAAAAAACATAGGTCATTTTTTTTGTCTTTTTTTTTTTTCTTCTTTAGTTTAGAGGAGAAGGACCTATTAAATCAGTACTTGAGCATGAATAAATCAGGATTTTCCTGCCACATGGGTCTTCTTGGACCTTCCATAATTGTTTAAAAGTGCGTATCTTTAACCTACTCTGATACATGTAGGTACTTCTTCAAATCTCTGTTCTGCTTTATGAATAGATAATTGCCATTGCTTCAATACATGTCTTCTACTTAACTTGGCTAATGACATCCATTGTTGGGGCATCAAGTTCCTTTCAGCACTTCTGTTTACCTGCAGTTTAGAAGACATTCAGTTCTGTTCTAGTTGAAACCTGAAGTGGGGATTCTCATCCCAACTACATACTGATGTTATCTAGGTAACCTTGAAAATATACTGATTTGCAGATTTAGTCCCTGGAGATTATGATTCAATTGGTTTACAGTGTGTCCTAGGAACGGTACCTTTAAAAAGCTGCCAAGGTGAGTCAAATAAAGTTGAGAAGGATTATCTGAGATTGTGCTGTCATACAAGAAGAAAACACAGCTCATCAATTCTATAAGGACTCCTTTAATTGGGAAGACGCTGGGGACAGAAATTTACCCACAAGCCTTCATGTAACTTTAATCTCTGTTTGTGAAGGAATATTGTTTATAACAGAAGAGTGTTGGAATCAGCTGAAAGGTCCAACAAAAAGTGAGCAATTAAATAAATACATATAAAATGAATAATATAAAGCTAATAAAATGTTTTATAAGACAAAGAAGAGCTTTTTTACCTCATAGTAAAGTCACTACATATTCTTTTGAAAATCATTTGGAGGGTATAATTGGGCTCAAATGGTAAAGAATCTGCCTGCAATGTGGGAGACCTGGGTTCGATCCCTGGGTTGGAAAGATCCCCTGGAGAAGGGAATGGCAGCCTGATCCAGTATTCTTGCTTGGAGAATCCCATGGACAGAGGAGCCTGTGTCCATGGGGTCACAAAGAGTCCGACATGACTGAGTGACTAACACTTTCATATAAAAGTGCACAGAAGGAAATGAAAGTCACACAAATTCCACCAAGCAACAGTTTATGTTAATCTGGTGACAATACATCCTAATTTCTTCATTTTTTCCAGTTGATGATGACAGTAACAGTGATAATGATATCTAAATATTATTATATAACATAAAATAAAGGTGTATCCTTTCTTTCCCTTGGAGATGCCAAGGGAACATTTCATGCAAAAACAGGCACAATGAAGGACAGAAACAGCAAGGACCTAACAGAAGCAGAAGACATGAAGAAGAGGTGACAAGAATATATAGAAGAACTATACAAGAAAATGTCTTAGTAATGCAGATAATCACGATGGTATGGTCACTCACCTAGAACCAGACATTCTGGAGTGTAAAGTCAAGTAGGCCTTAGGAAGCACCACTGCAAACAAAGATAGTGGAGGTGATGAAATTGCAGCAGAGCTATTTCAAATCCTAAGAGATGATGCTGTGAAGGTGCTGCACTCAGTATGCCAGCAAATTTGGAAAACTCAAAAGTGGCCACAGGACTAGAAAGTGTCAGTTTTTATTCCCATCCCAAATAAAAGCAAAGCCAAAGAATGCTCAAACTACTGGACAATTGCTCTCATTTCACATGCTAGCAAGGTAATACTCAAAATCCTTCAAGCCAGGCTTCAATAGTATGTGAACCAAGAACTTCCAGATGTATAACCTGGGTTTAGAAAGGATAGAGGAACTAGAGATCAAATTGCCAACATCCATTAGATCATAGAAAAAGCAAGAGAATTCCAGAAAAAATATCTACTTCTGTTAAAACTTTTGACTGTGTGGATCACAACAAACCATAGAAAATTCTTGAAGAGATGGGAAAACCAGATCATCTGTCTCCTGAGAAACCTGTATGCAAATCAAGAAGCAACAGTTAGAACTGGACATAGAACAAGGAACAGTTTCTAAATTGGAAATGGAGTACAGCAGGACTGTATATTGCCACCCTGTTTATTTAACTTCTTTTCAGAGTATACCATGTGAAATGCTGGACTGGATGAATCACAAGCTGGAATCAAGTTTGCAAGGGGAAATATCAACAGCCTCAGATATGCAGATGATACCACTCTAATGGGACTTCCCAGGTGGTGCTAGTGGTAAAGAACCCACCTGATAATGCAGGAGACATAGAGATGTGGGTTGAATCCCTGGGTCAGGAAGATCCCCTGGAGAAGGAAGTGTCAACCCACTCCAGTATTCTTGCCTGGAGAATCGCACAGACAGAGAAGCACGGCAAGTTACAGTCCATGGCATCACAAAAAGTAGGACACAACTGAAGCAATTTAGCACGTGGCACACCACGTGGCACACCAGACTCCTGAGGAGCGTGAAAGAGGTAAGTGAAAAAGCTGGCTTAAAACTCAACATTCAAAAAACTAAGATCATGACATCTGGTCCCATCATTTCATGGAAAATAGATGGGGGAAAAGTGGAATCAGTGACAGATTTTGTTTACTTTCTTTTTAATACATTGTCTAGATTTGTAATGAAAAGCAGAGACATCACTTTGCCTACAAAGGTCAATATTCAAAGCTATGATTTTTCCAGTAGTCATGTAAGGATCTAAGGATCTGCTAGTTGGACCATAAAGAAGGCTGAGCACCAAAGAACTGATGCTTTCAAACTGTGGTGTTGGAGAAGACTCTTGAGAGTCCCTTGGACAGCAAGGACATCAAACTAGTCAATCCTAAAGGAAATCAACTCTGAATATTTATTGGGAGGACTGATGCTAAAGCTGAAACCCCAATACTTTGGCCACTTGATGCAAAGAACTGACTCAGGATCACCGTTCCTGATCCTGGCAAAGCCTGAAGGCAGGAGGAGAAAGGGGTGACAGGCAATAAGATGGTTGGATGGCATCACCGACTCAATAAGACATGAGTCTGAGCAAGCTCTGGGAAATAGTGAAGGACAGAGAAGCCTGGCATGTTGCAGTCCATGGTGTGGCAAATATTCAGACATGACTTAGCAATTGAACAACAACCATATCCTTTCTACTATATATACTTTTCTAGCCATTTAAAATAAGCTAAAATATTATTTTATAGCATCATTTCATCCCCATTATTTTAAAAAAAAGCTACAATTTTTCTAATTTTACATGTTTGCAATGTTCTTCAATAAGGGGTACTGCTAGTCACTTATTTGTTTGCCCTCATATCCTTTTCTCCCCTTGTCCCATCAGTTCTGTATGGTACCCAGTGCAGGATGGGGAGATGGGAGGATGAAGAGGAGGTTAACCCATGAAAACTGCATTTTCCAGGTTCCATTGCCAACTACCTTCCAGTGTGTTTTAGCTAATGAGTGACACTAGAAGAACATGGAAGCTAGAAAGAGGGGAGAATTCAGGGCATTTCTTCCTCTCTCTGCCTGCTTCAGGTGGTCTCTCTGGTAGAGTAGTTCATTTCCACTTTTCCAGCTCCAGCTTGCACAATCTCTCCCTTTATGACTGCAGTTCCCATCAGCAGTCTGAGCTGTACCAACACTACTTCTGCCCTGTGTGCCTCCAGCCCTAGGGCTGGTAGCAGCTTCTTGGTGTTGCAAGTTCTTAGATTGTCTCACTTTCCCATTTATCTTCTCAGCTATCCAAAATGTTTTTAATGAATCCCCTGGCTCTGTTCTCTTCAATGTACCCTAACTGATACATATGCACTATCAGAAGAGTATTTCCTGGGTCAAATGAGATGCATATTTTAAAATAAAGATTATATTACACAATGAGAATTTGTTCTGTGGCCAGCGTGCAAAAATCTACAAGTGAATATGCTTTCATGGATCCTCCATTTCTGGAATTTATCATTCTTTGTAATCTGTCAGCTTCAAAGTGTTTTTTCAGTTTGCATTTCTTCTCTTGGGTTAATATTGTCTTGAATCGCGAGCTTGAATACACCATGAGTGCAGAGACCCTGCCCTTTTTGTTCCCAATTGCATACTGAGCACTTGTCTCTGTGGTGACAAAGGATAAACATTCATTATTATTAATTGAATAAAGCAGGAAACATAAGTGAATTTTCTGTTGTTTCATTATGCATTTGAACAAGTCTACTCTCTAACATATTTTATTGGGTAAGAGAGAAAATTTCTCTGTCATTACTGCTTATTTTTTGTACCCCTGGTGTTTTCTTGAATATTCCCATTCCTTAGTAGTAAACTTTGGAAACATTTTTGTTAAGGTCTTCCCTCCCTCAATTTTTTTTCCCATTGTGAGTTTGATCAGGATAGTGTTAAATTTATAACTTAAATTGGTAGGGAATTGGGTCCTTTAAAAAATTATTAAATCTCTCTTGTTTCACCCTTGTTTGTGTTACATCCCACCCCATACTCTATCCATTTCCATACTGCTTTCTGTCAGGAGACTATGAGCTGGGCAGCCTTACCCTCTGGCTTCTGATTGTGTTTAGCCAAGGGGAAGAACTGACAAAAAATGGCGAGGTATTTATGAGTCCAGCTCTCACTTGATTTAGTGTCAAGATTATAGTGGTTGGGTATGGCCAGGAAAGTAGAAGTTCCAGCTTAACAGTTTTCCACATATAGGTCATTATATGCCCTGCATATTTTTCTGCAAATTTTAGTTATAGCTGTCTTCAATGGTCAATTTTTAGATAATGGCTACTTCTATTTAAAAACCACCCCAAATACTGGGATGATATTTTATATTATATATATTTACATAGCTTTTAATTCTCTTTTATCCGGCTTTGCATTATATTTTGAACATTTTTCAATGTCATTATATCTATTCAGGACTATAAATCAGTATAACCAGTTACAAAATTAAAAAAAAAGTTCCATTAATTAAGACAACATTATAAAAATACATAAAATTTAATCTAAAATAAAGCATGTAATCTTTTATCTAAAAACATGGAATCTTACCATGGGATATAAGAGAAGCTTAAATAAATGGCCTGGAACAACATTAGTCAGAGTATCAGTAAGAAACATAAGGCGGACTCAACTGTGATTCAAAGATAATTTAATCATGGAGTATTCAGAGTTGAGCTCAGGGTTAAAGGAAGCGACAATAAATGTGGAAGTACTCGGGGACTAGCAAAAGCAAGAAGACCTTAGCACCTGTAAACAGGAAAAGGGACAAGAACTAGTTTATCAGAGCCTGGTAAGAGATGGATGAGAGGAAGAGAGGATGTGGCCATGGAAGAGGAGTAATCCAGCCACTTCCAGAAACATGAGATGAATACGGTTAGTAAAATTATACCAAATGTCAGCTAACATTTTGGAAGCTGGCTACAGCTCATATTTCCAATGGTCAGAATTGTGACTCAAACTATTTATGGTGGCTATTTGGGGAATGTGATGACGTACTTCATTAATCAATGCCATAGAGGAATCAATAATAGTATAGCTAAAGTGTTAGGCAGCTTTAGACAGTTGCTTTTTATGTCAATACATGTGTAATTTGTCAAAAATTTTGGATTCTAAATTTTTATAACCTTGGGTTCCCAATCATAATTTATAATACCAATTCTTTTGTATCTGAATTCACAGAAACAGTATGGGATAGAAAAATAAAGCAGGACTTCAGATATGCAGAGTCTTTTTGTAATGAGTATGATAATATCCACCATTTATCATTCAGAGAGGTCCTATAAGTGGAAAATAAGACTACAAGTGCACCACTGTTTTCTAAAGTGCTCTGCAAATACATTTTCTAAAGTGTTGTTCAGAGGTTAGCTGTGATGGGTCATAAGCAAATATTTGAAACACAAGCCATTTGTATTTTGACAGTTAATTATGGTATAAATGCCTTTCAGGAGATGATATTTGTATTTCTACACTTGAATCCCAAATTCTTTTGATGATATAAAGAAACAACATACATGCCCATATTATTAATATAAGTACATGTTGAATATCTATTTGTAACAAGTTGCTAATTACTTTTCTGACTAAATCTACATGTAGAAAATACAGTTATATATCCTCATATGTGAAGATTGTATTAATAACTTGTTTAAAAATATCTGATTAGTAAGATTAATAAAAAGTATACTGTCTAGTCCACATTAGCAAAATACAGGCAGCACTCAAGCACAATGGGCATAGATACTTCAGAGACTCTGGACCTAGGTAAACACAGACATAAACTACATCTGAAATTGCCTAGATCAGTCACCATTCCAAATAACTGCAGCTGGTGATAGGAACTGATGACAGAGTGTTGTTTCCTTGTAAAGCCTATGTTTTCTAGACTTACTTACAGTTTAAAAAAAAATCATAAGAAACAGGCTCATTTTAGCTTCCTTCCCCCTTCCCTAATTTCCTATTTAGGATTTCCACTTTAGATTACACATGGCTTGACAAATTGCACTAATTGTGCTCCTCTCAAATGGACAATCAATAGTTGTCAGCGATTCACCAAGTCTAAGCTCACACTATCTTGGTGAGGCTCAGATCAAAGTGGCCAGCCTAAGAGCCTTCATTTCAACCTCAAGACTATTTGCTGTACTTAAGCTTTTCAAAATGCATAGTATCCATCACGTGACATATTGACTGAGGTGGATAATAAAAATATTTCAGAGAATAAGGAAGCTTTCTCTGTTTTGAGCACAGTCATGAGCTCAGGAAAAGCCCTGAAGTCTTACCATGTCACTTGTACGACCTACAGTTTGAGGTTTCTCTACAGGCTAACACAAACAAGCATATATCTGTGTACCGTGCACATCTAAGTCTGGTCAAAAGTGTCTTTTGATTTGTCATAGCATTGCAATCATCCTTTTGTGTAGCTGACAAGCTCTTTTCAAACAGAAACTTAGCATATTTTAATGGAGCTGGCAGTGGAGACACTCAAATTTCTTTTGTCATCTAAATCACCCTGTTTAGCTAGAACCTTTATTGCCACTTCAGAACATCTGGTCCAATTAAAGGATATCTGTGCTTCTCCTCATTTGAATGGCAGAAGAAGGTTAATTTTAACAGGCCCCATAGGCAAAAATCTGTTCTTTGCTGGATTTGAGATAGCTTCATGTTCTAAAGTTGGCCTTAATAACTAATGGAAAACTATCTGGTTTAGTACCCATCCATACAGCTTACAATATGCATGTGACTGCAAGTAGAATTATATATAACTTGAAGATAAGTGGTCAAAATGAAGCAAATTCACGATCGATTAACTAAACAAGTTCGGTTTTGAGTAAACAGAGGAGTTAGCATATTCATTGGGAATATACACTGCCAAGGAAGGCCAGAAGGACCTATCACAGCATCTAATGAAAAGTAGTAAAAAGAAGGGAAAGACAATAATATGCAGTGGTGAGAATGGTAGCAGGAACTCTCTTTTTCTCTCCCATGTAAGACTGAGATGTGAACAGCACTTACAACATGCCAGAGTACCAAGCACAAAGTTGAAGACAGCCCTTGAGAGCAGAGGCATCCTGGAACGATGGAGAGTAAATCTGACAAGTGAGAAACCTGACTATTGAGGCACTGACTCTGCTAGCTGCGGTATATTGACTGCCATTGACTGCAATATTGGGGTCCTGGGGCAGATATATAAAGTTCCATCTGAATATTAAGATTTTTTCACATTATTTCCTCTCAAATAAACATTTATTCTGATAGCAAAAATATGACAATAATTCCTGTGTCACAGTTTGGGTATTTTAGTAGTTTGACAGAGGGAGGAGTATATGATGGCAAAGACAGTATTCCATGAAAAGCCATTGGCCAGATGCCTGGGAAAGGGTACAATAAACTTGGTGTTATGTATATAAATATTGACAACTCATAACTAAGTCATAATAAAGATATCTCCAAGATAATAAATGTACCCAGTACAAACACTGTCCTACCTATCCTATGTTCAAGAACGAATAATCTCATATAAAAATGCTTCTTAATTATGAAGCAATGCAAAGCTTTCAAAGTACTTCCTGATATCATCTCATCCAGTTGTTTCAAAAACTCCTGATTTATGCTCCGGATAAATCATGATTCCCATTTTACAGATAAAGAAACTGAGACTCAAAGAATTTAAATAAATTGCCAAAGGTCACCTGAAATAGTTAATGAGGAAATGAGGCATTGAGACCAGTAGTTTCAGTGATCAGCCCCTTCAATAGAAGAGAGCATAGTGTTGCAAGCCAACACTTCGATACCACTGGGGTCTCATTAAATGCCACCATGGGTACCAGTAACTCGACTTATACTTTAAGTCTTACCTTTTGTCCACCTATTTCCATACTCACAGCACATCAGCTCTGTTGTTTTCTCCTAAATTGGTTTGGTTCAGTACAACATGTATGTCTCTCAAAAGGGTGAGCTGGATTTTAAATTGTCACCCTGGCTATGATGATGGTCTTGATATTTGCTTGTCAGCCATACAAAACTGGTGGAGGGAACAGGCAGCTGTTTCTGTTCCTACAAAATATCTCCCATTAATTTACAGAGGAGGATGAATGGACAGACAGCTTCAGGTTTATTATAAACTATTCAACATTCTACTCTCTTCCTTTGGGTTTTATTGATTTGATCAAAATACATTTTGGGAAAAAAAGAAGTCTGTTATTTTTGGTTATACAGTTGCAAATTGAAGGAACAGTGATAGAATCTCTTCAGAGATGATTACTTAAGTGTAGCATTCAATCTTTACTGCCAAAAACCTGACACAAGCTCTTTAAATTTTGTGTGTGTAACCAGCCAAAAAAATTCTTCTGATATTGAAAATACTAATCTCTGTTATGTGTATCCACTAATTACTTTGGGACTCATTTCATACTTGCTTCTTGACCTGCATACAAGTTTCTCAGGAGGCAGGTAAGGTGGTCTGGTATTCCCATCTCTTAATGAATTTTGCACAGTTTGCTGTGATCTACACAGTCAAGGCTTTAGCGTAGTCAAAGCAGAAGTAGATATTTTTTCTGGAATTCCCTAGCTTTTTTCTATGATCCAACAGATTTTGGCAAGTTGATCTCTGGTTCCTCTACCTTTTCTAAATCCAGCTTGGATCTGGAACTTCTCAGTTCATGTACTTTGAAGACTAACTTGAAGGATATTAAGCATTACTTTGCTAGCATGCAAAATGAGTGCAATTGTGTAGTAGTTTGATCATTCTTTGGCATTGCTCTTCTTTTGGATTGGAATGAAAACTGACTTTTGGTTTTAATTGTATATCCCACTGTGTAGGACAATGTCTGGCATAAAGTGGCCATTCAACTAATATTGGTTGAATTTGTAAATTATTTCATAAACATTAACATATTATTCTAACTGTAAGATAAAAGAAAAATAAAATATTTTAAAACACATAGATATACTTTCATACATGTGTTCATACACAGCTATAGTAGAGAAAATCAATGAAGATGAAATGGTTGTAAATTTGCACACACATCTAGAAACACTGACAAAGTGATAGCTTAAAATGCGGACTAATGCAGTTGTATTGGGCTTCCCCAGTGGCTCAGCAGTAAAGAATCCACCTGCATTGCAGGAGACTCAGGTTTGATCCCTGGGTTGGGAAGATCCCCAGGTTGGGAAGATCCCCACAAGGAGGGCATGGCAACCCACTTCAGTGTTCCTGCCTAGAGAATCCCATGGACAGAGGAGACTGGCAGGCTACAGTCGGTGGTGTCGCATAGAATTGGACACAACTGACTGACTTGCATTCAGGCACATATGCAGTTGTATTGGAATGTGTAATAATTTAAGGGCTTTCCCGGTAGCTCAGCTGGTAAAGAATCTGCCTGTAATGTAGGAGACCCCAGGTTGATTCCTGGGTCAGGAAGATCCCCTGGAGAAGCGGTATAGACTACCCACTTGAGTATTCTTGGGTTTCCCTGGTGGCTCAGCTGGTAAAGAATCCACCTGCAATGCTGGAGACCTAGGTTCGATCCCTGGATTGGTCAGCTCCCCTGGAGAAAGGAACAGCTACCCACTTCAGTATTCTGGCCTGGAGAGTCTAACTTAATACCATGAACAGTACTGTTATCAGGGACATCATTTTCTTAAAGAACACACAAACTTTTAGCAAACTATAATCTTTCCTTGGTTTACCCACTAGTTACATTCCTGGAAATTTCAGCACACATATATTAAATCCATGCAAAAATGCTTAATGTTTAGAAGAAAAATTGAGTTAGCTTCTAGGTTCAGATAATTAGGAGGAAATTATAAGGTACAGTAGGATATTTGAGGTCAATATTTTCTTATGGTTACTGTCTAGTAAAAGGTTAGTAGTACACTCACTACTTTGAAGAAAACCAAAAAATTAGTTCTCAAGTATTTGTCAAAGGACTCCCTCCTTCACTGAGAACCTTTGAACTAAACTGTCCCCAGCAGAGTTTGCTCACAGATCCCATAAACAGTCTTTGATGCTTCAGCAGAGGATACAGAGTTGAGAACTCTGATAGTCTTACCAGCCTTCAAAATAGCACAGTGGTACCAATGACTGCAAATCCACTCCCTACTTAACAACAAGTAAGAAATAAGTTAAACAACTTTCATGATTTTAATCAATGTAGAGAAGCCATCATAGGAATTTTGATCCCAGTCTTACTTTTTTTTTTTTTTTTTGCTTTCAAATGCTATTTTTAACCGATCTGAATTAACTAGAAAATTACCTCAAACAACAACTTCACTTTATAAAAATTTGATTATTCAAAATCAGAGCAATTATTATAAATGCCCAGAAAAGAGTAATTAATTTTTCTTAGGTATGTATTCTATAACAAGTCTGATAGATTATACTACTTATTTTATTTTTAAAAGGCAAAGCAAAGAAAAAATGCATGCACATAGATACATAATTATGTATAGAAATTCACTAAAATACTTCCTTTTGCGCCCAGTTAAAAAGTTATGAGCTTGGAATATTCTCATTGCAAATACATATAGATTATTTCCAATTGAGTTCTAAGGAGAACTACTTTGTCTGGAGCCTCTGGCAAGCAAGCAATACATCATTGGAAACACAGGCACATGCTGTTTTGGAATTAGCATACAGTCATCTCCTCCTCCTGTCCCTGAAGAAAATTTCCAAGTTGATCTGCATTATCATTACATAATGATGATCCATTTCTTTCCTATTTTTGAGTTTGAAACTGCAGATTTCAGTGACACACAACATTGAGACATGAGCAATAAATCTGAAGTTATGGACAGCTTGCTTTTATGGAAATATGTCAAACTGAATATATTAAAATGATAACTTTCATGTTAGCTTGTCACAGCAAACTATTTTTCATTTTCAGGGCTGACAAATATGCATTTAAGTAAAATATCTCATGATATTTAATGCATTTTTATAAATATTATAACTTCTATAGACAAGTTAAACAAAGCATCACAGTGACCTTAGGGTCAACAGTTATGCATTTCTATTAGTGCTGGGCCACGTGCACTGAACAAAGGGGCAGATGACTGGGTCCCAGCCTCTCCAATGTGCCTCAGTTTCCTCATCTATAAAACAAATATATCACTAGATGATTGCCACTATGTTCTATTAGGCTTTGATTATCTTTTAGAGAACCACTCTAAAGGTCAGGGCATTTTAAAAAGTCAGTCTTCATGTAAGGGTACTGTTATTTGCAAAGACAAAAAATATAAAGAATACAAAAATTAATGAACATTTCTAAGGACTGAAAAAATTGTATAGAACTGCAATGAGAATACATTTAGATTCTTTGTGCCCATCTCCTTAATTCACCCACTTCCTTCCCAATTTCTCTTTCCCTCACTCCACAACAGCTTTTCCACTTCAATACAGAGCTCTGCCATTTTCAGGTCATGACTACTTGACCTTGCTTTTATTTCAACTTGGTTTTCTTTGGTAGTTTTCAACATCTTTTTTTCTTATCCATTTTTAAATCAGAAAACTTGCAAAATCATGGTATTTGCAGATTTATAATCTGATTTAGTACTCAGCCAGGGCCAAAATGACACTTTAGGAAAGACTTACTTAGGGAGTAGTTGATAGCAATATTTATATGTTTTCTCAAAATGAATAAGTAATGATCACAAGTTACAAAGACCACCTAAAAGATGAAAGACAGTGAATTTGGGTTAATAGGTGCCTTTGTTCTCCTTTCCCTTTAATCCAGTCTCCTAGTGAGCAGGGGATAAGGGTCTATCTAAAACTTTCCCAAAGTCTAATCTTCGGACAAACAACATAGGCATGATCTGGAAGCTTGTTAAAAATGCTGTGTAGCAGGCCCTATCCTGGTTCTACCAAATCAAATCTGCATTTGAGCAAGATCTCAGGTAGTTTATCCATACATTAAAGTAGAGAAAGTTCTGGTCTAATACAGGAGTCTGTTGTGTCATCCCAGTGGCCAGCTGTGACTTATACAAATCCTTAGATCAACTATCATTCCAATTCCCCTCTTTCTACCACAAGGCCACTTATGACCTGTAAGCAGGAACTTTAACCTCCCTCCCCTACCCCTACCTATATCACATACTAAGCACATCCTTGGACACATGAGGAAAGCTCAATAATATCTTACTTGATTGAACTAAAACCCAATGGGGCATTTGTAAAGGGTTTCTCTAAGACAATTTAGATGACGTCTCTGACACAATAAAACTCTTACTGCTTATTCAATTGGCACTCCATTGGGTAGGCACACGTTGCTTCCTGTTTCTTTCCTTCTTTTGAAAATCAATAAATAGTGTAGGATATCTTTCCTACAGATTAAATTAATAGCATATCATTGCAAACTTTATTATGAAGTGAATATTTCACTATTTATCCCCCAAAGTAACATTAGAGCAAACTAAGGCATCAAGGGAGTCGTTGAGGTTTACTCATGGAAAAGGGGAACCAGGTATTCTTACTTAATGAAATAAGGCTTCAAAGTACTTTCAGCTTTTTGAATCAGCAATTGATTTTATATGTTGGACTATTTTTTGTGTGTTTAGACTTTATTGTATTATTGGAAAGTTATGATTCTGATTTTATTCACTCAAAGATAACCCTTGTTAAAGAGATAGAAAATAAGTATATTAGATATTTTCAATTATACATCTTACATTTTGTCACACGACTGGCACTGTCCACCTATGGCAGGAGTATACTTTCCTGTTCCCTTGCCATCAAACTTGATCATAAAACTTGCTTTGGCCAATGAAATGTAAACCAAGATTATGTGTGCCACTTCAGACCAGAAGTTTTTTTTTTTTTTTTTTTTTTACCTTTATTTTATTTTTTTAATTTTTACTTTATTTTACTTTACAATACCGTATTGGCTTTGCCATATATTGACATGAATCCACCATGGATGTATACGAGATCCCAATCCTGAATCCCTCCCCCCGTTTTTTTTAATATAAATTTATTTTAATTGGAGGTTAATTACTTAACAGGCATATTGAGTTTCTGCCAGCTCTCTTGTTTATCCTTTGGCAAGAGAATGGCATATCTCAGATGCTGCCTGCTTCTTGCAGCCTGGATCCTGGAATAAAGGAAGATACGAAACAACAAGCTTCACCTGTACCCAACATGCAAAGAGGAAGAGAAATAATCCCTTTCCTTAAAACCTTCACATTTGGAGTTTTTGATTACCTAAGCAAAAATAGAAAAAGCTAAATAACAAAACTTATTTTCTAATTGCCATCCAATTTTCTTAAATACTTAGTATTTCTGATTTAGGCAGAAAACGTTATATGGCCACTCATAATCACTGATTCTATGTAATACCTTCTGCTTTGTGAGCAAGATCTGTAATCTGTTTTAAACAACAGAATATGGAAAATGCAATAGATGGTCTCTCCCATGATGGTTCCATTGTGTAATATTTGCATAGAGATTCCTGCTTGCTGGTTTGCTGTAGTAATTGAGCAGTTTGGGGAAGCCAATGCAGAAAGGACAGTAGACAACTTCCAAACATTGCAAGAAGCTTCTAGGAGCTGAAAGTGAAAGATAAAGTCACTCAGTCGTGTCCAACTCTTTGCAACCCCATGGACTATACAGTCTATGGAATTCTCTAAGCCAGAATACTGGAGTGGGAAGCCATCCCCTTCTCCAGGGGATCTTCCCAGCCCAGGAATCGACTGCATTGCAGGCAGATTCTTTATCAAGTGAGCAATCAGGGAAGCCCTCTAGGAGCTGAAAGTGGCCTCGAATTGTTAAGGGGCCTTCCTCCAACAGTCCATAAGAAGAAGGGCACTCTGTATTACAAATGTAAGGAAATTAATTCTTCCAACAATGTAAATGACCTACAAAACAGATTTTTCAGTGTTTGAGCCCCGAGATAAGAACACAGTCCATCTGACATATTGATTTCAACCTTGCGAGACTCTGAGCAGAAGAGCTAGCCAGACCTGAACTCCTGATCCTTAAAAATTGTGATATAACAAATGTATGTATTTAAGCCACTGATTTGGGGACAGTTTGTTACACAACTATTAAAAAATCTAATGCCCTGTCAATAAAAGCAACATTTGTTGAAAATTCAGAAACGTTTAAATAAGAATAATTTAAAATCATTTATAATTCTGCTATGCAGAAAATACTTACTATTTTAATCATTTTAGTACAGTTTCTCTGAGTCTGTCCTATATATAGTCTATATCTATCCTAGATTATCTTAAAAAGTGCATTTACAAGTTTGCATTCTGTATTCCTCAAGGAGAGTCATAACATAAGCTTTCTACCCCCTGGAAGTGAGTTCCTTAAAAGCAGGGACTTTGTTTTAATCATTAGTACAGCCCCAGCATCTGTAATAGTGCCAGAGACATAGTAGCATCTAAGTACATATTTGTTGAATGAATGGTTGAATTAATTCATGTTTTCAGTTCAGTCTAGTTCAGTCTTTCAGTCGTGTCTGACTCTTGGCAATCCCATGAACTGCAGCACGTCAGGCCTCACCAGCATGCATCACCAACTCCCAGAGTCCACCTAAATCCATGTCCATTGTGTCAGTGATGCCATCCAAAACTTTCATCCGTTGTCCTCTTCTCCTGCCCTCAATCTTTCCCAGCATCACGGTCTTTTCAAATGAGTCAGCTCTTCACATCAGGTGGCCAAAGTATTGGAGTTTCAGCTTCAATATCAGTGCTTCCAATGAACATCCAGGACTGATCTCCTTTAGGATGGAGTGGTTGCATTTCCTTGCAGTCCAAGGGACTCTCAAGAGTCTTCTCCAACACCACAGTTCAAAAACATCAATTCTTCTGTGTTCAGCTTTCTTCATAGGCCACACTCACATCCATACATGACCACAGGAAAAACCATAGCCTTGACTAGACAGACCTTTGTTGGCAAAGTAATGTCTCTGCTTTTGAATATGCTGTCTAGGTTGGTCATAACTTTTCTTCCAAGGAGTAAGTGTCGTTTAGTTTAATGGCTGCAGTCACCATCTGCAGTGATTTTTGGAGCCCAGAAAAATAAAGTCTGACACTATTTCCACTGTTTCCCCATCTATTTGCCATGAAGCAATGGGACCAGATGCCAGTATCTTATTTTTCTGAATGTTGAGCTTTAAGCCAGCTTTTTCACTCTCCTTTTCCACTTCCATCAAGAGTCTCTTTAGTTCTTCTTTGTCTTCTGCCATAAAGGTGGTGTCATCTGCATATCTGAGGTTATTGTTATTTCTCCCAGCAATCTTGATTCCAGCTTGTGCTTCCTCCAGCCCAGTGTTTCTCATGATGTGCTCTGTATGTAAGTTAAATAAGCAGGGTGACAATATACAGCCTTGATGTATTCCTTTTCCTATTTGGAACCAGTCTATTGTTCCATGTCCAGTTTTAACTGTTGCTTCCTGACCTGCATACAGGTTTCTCAAGAGGCAGGTCAGGTGGTCTGGTGTGCCCATCTCTTTCAGAATTTTCCACAGCTTATTGTGTTCCACACAGTCAAAGGCTTTGGCATAGTCAGTAAAGCAGAAATAGATGTGTTTTTCTGGAACTCTCTTGCCTTTTCCATGATCCAGTACATGTTGGCAATCTATAAAAATTCTTCATAAGCTTTTATCTAGTAGTTGCATAAAATTCCATAAGTGGAGTGACTATAGTTTACCTAATCATTCATTCCTTTGTTTTAGATTTGTGTTTGACACTGGTATATGGATTTTTAAATTATTTCATTATATATACTCTCTTCTAAGCCAAATATATCTTTCTCCCCTCTCCCTGCTTTCCACCCAATATTGCAAAACATGAGTAAAGCATGCAAATACAAAGCTGAACCCTCATCCCCCATCTGAGTTCAGAAAGACCTGTATGCAAAGGTCACACTGCCAGTGAGCAGAGAAATTGAAATCCTCTTTTTTCCATCTAGACTATTTCAAAGGTTCATAATATGCATCTTGCTTCTTTAATCCAGCTTTGGTCTTATTGTTAGGTTAATCTTCCTATTATACAAATGAGACCATGCCTATCCCCTTCCTGTAAAGCCCAATAACAGATATCTGTGTCCTACAAAATAATGTCCAAACTTTAAAAAAATCACACAAAGCCTTTCTTAGTTATCACATCATCTATACTTTCAACATTGTTTTCCCTAAGTTCTTCAAGATTTATTTATGACTCTCCAGTCCACCAACCTTGAATGCACAGTATGTTAATGAATTCTTATACTCTCTTACCCTATTGTTATTTCTTTGACCTGAGCCACTCCTGCCATCATTCTCTAGCTATCAAAATGATTAGTATCCTTCAAAGTCAAGATGTAATGCCACCTAGTAAGTGAGTGACATATTCACTGAGCCTCTTAGTCAGAATGAAGAATTCTTGCTTCTATAATTTGACTCTGCCTTGTGTTACAAAATATATGGCTAGCTCGTCCACTAGATGGATTTCTCCTTGAGGGTAGACACTTGATTAAACAAAACAGAAAGAGCCCCTACTTTCATGAAGCTTATATTCCAGGAAGGGAAGAAAAACCTTGACAACTAAATAAATGGCTCTTTGATAGGTAAACTAAAACAAGGTAAAGGGACAATGAGTAATTGGTATCTGTCTGTACATGTGTATATATACAACCATATGTTCCTTTTATAGTGTCGTCAAAGTAGACATTTCCAATAAGATGGCATTTGAGCAGGAAAAATAAAAGGAAGTGAAGGGGTGAGCCATGTGAATATCTGGAGGAAGCATATTTTTATTATTAATTTTTAAGCTTTTTATTTTGCTTTGTAGTATAACCAATGAATGGGCTTCCCCAGTGGCTCAGCGGTAAAGAATCCACTTGAAATGCAGGAGAGGCAGGAGACTCAGGTTTGATCCCTGGGTCGGGAGGATCCCATGGAGGAGGGCATGGCAACCCACTCCAGTATTCTTGCCTGGATAATCCTGTGGACAGAAGAGTCTTGTGGGTTACAGTCCATAAGGTCACAGAGTTGGACACGACTGAAGCGATTGAACATCTGCTCACACATAACAGGCTAATAGCGTTATGATAGTTTTAGGTGAACAAGGAAGAGACTCAGCCATACATATATTAATTCATGTATCCATTCTCCCCCAAACTCCCCTCTCATCCAGATTGCCACATAACACTGAGCAGAGTTCCATGTGCTATACAGTAGGCCCTATGAATGCTTTTTATTTTGAACATAGAAATGAAATTATTTGACTGGCATTTTTATAGAATCATTCCGACTGCTTTGTTGAGAATAGATGGTAGAGAGTCAAGGGAAGAAGCAGGCAGACCAGTTAGAGAGTCATTACAGTAAAAACTGATAGTGAGTCACACTAGGGAGGCAGTGGTGGAAGTGGTGAGAATGTATATACTCAGTTTCTGAATATATTTTGAAGTTAGAGATATTCAGTTGTAAGCTACTGACTAGAATGTGAACTCCATGAGAGTTGAGAAATTTGTCTGTCAGGGGCCAGCGTGAGGAATCCCGCCCGTGACAAGGTCATGTGGTAGGAAGCCTGGCATATGCAAGGACGTGATCAGGTTTCAGGGGTTCCCCCTGGAATTTCCCGAACATCCACCCCCCAAAAATAAGAATCTGCCGGCCTTTGTACTCTGCTTTTCCACTCTTCTGATATTTTCTGGAAAAGTCAATTCAGGGCTTTAGTCTTCTGCATTTGAAAGGGAAGTTTCAGGTAAATGCCCTCTGATAACTCTCTAGCTTGCCTAACAGGTTCCCCAGACCTCTTACAGCTTGTGAATTGCTTACAGCCCCCAACTGCAAGAGGCACAAAGCTTAAACGCATCTTAAAGATACAGAGCCTTTTCTAAAGAGTTAAAAATTATATTGGTAGGGGTTTTCACTGTTGACTCAATGACTGCTGCCAGACCTCCATATTTATCTTTTAGGCACCTGGGAAGATGTTAATCAATGTAAATGGGATATGGAAAAGGATAGATAGTAGTTTTGATGTTAGCAACACTAGACTTTTGAGTTAATTACTTTTCTTTGTTATATATCACTGTACTCCTCTTGTGTCCTTGCTATGTAAGAATGTAACTTTATTTAGTGCTTTCTGAGAGTGGCACCAGACTTTGGGAAGATCAACACAAATAAGTCTTCTGGTTGACAAACCCTTATCAGGAAAAAGGTTGTAAAATGTTAATTGGCCCTTTTGGCTAGAAGATAATGTAAATCACCTAAGACTTGTGTATACAATTAGGTATGCAGAGAAAAAAGCCTGGTTTTGATAAGAGTCAGGGCTGCTGACACCGCATGATTTTGTATTACCCATTGATCTCTATGTACAATCAAGGGTTGACGGTTTTCACTGTTGACTCAATGACTGCTGCCAGACCTCCATATTCTTTATCTTTTAGGCACCTGGGAGGATGTTAATCAATGTAAACGGGATATGGAAAAGGATAGATAGTAGTTTTGATGTTAGCAACACTAGACTTTTGAGTTAATTACTTTTCTTTGTTATATATCACTGTACTCCTCTTGTGTCCTTGCTATGTAAGAATGTAACTTTATTTAGTGCTTTCTGAGAGTGGCACCAGACTTTGGGAAGATCAACACAAATAAGTCTTCTGGTTGACAAACCCTTATCAGGAAAAAGGTTGTAAAATGTTAATTGGCCCTTTTGGCTAGAAGATAATGTAAATCACCTAAGACTTGTGTATACAATTAGGTATGCAGAGAAAAAAGCCTGGTTTTGATAAGAGTCAGGGCTGCTGACACCGCATGATTTTGTATTACCCATTGATCTCTATGTACAATCAAGGGTATAAAAGGAGATTCTAGACAATAGAGGATGGAATCAGTCGCTGGACTGGTTTCCCCTGTGTCTCCTCTTCCTACTTTAATTTCAGGCTGAATTCCCATCTGGAGTGGGCGGCTCATCATGTCTACTTACTTGCCCTGGCTTTTAAGTTCTGAGAGAGAGATCCCAAGATGGGGCACTCTCCAAGATTCAAACAGGCGCCGGAGGCCTAACGTAGATGGTGCAAACTTCTTGTCCGAAGTTTTATTAGTTTAGCTCGTAAACCAAGTTAGTCAGCCTCTTTTTCTACCTTACTATTTTCTGGCTGAATTCCCATCTGGTGCAGAGGTATCCACCAAGCCTGCTAAATTTTGCCTGGGCTTCTAAGATCGGACTGGGGGGGCCTCAGTGCTTCCTCTCCCTCAGGAGAATGGGAAGATGCCTGCGGCCTCACATAGGTGGTGATTGGTCTTTCATGCAAACCAAGTTATTCGGCTTTCTTTTCTCCACTTAATTTTCCTACTATACTATCTCTTTCTAATCTAATCTAATATTAATAAATAAATAAGTTTTCCTCGCTGACGCCGTCCACCCTTCGAATTCCCTGGATCCCCCGGGACTGGACTCCGGCATTTGTCATTTTTGGTACTGCCTTATCCCCAGTGAGTCAAGCAGCGTTTGACAGTTAGTAAGCACTCAATGAATATGTAAGTTGAATGAAGAGCCAAACTAACATGCCAATTGATGAAATATGAATTTTATGTGAAAGTTAAGAGTCAAATATAACTGTAGTTATTGACTATAGTAAACAAAAGAATAAAGTTGCCATTTATGAATATGAGGGTCACAAAGGTTATTGCATGCCTTGGGGAATTGGAAATTAAGATTTCCTGCCTTATAATGTAAACTTTCAAGTATCTACCAGAAATTTAAATTGAGTATCAGGTAGACAGTTAAATATATGACTTGGGATTTCAATGGAGAGGTCTCTATTATGGATATATATTAAGGAGTTGTCAGCAGTATATACATGACATTTAAAGTAATAGAATTGGATTAGGTCATGAAGAGATCAAAAGTTAATAAAAAAGATAAATAATCCGATGACTGAACACTGAGGCCCCGCTATTAAGAGGTTGGAGAAAAGAAGGGAAGCCAGCCAAGGAAACAGAAGGCACCACCTGTGAGGTAAGAAGAGGACCACAGGAATGGGTCCTGAGAGCTAAATAAAGAAAATGTAACAAGGAGGAGAAAGCGAGATGAAGACTAAGAATTGAACATTGCATTGGATGACAAAGAAGTTGTCGGTGGCATGGTAACAGCATATTTTGTAGAGTGCTGCTGCTGCTGCTGCTAAGTCGTTTCAGTTGTGTCCGACTCTGTGTGACCCCATAGACGGCAGCCCACTGGACTCCCCATCCCTGGGATTCTTTAGGCAAGAATACTGGAGTGGGTTGCCATTTCCTTCTCCAATGCATGAAAGTGAAAAGTCAAAGTGAAGTCGCTCAGTTGTGTCCGACTCTTAGTGACCCCATGGACCGCAGCCTACCAGGCTCCTCCATCCATGGGATTTTCCAGGCAAGAGTACTGGAGTGGGGTGCCATTGCCTTCTCCATTTTGCAGAGTAGTGTTAGTGAAATCCTGATTGAAATGATATCAAGAAAAAAAAGTGAAGTGAAAATCAGTGGGTGTAGATAACCAAATGAATTTTTGTTTTTGTTTGTTTGGTAAAGGCAGCAGAGAAATAGAGATCAATATACTAAGGTTTATTTTATAGGCTTACCATGAGACTCCAATCTGAAAATGTTTTGTTAAATGTCAAGAACTAATGAATAAAATCTGCATTTTTTCTTATTCTATGGAGTAATTCTCAAAATCAATCAATGTGGATATTAAATATTCTGCTAATAATTATACACCATACAATTATTTCCAAAGTAGCTCAAAGTAAGGTTCGTTTTGTCCTCTATTTGTCAGACTATGACTGCTTTCTGTATAGATATCTGCCTCTTTGATCAGATTGTGTGATGTTAAGGGAAGAAACTGGGCTTGATTCATGTACATTCCCACAGCCTATTAAAAGACTAAGTATAGTATGAATCGGTAATAACTATGTATTGGATAAATAATTGAATGATAAAATGAATATTAATATGGATATCAATGGGTAAAAGAATGAATACTAGGTAGACACTTTAACATCTTTCTCAGTTATAAAATAAGCTTGTTTTCTGTGTTGCTCAGAGATACCTTTGGCACATTAGACACCTGCCAATACAACTAAGATATGCTTGCAGGGTTTCTATTTGTAATAATCTGAGATGCACATGAAATCAATAGAGCCACCCCAAATCAATGAATCCTGCCACAACAAAAATTGCTCTGCTCTTTCCTTGCATCACACAAGGCAAGTTCAAATAACCTTTAAGGAAATATGCTATTACATCAAGAAAATATTGTCAAATTTCTCCCTAAACCATTACATAGTTGCTACTGCCATTGCTGCCTGCCTCTCTGCAAGGAAATATGGAACTGTCAGAATATTGCTTGTGATTAGGATAATATTGCTACTGGGACTTCTGCTGTGCTCCACCTTTCTTACATATAACTAATGAAATCTGTTCCCCAGTGCTAAAAGTGATAGAGCCCCATAAACAACAGCAACATGAATTTCACGAGAAAGAGGGGACTTCGTGGGTAATAACCATCAAGGATAATTTGAGATGTTTTTATTGATTTTATATTAAATGACTGGTACCAACTAGAATATCCTTAACCTTTCTCTTGGCTCACAGTTGTATGGTGAATAGCTACTTTATCTGCTATAAATACTTATAAATTAATTTAGTCCTTTGACTGCTGGGCAAATTCCATATTCTCTATGTGCTTGTACAAGAAAAGCAGCTAGTTCCTTTCAAGCCAAGAGAGAAAAACCGATCACTGTAATGTATCTGTCATTTCCAGAAAGACTCAAAACTCTAACCAGCTGTCCCTTGTTTCCTGATTGAGCCTTGAATATCTACCTTAAGGGACAAAAACAGTATCAGAAAGTCCATATTTTCTCTTAAGCTTGGGAAACACTTTCTGTGATCATAGTAGTAGATATCAGTTCACCTTTTTGTTTTGTTTATGCACCTTTTCAAATGTCATTGTATTCCTGAGCATGCCAGGAGGGGAAAGGCAATGGAGTCCATGGTAGATTGGATTCAAAATGAACTCAATTTGCTTCAAGAAAGATGGGATGGGAAGGGATATTGGTGAAACTGACTGTGAGTTGAGAATTGTAAACCTGGGTTTTGATACATGGGGCTTCCCAGGTGGCATAGTGGTAAAGAATCCACCTGCCAATGCAGGAGATGCAACAGAAGCAGGTTCCATCCCTGGAGAAAGAAATGGTAATCCACTCCAGTATTCTTGCCTGGAGAATCCCTTGGACAGAGGAGCCTAATGGTCTACAGTCCATGGGGTCCCAAAGAGTCAGAGACAACTAAGCACACATAGAGTAGCAGCAGCAACACACACAAAGTCACTGTACTCTTCTTTACAGTTTTATGTTTGAAATTGCCCATAATATAAAGCCATTTCAAAACCTAAATGAAGCACAGTCTATAATATATGAGTACATGACATTTATTGAGCACTGAAAATACCTCAGACCCTATTCTATTCACTGAGGAAAAGCTAAAGAAGCCACTATACAAGTGTGAATGTTAATAACTTAGTGGGTTTGAAAAGGGAGGAGGGAGGGTGGTTCAGGATAGGGAACATGTGTATACCTGTGGCGGAAACATGTTGATGTATGGCAAAACCAATACAATATTGTAAAGTAATTAACCTCCAATTAAAATAAAAAAAAATTTATATTAAAAAACAATAATAAGCTATAAAATGCTTACATATCACTTATTATGTGCCAGGACTAACAGAGGCTCAGAGAACTTCATTGACTTGAATAATGCCATAGAACTTGAAACTGACTGAGCATAGATTCAAGCTGAGGTCCAATAAACTCCCAATTACATGATCCAGATGGTGACTGCAGCCATGAAATTAAAAGACACTTACTCCTTGGAAGAAAAGAAAAGTTATGACCAACCTAGATAGCATATTAGAAAGCAGAAACATTACTTTGTCAACAAAGTCCATCTAGTTAAAGCTATGTTTTTTCCAGTGGTCATGTATGGATGTGAGAGTTGGCCTATAAAGAAAGCTGAGCATCGAAGAATTGATAGTTTTGAACCATGGTGTTGGAGAAGACTCTTGAGAGTCCCTTGGACAGCAAGGAGATCCAAACAGTTCATCCTATAGGAAATCAGTCCTGAATACTCATTGGAAGGACTAATGCTTAAACTCCAATACTTTGGCCACCTGATGTGAAGAACCGACTCATTTGAAAAGACCCTGATGCTGGGAAAGATTGAAGGTAGGAGAAGGGGCAACAGAGGATGAGATGGCTGAACAGCATCACCAACTCAATGGACATGAGTTTGAGTAGGCTCTGGGAGTTGATGATGGACAGGGAAGCTTGGCATGCTACAGTCCATGGGGTCACAAAGAGTCGGACATGACTGAGCAACTGAACTGAAACATTAAGTTATATACTGAGTCCATAGTTACTGCATTGCTAGAAGAAAACATCTTTGTTTAACGAGGGGGCTCTACTGATTTTTTCTGTACAAAGTCACAAAAAGTAACGTTGTCTACCAATTCCAGTTCTCAAACAGCATTCCTTGCAGACATTAGCCTCAAACATGGCATCATCTGTAGGATTCAGTTCAGTTCAGTTCAGTCGCTCAGTCGTGTCCGACTCTTTGCAACCCCATGAATCGCAGCACGCCAGGCCTCCCTGTCCATCACCATCTCTCGGAGTTTACTCAGACTCGTGTCCATCGAGTCAGTGATGCCATCCAGCCATCTCATCCTCGGTCGTCCCCTTCTCCTCCTGCCTCCAATCCCTCCCAGCATCAAAGTCTTTTCCAATGAGTCAACTCTTCGCATGAGGTGGCCAAAGTACTGGAGTTTCAGCCTTAGCATCATTCCTTCCAAAGAAATCCCAGGGTTGATCTCCTTCAGAATGGACTGGTTGGATCTCCTTGCAGTCCAAGGGACTCTCAAGAGTCTTCTCCAACACCACAGTTCAAAAGTATCAATTTTTCAGCGCTAAGCCTTCACAGTCCAACTCTCACATCCATACATGACTACTGGAAAAACCATAGCCTTGACTAAACGGACCTTAGTCGGCAAAGTAATGTCTCTGCTTGATTAAACAGAAGCAAATGATCTCTATACAATTTATGTGTATCATCTGCTTCAAATGAGTAAATTAATCCTGTCCACCTGAAGTAAGGGGGTTCCCTGGTGGCTCAGATGGTAAAGAACCTGCCTGCAATGTGGTCAACCCATATTCAATCCCTGGGTCAGGAATACCCCCTGGAGAAGGGTGTGGCTACCCACTCCAGTATTCTGGCCTGGAGAATCCCATGGACAGAGGAGCCTGATGGCTTACAGTCCATAGGGTTGCAAAGAGTCAGACATGACTGAGTGACTAACACTTTCACTTCATCTGAAATAAAAAGATGAAATACTTTTATAATACCATTATCAATCTTAATATTTTCCCAATGCTTTTATTTTTATTAAGGCTGAGAACATATCTTGGCACATTTCAATCTATAGTTATTTTCTGCAAGCATCTCATTTGTGGACCATAGGTCTCCTTGTTTCAGTCTGTCTTATTTTGAACTTGAAGTGAACAGTAAAAGAATTCACTTGCAGAGAATGTTCTGTTCAAACTAATTTTAAGCATAATTTTAGCAAAGCAATAAAATCATATGAGTATTTTCCAGGCTCAAGTACAACTAGAGGCACTATTTTAAAAAGGCTTTAATTCTCCTTTGGAAAATAGGGGATCTGACTTAAAAAAAATCAACAAACAAAGCTATGCTTGTTATTTGTTCAAAGTGTGGTAATATAAATAGCAAAACTACTTTGGTTAAATGTTTCCTAATCATCCTGCTTTGTGCAATTAAAAAAAGAACATACACACACATGCACACAGACACAGTCACCCCTTATGGTGATTTAATATGTTGCAAAGAAAGTGTTTGCTTATAGGTTTTGAGATGAAACACTTATTTATTTTGAATATATGTAGGAAGAAAATAAAGATAGTTGAAGGAGAAAGGAGTTTAGTCAACATCCTGATTAACAGGAAAGAGTCAGAAATTCCAGGACACATATATCTATGTATATGGAGTAGAAAAAATAACTTAAAAATATGGTCTTACACTTCTTTTCTTTGAACAAAGCACAATCCTGGTTTGAATACAAACTTGATGTTTGGCCCAAGATAAACTATATGTAAGAACTGAGGAAAGAGATATCATTTGTCCTTCTAGGGTGGAAATAATTTAGGACATATTGAAATATTTCAGTTGGTGAAGAGTCCCTATGTGTTCAATATCATAAATCTTAAGTGAACAGTTTGATAAACAGCTTGCAACTTTATAGAATTCAGTGATGTGCTGAAAAACACAGCTCTCTGAATAGCAAAGCCATGATATGCAACTTTTGCTGATTTCTAGGATGAAAACACTCCCAGCAATCGCCTACTTCAACCTACTGATGTGATAACCTTGAAAGCAGATTTGGAAAAAGATGTGCACTATTGGCTTTCTCAAGGTGTTAAGAGCTGATGCCAGCATACCCTTAGTACATCCATGTAACCCAATATGAATTAATTTAGGAAATAGTTTCATCAACCTAGAAAATTTTCCAATGCCTCATTGTAGCCAATTCCTACCCCTATAAATAATCTCTGTTCTGATTTCTATAATTATAGATTAGAATCCTCTGTCCTTGAAGTCCATAAAAATGTATAAATTTTATGTATATATATGTATATATATGCATGTAAAATTTATACATATATATATTCTATCGTCAGCTTCTCTACCTAACAAGATATTTTCGGTTCATTCACACATCTGTACATATCAGTAGTTAACTCTTTATCATTTCATTTTACAAATATACAAGTTATTTATCCATTTTCCTGTTGATGGACTTTTTTTTCACTTTGCAAGCCTGACGAATAATGCTTCTATAAATCATACTTCTAAGAGTCTCTTTGTGGGCAGATACTTTTATTTTTCTAGGAGAGATATTATCATGATGATTTCCAGGATCATTTATAAAGTACATATTTAGCACCACCTGAGAAGCCCTTTAAATTTATAGTGTCAGTGTTAGTCTCTCAGTCATGTCTGACTCTTTGTGACTCCATGGACTGTAGCTTCTCCACATGGAATTCTCCAGGTAAGAATACCTCTGTCCATGGAATTCTCAAGGCAAGAATACTGGAGTAGATTGCCATTCCCTTTTTCAGGGGATCTTCCTGACCCAGAAATTGAACCCAAGTCTCCTGCATTGCAGACAGATTCTTTACCATCTGAGGCATCAGAGAAGAAGCCCTTAACTTTATAAGAAAACACTAAGTTGTTTCTCCCAATGAGAACAACATTCTGCATTCCCATCATCAGTGTATTAAACAGGTGGATGCTTCTCATCCTTGTCATCATTCAAAGTTGTCAGTCTTTAATTTTAGCCATTCCAGTGGGTGTGAAGTGATATCTCATTATGTTTTAAATTTGCATTACCTGATGACTTGAGCAACTTTTCATGAACTTATTGCCAATTTATGTCTTTTTTTGGTGAAGTGTATATTCATATATTTTGTTGAAAAGTTGTCTGGATTTTCTTATTTAATGAAGGAATACTTTATGTACCACTGTTGTGAATATTTTTATTAGTTATGTGCTCAGATGCTCAGTCATGCCTGACTTTTTGTGACCGCATGAACTGTAGCCCACCAAGCTCCTCCGACCATGGGAATGTCTAGGCAAGAATACTAGAATGCCTTGCCATTTCCTTTTCCAGGGGATCTTCCCGATCCAGGGAATGAACCCATGTCTCTTATGTCTCCTGCATTGGCAAGTGGATTTTTACCACTAGCACTACCTGGGAAGCCCAAACAATATCTTGACATACTCCATGGATTATCTTTTAATTTTCTTAATTATGACTTTTGATATAGAAAAATTCTTTATTTAATATAGTTCATTTTATTATTACTTTTTATTTTATAAAAAGTGTTTATCCTAAGAAATCTTTGCTTAACTTGTAAAGATGATTTACTACATTTTCTTTACAAAGTATGGTTTTAGCTTATATAATTGAGTCCATGATTAATCACAAATTAATTTTTGTGTAGTGCTTGTGCTCAGTTTCTCCATCATGTCTGACTCTTTGCAAGCCCGTGGACTGTAGCCCACCAGGCTCCACTGTCCATGGAATTCTCCAGGCAACAATACTGAAGTGAGTTGCCATATTCTACTCCAGGGTATCTTTCTGACCCAGGGATCAAACCCACATATCCTGCCTTGTAGACTAATTCTTTACCACTGTTCCACCTGGGAAGAATTTTGTCTAGGATGATAGGTAATATTGAAAATTTTTTTCTTCCTTTCCTGAATATTTAGATTTTCTAGCACCATTTGTTGAAAACACTTTACAGTTCTAGCCAAATTGCCTAGAAAATTTTAACAAAATCAATTCACCATGTATATGAGTGTACTTCTGTACTCTATACTGTTCCTTTATCTTGTTTTATATCTATATCCTTAGGACAATGTGATCCTGTCTTAATTGCTATAGCTTTATGGTAAGTATTGAAACCAGAGAGTGTGAATTTTCAAATTATCTTTTAAAACTTGCTTTCATTACTCAAGGTCCACTACATTTCCATACACAGTTAAAATCAGCTTTCCGATTTGTACCAAAAACCATGCTGGGATTTTGATTAAGATAGTGAGAGATATATAGATTAACTTGAAAATAATGGGCATCTTACTCACACTGAATCTTCCAAATCTTGTACAGGATTTGTCTCTCCATTTATTTGATTCTTCTTTTTCTCAGCAATGTTTTGCAGTTTTCAACATAAAGGTTTTGGGTGCCTTCTTCTAGATTTAGTTCTAAGTACCTTGATTTTTCAGGCAAGAGTACTGGAGTGGGGTGCCATTGCCTTCTCCATACTTTTTATTATTTGATGCTATTAAAAGAGCTAGTTATTTTAGTTTTTAATTGTCTTCTGTTAGAATTTGTTGTTGTTGTTGTTCAGTCACTCAGTTGTGTCCAACTCTGCGACCCCATGGAGTGCAACACCCCAGGCTTCCCTGTCCTTCACTATCTCCTGCAGTTTGCTCAAATTCATCCACTGAGTCAGTGATGTCATCCAACCATCTCATCCTCACTGGAATAAAAAAAATATGAAATTTTTATACTGACCTCATATCCTGAAAATGTAATATATTTAATTGCTAGCTTAATTTTTTTGTAAATTTCTTAGGGTTTTCCATACCATCAATAAATTTGCAAATAAAGATAATTTTACTTCTCTTCAATTTATCCTCTTTAACATTTTGTTTCTAGCTATACTGCATTAGCTAGAATATCTAACACAATATTGAACAAAAGTGATGAGAGCATGCACTTTTGTTTTGTCCTTGATCTCAAGGGAAATGTGTTTACCATTACTCATTAAATACGAAGTTACTGCCAGAAATTTCATAAGTGCCTTTAATGAGGGGAAAGAAGTCCCATTATATTCATTGTTAGTCGAGTATTTTTCTCACAGATTACTGTTGAATTTTTCAATGTTTTTTTTTTCTCCATCTTTTGAGATAACGATATGATTTTTCTTCTTTTAATGTATGGAGTGACAATGACTGCTCTTCCTATGTTGAATCGAAACTGTATTCCTGGGACTAATTCCACTTAGACATGAAGCATTAGATAGTATTTTATTTAGGATTCTTGCATCTATGTTCAGGAGAGATGTTTTAGTTTGTTTTGTTTTGTTTCATGACAAATCTATCAGTTTTGGATTTCAAGATTATGTTGTCAGAAAACAAGTTGAGATGTTTTAATTATTCTATCCTCACAAAAATGTTGTGTAAGACTCATGTTGCTTCTACATTATATGTTTCATAGTATTCACTGTTAAAACTATCTGGACTTTGGAGTTTGTTTTTCTGAGAAGGTTAATTATGAATTCATGTTATTTGAATTTTCTTTTTCATCTTGAGTCAGTTTTGGTAAATTGTGTTTCCCAATGACTATCCTATTTCATCTAAATTACTACATTTATTAGTGTAAAGTTATGCATAAAAAAAGAAAGTGAAATCGATCAGTTGTGCCAGACTCTTTGTGACCCCATGGACTGTGGCCTACCAGGGTCCTCTGCCCATGGGATTTTCTAAGCAAGAATACTGGCGTGGGTTGCCATTTCCTTCTCCAGGGTATCTTCCCAACCCAGGGATTGAATCTGGGTCCTCCACATTGTGGGCAGATGCTTTACCATCTGAGCAACCAGGGAAGCCCAAAGTTGTGCATAAATCTCTTTATCATCATTTTAATCAGTATAGGACTCACAGCAAAGTTCCTTCCTTCATTCCTGGTATTTTAAATCTGTGTTTGTTTTTACTGTTTTTGGTCAATATTGCTAGGAAATTAACTTCTTGGTTAACTTTTTTGAAGAACCAAATGTGCATTAATTTTACTGATTTTGGTTTTCTATTTCATTTATTTATGCTTAACATTTTAAATCCTTTTATATATTTTGCTTTGATTTGCTTTTCTTTTTCTAACTTCTTAAGATAAAAGCTTGGATGAATGATTTTAAACCATTTCTTATTATAGCATCAACATTTAATGCAGTGGTTTTCAAATGGGTGGTGACTTTGTCCCTGAGGGGACATTTGACAATCTCTAGAGACATTTTTGGTTGCTACAACGGGAGGCTTCTCTATCAGTTTGTCTTAGGGCCTCCATTATTTCTGATGTGAAATCTGTTGATATTCATATCATTGTTCCCCTGAATACAATTTCTGATTTTTCTCTTACTATTCTGAAAATGTTCTACTTACAATTCATGCTATACAGTTTAGCAATGTAGTTTGATGTTTTCCAACCAATATGGGAAATTTTTAGTTATTATTTTCTCTTTAGCTATTTCTTTTTCTCACTATTCTCTCTTCTCCATTGGAAGAAGCATATGTATGTAAAATATTGTGTGTATATATGTGTGTGTGTGTACACGTATATGTATGTTAGATGACATTATCTCACAAATCATTGAGGGTCTCTTTGTTTTATTTTTCAATTATTTCTCTCTTCTTCAGATTTTTTAAAAATATATTTATTGATTCATCTTCCTTTTCATTGATCTTTTCTTCTGCCATCTCTATTCTTCTATTAATTTGAATAAATCCAGTGTTTTATTTTTATTTCAAATATTCTACTTTTAAGTTCTTGAATGTTCATTTATTCTTTTTTTACAGTTCTTACTCTTCTGCTGATATTGCACATGGACTTCTCTCATTATACCCATCTTTTCCTTTAAGCTGCTGCTGCTGCTAAGTCACTTCAGTTGTGTCCAACTCTGTGTGACCCCATAGACTACAGCCCACCAAGCTCCTCCATCCCTGGGATTCTCCAGGCAAGAACACTAGAGTGGGACGTATTTATATAGGTATTTTTAAAGTCTCCATCTTCTAATTCAACTCTAAGCTACCCCAAGGAATGTTTCAATTGATTGCTATCCCAACCACCACCATAATGGTCACATTTTCTTGCCTTGCTGCATATATAGTAACTTTTTAATGCTTTTATTGCAGTAAAATACATATAAGATAAAATTCAATACATTCAATGCATATAAGATAAAATCAGTTTAGTTTAGTCACTGAGTCATGTCTGATTCTTTGCGACCCCATGGACTGCAGCACGCCAGGCTTCCTGGTCCATCACCAACTCCCGGAGCTTACTCAAACTCATGTCCATTGAGTTGGTGATGCCATTCAACCATCTCATCCTCGGTCATCCCCATCTCCTCCCGCCTTTAATCTTTCCCGGCATCAGGGTCTTTTCCAATGGAGTCAGTTCTTCACATCAGATGGCCAAAGTATTGGAGTTTCACCTTCAGCATCAGTCTTTCCAATGAATATTCAGGGCTGGTTTCCTACAGGATTGACTGGTTGGATCTCCTTGCAGTCCAAGGGCCTCTCAAGAGTCTTCTCCAACACCACAGTTCAAAAGCATCAATTCTTTGGTGCTCAGCTTTCTTTGTAGTCCAACTCTCACATCCATACAGAACCACTGGAAAAATCATAGCTTTGACTAGACGGATCTTTGTTGGTAAAGTAATATGTCTGTTATTTAATATGCTGTCTAGGTTGGTCATAACTTTTCTTCCAAGGAGCAAGCTACTTTTAATTTCATGGCTGCAGTCACCATCTGCAGTGATTTGGGAGTCAAGGAAATAAATTCTCTCACTATTTCCACTGTTTCCCCATCTATTTGCCATGAAGTAATGGGATAGAATGCCATGATCTTCGTTTTCTGAATGTTGAGTTTTAAGACAGCTTTTTCACTCTCCTCTTTCACTTTCATCAAGAAGCTCTTCAGTTCCTCTTCACTTTCTCCCATAAGCATGGTATCACCTGTGTATCTGATGTTATTGATATTTCTCCAAGAAATCTTGATTCCAACTTGTGCTCCATCCAGCCCGGCATTTCTCATGATGTACTGTGCCTAGAAGTTAAATAAGCAGAGTGGCAATATACAGCCTTGATGTACTCCTTTCCCGATTCAGAATCAGTCTGTTTTCCCACATCCAGTTCTAACTGTTGTTTCTTGACCTGCATACAGATTTCTCAGGAGGCAGGGCAGGTGGTCTGCTATTCCCATCTCTTGAAGAATTTTCCACAGTCTATTGTGATCCACACAGTCAAAGGATTTGGCATAGTCAATAAAGCAAAAGTAGGTGTTTTTCTGGAATTCTCTTGCTTTTTTGATGATCCAGCAGATGTTGGCAATTTGATCTCTGGTTTCTCTGCCTTTTCTAAATCCAGCTTGATCATCTGGAAGTTCACAATATATTGCAATAAAATACATGTAAGATAAACTCAATGACTTTCAGAGAACTGTGTTCTTAAGACATGTTACTGCAATACCCAGAAAGACAAAGAACATCTAGAGAGAGACAGGACCTAAGATTTAGTTCCATGGAGAAAAAGCTTTTGAAATCCAAAAGCTGTAGGAACCCTTAAATGGTTCCTTTGATAAATTGCTATCAACTGAGTATGGACTAAAATAAGAGTGAGAAATTCCTAGGGGTCAAAAGCTTAAGAGGTTCTCTTATCTTTATATGGGCTTTCACCACAGGAACTCTACCAAGTTCTCAAGATCTGAGGATCTGAGAAAGATCTTCTCTTGGCTCTGTCTTGGTGAGAAGAAGAATAGTCATTACGAAATATGTCCATAATCTTTTCCATAAAAAATAACTTTCTAGGAAAAGTTTGCCAGAGCTTTATCCTAGAGGCAGAAGATAATCCTCCCCACTTCATCCTCTTTCAATATTCTTACCTCACCTAAGGGAGGAAAAAATTTAGTCAAGAGGGGTCAGGGTTTCAAGGAAATAAACTGGAAATGCTGAAGCCAGGGTTTGGAGAAGAAGACATGAAGAGAAAAAAAAAATTTGTATGCCTGAAGCAATTCTTGTGAAGGTCATCACCCAGAGACAGGCTGGCCAATTGGTTGAGATATAATCAGATTATGGAACGCCCCTCTTCCTGACATCTTACCACCTCATCATCAGGGCTCCAGTGTAATAGCTGTGTATTGTAGCTGAAAGAGCTCTGCAGGACACAGACTCTCTGCAGAGGAATAGTCAGGGAAATCCAGTGTCAAGAGGGGAGGAAAAAAAGACTGTGCTAGGGGAAATTGAAGGCCCTATTTCTTACATCTACTGCAAATGTCAAACACAAGTTGAACTTCTAGCCAGATAAACATAAAACCTCACACAGAAGACCTATTTGTTTCAGCCCCTATAACCCAGTATATCAGGTGGGATATTTAAATAAAAATTGGAATGCATTCCAAAAGTAAAAAAGATAATAATAAAAATGCAGTCTGAGCAAACAAAATTACCAGAGCAAGATATGGCAACGATTTTGTTATTATCAGATGGGGAATTTTAAGCAACTATGATTAATACACAAAAGTCTGTAATGGAAAAAATGGGACAACATACAAGAACAGATGGGTGATGGAGGCAGAGAAATGGAAACTCTAAGAATCAAAAGGAAATGCTAGAAATCAAAACACTGTAACAAGAATAAGAAATGCCTCTAAAGGGCTCATCAATAGACTTGGCATGTCCAAAGAAAGAATCTGTGAGGTTAAAGATAGGTCAATAGAAACTTACAAACAAGAAATTAAAAGATGAAATAAAGAATAATAATAATAATAAACTGAAACATTGAAGAATTGTGAGAAAATTCCAAAAGGTGTACAACATGAATAAATGGAAAATCAGAATGAGAATAAAAAGAGAACAGTACAGAAAAACTACTTGAATTAAATCTGGATGAAAACTTTGCAAAAATAATACGGACAACAAATGATAGATCCAGGAAGCTTGGAGAACGCCAATCAAGAAGAACAAATAAACAAACAAAAATACAACTAGTCATATCATATTCAATTTGCAGAAAATCAAAGAAATAGCATTTACAATAGCAGTAAGAGAACAAAATAACCAGAAACTAAGTTTACAAGAAATATGGAGAACTTATTTAGAGAAAAATTTGAAACTCTGAGGGACACAAATTATAGATAAATAAATGGAAAAAAAAAAAACCCTTATATTTGGTTAAGAAGACTACATATTGTAAAACTGCCAATGTTCTTAAATTAATCCATAAAGTTAATTTCAACGTAATCAAAATTATAATCTGATTCTTTAAAAAAACTGCAACTGATTTTGGAAAATTAAAATGTGAACATGCAACTGAGGTGGAGATGGGGGACAAAACTGAATATAAAGGGCTAGGCATAGTAGGTGTTAAAATTAATAAGTTAGAGTGGATCAGTTCAGTTCAGTCACTCAATCATGTCGAACGATTTGTGACCCCATGGACTCCAGCACGCCAGGCTTCCCTATCCATCACCAACTCCTGGAGGTTGCTCAAACTCATGTCCATCAAATCAGTGATGCCATTAAACCATTCCATCCTCTGTTGTCCCCTTCTCCTCCTGCCTTCAATCTTTCCCAGCATCAGGGTCTTTTCAAATGAGTCAGTTCTTCACATCAGGTGGCCAAAGTATTGGAGTTTCAGTTTCAGCGTCAGTCCTTCCAATGAATATTCAGGACTGATTTCCTTTAGGATGGACTGGATGGATCTCCTTGCCATCCAAGGGACTCTCAAGAGTCTTCTCCAACACCACAGTTCAAAACCATCGATTCTTTGGTGCTCAGCTTTCTTTATGGTCCAACTCTTGCATGCCTACCTGACTACTGCAAAAATCATGGCTTTGACTAGACAGACCTTTGCTGGCAAAGTAATGTCTCTGCTTTTTAATATTCTGTCTAGGTTGGTCATAGTTTTTCTTCCAAGGAGCAAGCGTCTTTTAATTTTGTGGCTACAGTCACCATTTGCAGTGATTTGAGAGCCCAAAAAAATAAAGTCTCTCACTGCTTCCATTGTTTCCCCATCTATTTGCCATGAAGTGAAGGACAGATGCCACGATCTTTGATTTTTGAATGTTGAGTTTTAAGCCAGCTTTTTCACTTTCCTCTTTCATTTTCATCAAGAAGCTCTTCAGTTCCTCTTCACTTTCTGCCATAAGGGTAGTGTCATCTGCATATCTGAGGTTACTGATATTTCTCCCTGGCAATCTTGATTCCAACTTGTGTTTCATCCAGCCTGGCTTTTCTCATGATGTGCTCTGCATATAAGTTAAGTAAGCAGAGTAACAATATACAGCCTGGACACACTCCTTACCAAATTTGGAACCAGTTCATTGTTTCATGTCAGCTTCAAACTTTTGCTCCTTGACCTGCATACAGGTTTCTCAGGAGGGAGGTAAGGTGTTCTAGAATCCCCATCTGTTTAAGAATTTTCCAGTTTGTTGTGATCCATACAGTCAAAGCCTTTCAAGTAGTCAATAAAGCAGAGGTAGATGTTTGTTTCGAACTCTTTTGCCTTTTCTATGATCCAATAGATGTTGGGAATTTGACCTCTGGTTCCTCTGCCTTTTCTAAACTCAGCCTGAACATCTGGAACTTCTTGGTTCACGCACTGTTGAAGCCTGGCTTGAGAATTTTGAGCATTACTTTGCTAGAGTGTGAGATGATTGCTATTGTACAGTAGTTTGAGCATTCTTTGGGACTGGAGTGAAAACTGACCTTTTCCAGTCCTGTGGCCACTGCTGAGTTTTCCAAATTTGCTGGCATATTGATGAAGCACTTTAAGAGCATCATCTTCTAGGACTTGAAATAGCTCAGTTGGAATACGTTAGAGTGGATAAAGCTGTGTGATAATCATGTAAAAAACGGATCAAATATAGAGTAACAGTTAGGCAAGCTAGAACCCCAAATGTGAAGTTTAATAAAGGTAGAGGGCACTTGCACACAGACATGTACACACACATAGATACACACTGAGCATTCAGAGTCTAATTGGACTTACCATGATATAGATGTTGGCCAGAATTATATTTATCACATGACCCTTATAAATTTCAGTTGCTAGTGGGTTATGATTATGTTGGCTTCCCAAAAACTAGAATTAGTTTCATTCTAATGTTCATTTATGCCTGAAATTTCTGATTGTCACCTTTCCCTAGTGTACTGTTGTCCCAATAAATACCTATAAGCATTCTTTGTGGAAAGCAATGAGGAGAAAACTCACAATGTTGTGTCTGTCCTTAGTAATGCCAGGTTAATTTTTCATTCGTGAGACTATGGATTTACATAATAGCTCAGATTTGAAAACTGAGCCAGAGTTCACATTGCTCTGTTGTGGTGGCTCAAATCTGGTCTCTGTTGACAAGATCCAGTTATACAAGTCAATTAGCTTCTTAGTGAGGCATGTGTTGATTTTGTTTTGAGGAACCCTACCAGAAGAAGGCAGAGAAGACAATGGCATCCCTCTCCAGTACTCTTTGTGCCTGGAAAATCCCATGGATGGAGGAGCCTGGTAGGCTGCAGTTCATGGGGTCGCTAAGAGTCGGACACGACTGAGCTACTTCACTTTGACATTTCACTTTCATGCATTGGAGAAGGAAATGACAACCCACTCCAGTATCCTTGCCTGGAGAATCCCAGGGACGGGGGAGACTGGTGGGCTGCAATCTGTGGGGTCGCACAGAGCCGGACACAGCTGAAGCAACTTAGCACCAGCAGCAGCAGCAGCAGAAGAGGGCGACAAAGGATGTGATGGTTGGATGGCATCACTGACTCAATGGACATGAATTTGAGCAAACTCCAGGAAATGGTGAAGGACAGGGAAGCATGGCATGCTGTAGTCCATGGGGTCGAAAAGAGTCAGATACAACACAGCAATTTAACAATAATGACTGAAGAACCACTGTCCAAGACCTTGGTACATAAGGCAGCATCTGTTGATCTGATTACCATGGGGTGCCTGCTTGTTATTGTCATCCCTGTTTTGTTTCTGGTAGTTTACTTTGGAAGGACACTGGAAAGTGGTATACATTCAGCAGAAAGACATGGATGTAACATGGATGTAGACCCTTCCCTTTTCTCCCTTTGTGCAATATTAAGACTGGAATGCAAAAGTAGAAAGTCAAGAAATACGTGGAGTAACAGGCGAATTTGGCCTTGGAGTACAGAATGAATCAGGGCAAAGCTAATAAAGTTTTGGCAAGAAAATGCACTGGTCATAGCAAACACCCTCTTCCAACAACACAAGAGAAGACTCTACACATGGACATCACCAGATGGTCAACACTGAAATCAGACTGATTATATTCTTGTAGCAAAAGATGGAGAATCTCTATACAGTCAGCAAAAACAAGACCACTAGCTGACTGTGGCTCAGATCATGAACTCTATTGCCAAATTGAGATTTAAATTGAAGAAAGTGGGGGAAACCACTAGACCATTCAGGTATGACCTAAATCAAATACTTATGATTATACAGTGGAAGTGAGAAATAGATTTAAGGACCTAGATCTGATATATAAAGTGCCTGATGAACTATGGACAGAGGTTCGTGACATTGTACAGGAGAGGGATCAAGACCATCTCTAAGAAAAAAAAAATGCAATAAAGCAAAATGACTGTCTGAGGAGGTCTTACAAATAGCTGTGAAAAGAAGAGAAGTGAAAAGCAAAGGAGAAAACAGAAAGATATACCCATTTGAATGGAGAGTTCCAAAGAATAGCAAGGAGAGATAAGAAAGCCTTCCTCAGTGATCAAGGCAAAGAATAGAGGAAAACAAAGGAATGGGAAAGACTAGAGATTTCTTCAAGAAAATTAGAGATACTAAAGGAAGATTTCATGCAAAGATGGGCTAAATAAAGGACAGAAATGTATGGCCATAATAGAAGCAGAAGATATTAAGAAGAGGTGGCAGGAATACACAGAAGAACTATACAAGAAAGATAGATCTTCATGACCCAGATAATCACAATGATGTGATCACTCACCTAGAGCCAGACATCAAGGAATGTGAAGTCAAGTGGGCCATAGGAAGTATCACTACGAATAAAGCTAGTGGAAGTGACGGAATTCCAGCTGAGCTATTTTAAATCCTGAAAGATGATGCTGTGAAAGTGCTGCATTCAATATGCCAGCAAATTTGGAAAACTCAGCAGTGACCACAGGACTGGAAAAGGTCCGCTTTCATCCCAAACACAAAGAAAGGCAATGCTAAAGAATGCTCAAACTACCTCACAATTGCACTCATCTCACACGCTAGTAAAGTAATGCTCAAAAGTCTCCAAGCCAGGATTCAGCAATATGTGAACTGCAAACTTCCAGATGTTCAAGGTGGTTTAGAAAAGGCAGAGGAACCAGAGATCAAGTTGTCAACATTCGCTGGATCATTGAAACACAAAGAGAGTTCCAGAAAAACATCTGTATCTACTTTATTGACTATGTCAAAGCCTCTGACTGTGTGGATCACAATAAACTGTGGAAAATTCTGAAAGAGATGGGAGTACCAGAACACCTGACCTGCCTCTTGAGAAACATATATGCAGGTCAAGAAGCAACAGTTAGAACTGGACATGGAACAACAGACTGGTTCCAAATAGGAAAAGGAGTTCATGAAGGCTGTATATTGTCACCCTGCTTATTTAACTTACATACAGAGTACATCATGAGAAATGCTGGGCTAGAGGAAGCAAAGCCTGGAATCAAGATTGCTGGGAGAAATAGCAATAACCTCAGATATGCAGATGACACCACCCTTATGGCAGAAAGTGAAGAACTAAAGAGCCTCTTGATGAAAGTGAAAGAGGAGAGTGAAAAAGTTGGCTTAAAGCTCAACATTCAGAAAACTAAGATCATGGCATCCAGCCCCATCAGTTAATGGCAAATAGATGGGGAAACAGTGGAAACAGTGGCTGATTTTATTTTTCTGGGCTCCAAAGTCACTGCTGATGTTGACTGCAGCCATGAAATTCAAAGACACTTGCTCCGTGGAAGGAAAGTTATGACCAACCTAGACAGCATATTAAAAAGCAGAGACATTACTTTGTCAACAAAGGTCCATCTAGTCAAAGCTATGATTTTTCCTGTGGTCAAGTATGGATATGAGAGTTGGACTACAAAGAAAGCTGAGCACCAAAGGGTTGATGCTTTTGAACTGTGGTGTTGGAAAAGACTCTTGAGAGCCCCTAGGACTGCAAGGAGATCCAACTAGTCCATCCTAAAGGAGATCAGTCCTGGGTGTTCATTAGAAGGACGGATGTTGAAGCTGAAACTCCAATAATTTGGCCACCTGATGCAGAGAGCTGACTCATTTGAAAAGACCATGATGCTGGGAAAGATTTAGGGCAGGAGGAGAAGGGGATGACAGAGGATGAGATGGTTGGATGGTATCACTGACTCAATGGACATGGGTTTGGGTGGACTCCAGGAGTTGGTGATGGACAGAAAGGCCTGGCTTGCTGTGGTTCATGGGGTCACAAAGATTCAGACACGACTGAATGACTGAACTGAACTGAACTGAACTGACACACACATATATATAATGGAATATTATTTTGCCATGAAAAAATGAAATACTTCCATTTGCAGGAATGTGGAAGGACCTAGAGAATATTATGGTTAGTGATATTAGAGAAAGATAAATACTGTATGATATCACTTATGAAAAGTAAAACTGAAAGTCATGTCCAACTCTTTGTGATCCCATGGACTATAGAGTCCATGGAATTCTCCAAGTCAGAATTCTGGAGTGGGTAGCCATTCCCTTCTCCAGGGGATCTTTCCAACCCAGGGATCGAACCCTGGTCTCCTGCATTGCAGACCGATTCTTTACCAATTGAGGTACAAGGGAAGCCCAAGAATACTGGAGTGGGTAGCCTATCCCTTCTCCAGCAGATCTTCACTATTCAGGAATGTGTATATAGAACAGAAACAGACTCACAGATATGGAAAACAAACTTATGATTACCAAAAGAAAGAAGGAAGGTGGGAGAAACAAATAAGGGGTACAGGATCAACAGATGCAAACTATAAATAGATAAACAACAAGGATATACTGTATAGTGCAGGGCATTAAAGCCATAGCAAAGTGACAAGAGTGAATGAAGCATACCATAATTGTTTGAATAAACTTCTCTTGGGGCCATTTTACAAACAATGAAACAGAAGTACAAGATAAGTAAAACTTTAAAAGTTGCATAAATTTTGTGTGATGCAACTGATATCTCATTCCTGGTCTATCTTTTGTTTGTTTGTTTGTTTCTCCAAGAGCCTCATTTGATGAAGTCTAAAAAAAGAAATTATAGATATTTTACTTGGATGGGATTTGCTGGAGAAAGTACAGGAAGATAATAGTAGAAGGAAGTCAGAAAGTGGTCAAGAGAGAGAGGCTCAGCTAAAATCCTGGGTCTTAGAGAAATCACCAAAAATCCAGTCTTGTTCAGGGACATCCAGCTGGCATGTGCTGGAGTAAGGGTTCCAACCCCATTATATCTGCCTCCATAGTTGGTGTTCTTTCTGCTACCCCAGGCTATTGAGAAGTGATCTCACCTCAATCAAATAGGTCTGGATCCAGGGTACAGTAACAGGACCCAGTGCTAATCCACAGGCAGACCAATAAGTATAAATGATCATTTCTATTAACAGCTTACTGAGTTTTATACTAGATTGATGTTTGGCATCTCAATACTATTTTCACTCATTTCCATGCTCTTCCCTGTACCTTTGAGGCAGGAAGTCTAGAAAACACATTTCTCAGATCCTCTTATCACAAGGGTTCTAATTTAGAATCTACTAATGGGAGGACAAAATCACTGCAGATGGTGACTGCTGCCATGAAATTACAGGACATTTGCTCCTCAGGAGAAAAGTTATGTCCAACCTAGATAGCATATTCAAAAGCAGAGACGTTACTTTGCCAACAAAGGTCCATCTAGTCATAGCTATGGTTTTTCCTGTGGTCATGTATGGATGTGAGAGTTGGACTGTGAAGAAGGCTGATCACCGAAGAATTGATGCTTTTGAACTGTGGTGTTGGAGAAGACTCTTGAGAGTCCCTTGGACTGCAAGGAGATCCAACCAGTCCATTCGGAAGGAGATCAGCCCTGGGATTTCTTTGGAAGGAATGATGCTGAAGCTGAAACTCCAGTACTCTGGCCACCTCATGCGAAGAGCTGACTCATTGGAAAAGACTCTGATGCTGGGAGGGATTGGGGGCAGGAGGAGAAGGGGGCGACCGAGGATGAGATGGCTGGATGGCGTCACGGTGAGATCCAACCAGTCCATTCTGAAGGAGATCAGCCCTGGGATTTCTTTGGAAGGAATGATGCTAAAGCTGAAACTCCAGTACTTTGGCCACCTGATGCGAAGAGTTGACTCATTGGAAAAGACTTTGATGCTGGGAGGGATTGGGGGCAGGAGGAGAAGGGGACGACCAAAGATGAGATAGCTGGATGACATCACTGACTCGATGGACACAAGTCTGAGTGAACTCCAGGAGCTGGTGATGAACAGGGAGGCCTGGTGTGCTGCGATTCATGGGGTTGCAAAGAGTCAGACACAACTGAGTGACTGAACTGAACTATGAGGTAGACCTTATTATTTATTCTTATTTTATAGCATTTAGAGACAAAAATTCAGAGGGTCACCTTATTCTTCCTACATCATATATCTAAAAATTGACAAAAATTGAAATATTTCTAACTCTTAAAGTACTCGCTCCTGTAATAAGTAGAGTCTAATGTAATGGCTTTCTGGGTAGCTCAAACGGTAAAGAATCTTCCTGCAATGCCGGAGACCTGGGTTCAGTTTCTCGGTTGGGAAGATCCCCTGGAGAAGGGAACGGCAACCCACTCCAGTATTCTTGCCTGGAAAATCTCATGGACAGAGGATCCTGGTGGCTACAGTTCTTGGGGTCACAAAGAGTTGGACATGATGGAGTGACTAATACTTTCACTTTTTTTTCAATATGTTAGGAATATAAAGGTGAATAGAATACAGTCCTTGTTCATTAAGCTCTAGATTTTATTATTAAGTTTTGTAAAGTTATGTTAAGTTTATGTAAAAGAAAATTTATTGCACTGAATACTTGTTAAAAATGACAAAAAAGATTTTATTCAAGACCATTGTAGGAAGAAAGAGATTGAACTCAATTCTGAACACAACAGAAACAAGTGAAGATTTATAACAAGCAGGGAACTAATGAAAAAATACCTCTATGAATTTGGCTAGGTATCAAGACTCAGGGAAGAGAAATTTGATTAAATATCAAGTGAGGAAGATAAGAAGCTTAAATGGATATCAGTGGTGGGGAGATTCTCAGTAAACTAGTTTAGCTGGATTCTTTGCTAAAACTGGGATTCACCACCAATTAAGGACAAAGCCAAGTGGAGAATAGAGCTCAGAGAAGGCTGACCTTATCATGTAAACTGCAGTTAATAAAGACATATATTTTAATTGAACAGCTTGGTGTATTTTCACATACATGTATACTCAGGAGCCACTGTTCAGATCATGATAAAACATCCCAGTAGTCCTCTTAATTCTCTTTCCCAGACTTTTCCTTCCTCAAAAAAACCATTCGTCTGATCTCTATCACAATGAATTAATTTTTCCCGTTCTTGAACTTTACATACTTATGTATTCTATATGTCTAGTTAGTTTTGTGTGTGTGATTTCATAGAATGCAAGGTTTTTTTTAGTGCTGCATATGTCATATTTAGTAGTAACACCTTCGAGTGCCATAAAAGAGTCAGATAAAAAGAGTTCCATGAATTTTTATAACAAAGAGTCTATACCCATCAGGGAGCATGCTGTGGAAGAAGTGGCAAGTAGGCAAGGGCATGAAGGATCTATCAAAGTCAACAAACAGTGAAAGTGGAGGATCTTCCCCAGCAGGGAAGGAAGAGCGTGATCAGAGCTTACGGAGGGAAAATATCAGTAAGTATTGCCCTTATTGGTAAGATAAATCCACATTTTGAAATAGAGATTCTGGAAAAGATATTATTTTAACATATATGATGGCTAAGGTTGAACACAGAAAAATATGTATATAGGATTCATAGGTCTTCATTTTAATTACTAGAGTGGTAATCTGCTCAAGGGCCTGATTAATAAACACTTAATCTAAAGATAAAAGTGAGAATTTCTTTTTGCAGTGATAGCATATTCAATTGTCACTAAATATAGATTCTTTTTGCTTTATCTATAGTGTCCTACATCTTTTATAACCAATGTTAAATATTTGTGTTCCTCTATTCTAACACAAATTTTTCCACTATATATATATACAATATATTCCATTATACAATATATTCCATTATATTGTATATATATAGATAGATTGATTATTCAGTTGCTAAGTCATGTTCAACTCTTTGCAACCGCATGGAATGCAGCATGCCAGGCTTCCCTGTCCTTCACCATCTCCTGGAGTTTGCTCAAACTCATGTCCATTCAGTCAACGATGCCATCCAACCATCTCATCCTCTGTCACCCCATGCTCTCCTGCTCTCCTGCCCTCAATCTTTCTTAGTATCAGGGTCTTTTCCAATGAGTCAGCTCTTTGCATCAGATGGCCAAATATGTGTGTGTGTGTGTGTGTGTGTGTGTGTGTGTGTACCCAACATATCTTATTTATCTATTCTCCAGCTGATGACACTCAGGTTGCTTCTATATTTTGACTATGGTAAATAGTGCTTCTATGGAACATATGCATTTGAGGTGCATGTATCTTTTTTGAAATAGTGTTTTCATTTTCTTCAGCTATCTACCCAAGAGTGGAATTCAGATATATACCCTGGAGTAGATCATATGGCAGCTCTATTTTTAGTGTTTTAAAGAGCCTCCAGACTATTTTCCACAGTGGCTGCACCAATTTACATACTCACCAGCAGTGTACAAGGGTTCCCTTTTCTCCACACCCTTGCCGATATTTGTTATTTATAGTCTCTTTGACAGTAGTCATTCCAAAGGTGTGAAGTGATACCTCATTGTGGTTTTGATTGACATTTCTCTGATGATTAGCATGTTGAGCATCTTTTAATGTGCCTATTTGTCATTTGTATGTCTTCTTTGGAAAAATGTATATTCAGGTCTTCTGTCCATTTTTAATCAGATTGGTATTTTTTTGATATTGAGTTGTATGAGCTGTTTATATATTTTAGATATTAACCCCTTATGAGGGTATAGTTTGGGGTAATAAGGAGGGGTCACAAAACAGAGAGGACAGGTAAAAATGAGTAGGGATGGAAGAAAATGAAAACACTATTTCAAATAAGATACATGCACCTCAAATGCACATGTTCCAGAGAAGCACTATTTACCATAGTCAAAATATAGAAGCGACCAAAGCAGCCTGTCCTCAAGCAAAAAATTCCTCAAAGCACTCTTAAATATGTCTTATTATCATTTTATTTTAGTATAAAATGATAAGTTTAATTATGTACCATCAAAAAGAAATTTACTTACCCTCCCACCAAAATGGGATGTGTGGTTCTACTACATTATATGGCACTACTGTGTGGTTCTAGTACATCATATGGCGCTGAAACTCTGCTGGATACCCCAGATACTGCTGCTGTAGCAGCAATCCTGCTTGGGAATCACAGGTCCGGTTATCTAGCTGTTCTCTGGAACGTTGTGTGTTGCTCCCACCTCTGCTGTTGGTGCATCACAAATTGGCCTTCACTCCTGAAGACACCTTACCCATAGGAGGTTGTAGACCCTGTGACAGCTTTACATGCTCTCGGCTTTACATTTGTATACATATACACACATACATCGGAGAAGGAAATGAATGGCAACCCACTCCACCATTCTTGCCTGGAGGATTCCATGGACAGAGGAGCCAGGAAGGCTACAGTCCATGGGCTCGAAAGAGTCAGACATGACTTAGCGACTGAACAGCAATATATGTGTATGCCATGTTGCTTCAGTTGTGTCCAACTCTTTGCAACCCTGTAGACTGTAGCACACCAGGCTCCTCTGTCCATGGGATCCTCAGGCAAGAATACTGGAATAGGTTGCCATGCCCTACCTGGGGGGATCTTCCCAACTCACAGATCAGACCCACGTCTCTTATGTCTCCTGCATTGGCAGGCAGGTTCTTTACCACTAGCACCACCTGGGAATCCCCAAATAGCAACATACATATACATATATGTATATTTATTTACTCATTTGTTTGTGACTCTTTAAATACTACCCTACTCTTGCAACTGTCTTCATATATAATAGGTAACTTAGAACAACTTCCTCCATAATGCCAAAAGACATGTAAACAAATCATTATTAATTTCACATCCAAGCATTTTTTTGCAACACCAAGCCATCATCAAGTTGGAGTGCCAACTTGGCTTTCAACTTCCCTATTATTTCTGGGGGCCTTGGAAAGTGCCTTGGTCTTTATTCTCAAACTTTTCTTCAGGCTTTACAATAAGTCAATGAATCTTCCCTGGTGGCTCAAGATGGTAAAGTGTCTGCCTACAATGCAGGAGACCCGGGTTTAATCCCTGGGTCGGGAAGATCTCCTGGAGAAGGAAATGGCAATCCACTCCAGTATTCTTGCTTGGAAAATCCCATGGATGGAAGAGCCTGGAAGGCTACAGTCGATGGGGTCACAAAGCGTCGGACACGACTGAGCAACCACTCACTCATTCTTCACCATGCCTTTTAAATGGTTATTTTCTTACTATCTACAATGAAAAGTATTCTGCTGATTCTGTTGCAAACTGAAACTTTTATAGGATGCAATAAAATGATCCAGTGATGAGTAATTGCTATAAAAATATTTCTAAATGTGTACTCTCAGGACTCATCCCATAGAGTACCTGTTTGCAGACATGATAGCACATGCACACGCGTGCACGCACACACACACACACTTTCCCTCTCTCTTTGACCTTATGGAGGTCCAAGTCCATACTCTCTTACACCTTATTCTGTGCACACATGCTCAGTCGCGTCCAACTCTTTTGTGACCCCATGGACTGTAGCCTGCCAGGTTCCTTTCTCCATAGGATTTTCCACCCAAGAATACTGGAGTAGGTTGCCATTTCCTTCTCCAGGGGTCTTCCCAATGCAGCCATCAAACCCATGTCTCCCACATCTCCTGCACTGTTCGGTGGATTCTTTAACACTGCGCCACCTGGGAAGCCCCTTATTCAGACACACTTTATTCTGATACAACAGTTTTACAGATGAACATGGAGATTAACCTTCTTGGCCCCTTTACATGCTCTCTGTAAAATATATATTATTTGGCAGGATGTAAAAGGACACAAACATCTAATTAATCAAAAACATTTTCTTTCCAATCAGAGTGAGCAGAGTTGGTGTCATAGAAACAATTCAACCTTGAATGCCAAAAATACATGCAACAAAAGTAGATATGTTCCTAAGAAAAACACTTGAACTTTAGAAATCTAAGATCACAGAGCAACCATAATGAAAAAATAAGTTATTAACCACTGGTTTCTAGAAGAGTCCTGTTGTATATAAGATGCCAATATTTTAGGAATATTTTACTTAATGTTACAAAGTGAAAAAATATGACTGAATTTCTGTTTTATTGATGGAGCAAAGTTGGGGTTTGTAGTATGGTATTTTTTCTCACTTGTATCCTGCTGATAAAGGCATACTTTTGAAAAATGAAAAACGAATTTGATGATATTGTTTTTTATGCTTATAAAATTTTGCATTATATTTATGAATGAATAATTCCTTTTAAAAAGTTTTTATGAATTAATAACTTTACAATATTCCTGGAGGCTTTTACAACCACGTGTGAAAATCAAGAGTAAATGGTCAGTGGGAGATTGGGATTTTTTGCATGGCACAGTGAAAACTTGACTCTCCCAAAAAGCAATAATAAAATGGAAAAGATTGATTAAGAAACATTTCAAAATTCTGAAGGTGTACAACTAAATAAAATATTTAACAAAAATAAAAACAAATTACCTTAATTGTATGATTTTCCTACCCTGTAAAAATAATCATGAACTTAGTGACTTAAAATAATGTGAACTTACTGCAGATATCAGTTCAGTTCAGTCACTCAGTCATGTCCAACTCTTTGCAACCCCATGGACTGCAGCACTCCAAGCCTCCCTGTCCGTCACCAGCTCCCAGAGCCTACCCAAACACATGTCCATTGAGTCGGTGATGTCATCCAAACATCTCATCCTTTGTTGTCCCCCTCTCCTACTGTCCTCAATCTTTCCCAGCATCAGTGTCTTTTCAAATGAGTCGGCTCTTCTAATCAGGTGGCCGAAGTATTGGAGTTTCAGCTTCAACATCAGTCCTTCCAATGAATGTTCAGGTCTGATCTCCTTTAGGATGAACTGGTTGGATCTCCTTGCAATCCAGGAACTCTCAAGAGTCTTCTCCAACACCATGGTTCAAAAGCATCAATTCTTCAGCCCTCAGCTTTCTTTATAGTTCAACTCTCACATCCATACATGACTACTGGAAAAACCATAGCCTTGACTAGACGGACCTTTGTTGACAAAGTAATGTCTCTTTCATTGTCTGTCTAGATTGGTCATAACTTTCCTTCTAAATCTGTTTGGTGCATACCATTTCTGTCCTTTATTGAGCCCATCTTTGCGTGAAATGTTCCCTTGGTATCTCTAATTTTCTTGAAGAGATATCTAGTCATTCCCATTCTCTTGTTTTCCTCTGTTTCTTTGCATTGATCTCTGAGGAAGACTTTCTTATCTCTCCTTGCTATTCTTTGGAACTCTGCATTCAAATGAATATGTCTTTCATTTTCTCCTTTGTTTTTCACTTCTCTTCTTTTCACAGCTATTTGTAAGGCCTCCTCAGACAGCCATTTTGCTTTTTTGCATTTCTTTTTCTTGGAGATGGTTTTGATCCCTGTCTCCTGTACAATGTCATGAACCTCTGTCCATAGTTCATCAGGCACTCTATCAGATATAGTCCCTTAAATCTATTTCTCACTTCCACTGTATAGTCATAAGGGATTTGATTTAGGTCATATCTGAATAGTTTAGTGGTTTCCCCACTTTCTTCAATTTAAGTCTGAATTTGGCAATAAGGAGTTCATGATCTGAGCCACAGTCAGCTCTGGGTCTTGTTTTTGCTGATTGTATAGATTTTCTCCATCATTGGCTGCAAAGAATATAATAAATCTGATTTCATTATTGACCATCTGGTGATGTCATGAGTAGAGCCTTCTCTTGTGTTGTTGGAAGAGGGTGTTTGCTGTGACTAGTGCGTTCTCTCAGCAAAATTCCAGCGGCCTTTGCTCCACTTCCTTCTGTACTCAAGGCCAAATTTGCTTGTTATCCCGGTGTTTCTTGACTTCCTACTTTTGCATTCCAGTCCCCTATAATGAAAAGGACATCTTTTGGGGCTGTTAGTTCTATAATACCCCCAAAAGATGTTAGGTCTTGTATGTCTTCATAGAACCGTTCTACTTCAGCTTTTGCAGCATTACTGGTAAGGGCATAGACTTGGATTACTATGATATTGAATGATTTGCTTTGGAAACGAACAGAGATCATTCTGTTATTCTTGAAATTGCATCCAATTACTGCATTTTGGACTCTTGTTGACTATGCTACTCCATTTCTTCTAAGGAATTATTGCCCACAGTAGTAGATATAATGGTCATCTGAGTTAAATTCACCCATTCCAGTCCATTTTAGTTCTCTGATTCCTAAAATGTTGATGTTCACTCTTGCCATCTCCTATTTGACCGCTCCCAATTTGCCTTGCGTCATGGACCTTGATTCCAGGTTCCTATGCAATATTGCTCTTTATAGCATTGGACTTTATTTCCAACACCAGTCACATCCACAACTGGGTGTTGTTTTTGCTTTGGCTCCATCTCTTCATTCTTTCTGGAGTTATTTTTCTACTGATCTCCAGTAGCATATTGGGCACCTACTGACCTTGGGAGTTCATCTTTCAGTGTCCTATCTTTTTGCTTTTTCATACTGTTCATGGGATTCTCAAAACAAGAATACTGAAGTAGTTTCCCATTCCCTTCTCCAGTGGACCACATATTGTCAGAACTCTCCACCATGACCCATCCGTCTTGGGTGCCCTACATGGCATGGCTCATAGTTCCACTGAGTTAGACAAGGCTGTGATCCATGTGATCAGATTGGTTAGTTTTCTGTGATTGTGCTTTTCAGTATGTCTGCCCTCTGATGGATGAGGATAAGAGGCTTATGGAAGCTTTCTGATGGGGTCCATACTCTAAATCTTTAACCCAGTTTTCTGTTGATGGGTGGGATTTCCTCCCTGTTGTTTGACCTGAGACCAAACTATGGTGGAGGTAATGAAGATAATGGTGACCTCCTTCAAAAGGTCCTGTGCACGTATTGCCACACTCAGTGCCCCGAACCTGCAGCAGGCCACTGCCAGCCCGTGTCTCTGCTGGAGATTCCTGGACACTCGCAGGCAAGTCTGGTCTTTTGTGGGGTCCCTGTTCCTTTCTCCTGGGTCCTGGTGCATGCAGGGTTTTGTTTGTGCCCTCCAACAGTCTGTTTCCCCAGTCCTGTGTACGTTCTGTAATCAAATCCCACTGGCCTCCAAAATCAAATTCCCTGGGGGTTCTCAGTTCCTTTGCCAGATCCCTAGTTTGGGAAATCTGTTGTGGGCCCTAGAACTTTCTTAACAGTGTGAGAATTTCTCTGATATAATTTTTCTGCGGTTTGTGGGTCATCTGCTAGGCGGCTATGGTGGAGTTAATGGCAACCTCCTCCAAGAGGGCTTATGCCACAGGCTGTGTGACCAGGTAGCTGCACCCAGCGCCCCTGCCTCTTTGGTAGGCCACTGCTGACCTGTACCTATGCAAGAGACTCAAACACAGGTCTGGCTCAGTCTCTGTGGGGTCTCAGGATCCTGGTGCGCCCAAGGTTTTGTTTGAGCCTTCTGCACGTCTCTGATGGGTTTGGGGTTTGATTCTAAACATGATTTTGCCCCTCCTACCATCTTGCTGGGGTTTCTCCTTTACCTTTAGACATGAAGTATCTTTTGGGGGGGAGTTAGAAGGTTGGAATTCTTTGGGCTAGAAGACTCAATATACTAAGATACCAATTCTCCCTAAATTTACCCATAAATTCAGTGTAACTTCTTTTTTGGGGGGAGGGGGAGATATCCTTGCACTTGATCTATCTGTTCAAGCTATACTAAGCACTATGCGGGTGGAATATAAAAATGTTTTAAGACAGTAGCCAGGAAGCGGGAACAACTGAAATGTCCAATAACAGATGAATGAATAAAGATGATGTGGTGTGTATATATACTTATATGCAATGGAATATTACTCAGCCATAAAAGGAACATAATTAGTCATTTGCAGAGATGTGGATGGACCTAGAGTCTGTCATATAGAGTGAAGTAAGTCAGAAAGAGAAAAACAAATATCATTTATTAATGCATATACATGGAATCAGAGAAGACAATGGCACCCCATTCCAAAGCTCTTGCCTGGAAAATCCCGTGGACAGAAGAGCCTGGTGGGCTGCAGTCCATGTGGTCGCTAAGAGTCAGACATGACTGAGTGACTTCACTTTCACTTTTCACTTTCATGCATCGGAGAAGGAAGTGGCAACCCACTCCAGTGTTTTTGCCTGGAGAATCCCAGGGATGGGGGAGCCTGGTGGGCTGCCATCTATGGGGTCACACAGAGTCGGACACGACTGAAGTAACTTAGCAGCAGCAGCATGGAATCTAGAAAAATGGTACAGATGAACCTATTTCCAGAGCAAGAATAAAGATGCAGACATAGAGAATGGACATGTGGACACAGATGGGTAAGGGGAGGGTGGAATGAACTGGGAGATTAGGACTGACATATATCCACTGATGCTGCTGCTGCTGCTAAGTCGCTTCAGTCATGTCTGACTCTGTGCGACCCCATAGACGGCAGCCCACCAGGCTCCCCTGTCCCTACCATGTGTAAAATAGACAGTTAGTGGCAACCTGAGGTAAGCACAGGGAGATTAGCTTGGTGCTCTGTGATAATCTAGAGGGGTGGAATGGAGGGTGGCAGGGAGGTACAAGAGGGAGAGAATACATATATAAATAGTATAAACATATAGCTGATTCACTTTGGGTACAGCAGAAACTAACACAACATTGTAAAGCAATTATTCTCAAAGAAAAACAAAAAAGATAAAGTATCTTTTAGTCCAGTAGAGTGGATAATGTATAAAAGTGAACACTGAAAATCAAAAGTAACTGGTTGTTGTTTTTTTTTTACCCCCACAGACTCATATGAACCCACAAGAATAGATTCAAGAAAGAAACTTTACAGACTAAGATATTAACCATTCAGCCTTTCCAGACCATTTAATCTCTTTAAAAGAAATACTGAAGTGTAATTTACATACTTTCAAATTACCAATTTTGAAAGTATAATTCAATACTTTTTAGTAATTTACAGAGTTATGCCACCAGTACCAAAACATTGTTTCAAAACATTCCTTTTATCCAAATAAATTCTTTTCTGCCCTCTTAAAGTCACTCTGAATTCCCACCATCAGCCTCAGTCTTTTTGTCTATGTAGATTTGCCATTCCTGGATATTTTATGCAAATAGGGATCAAAAATTATGGTTAAATTTTTAAGAAACTGTCAAGTCATAATGTTTTTATTATTATTAGCTTCATAATACTGAAGAAGGCAATGACAACTCACTCCAGTACTCTTGCCTGGAAAATCCCATGGGCGGAGGAGCCTGGTGGGCTGCAGTCCATGGGGTCACTGAGGGTCGGACATGACTGAGCAAATTCACTTTCACTTTTCACTTTCATGCATTGGAGAAGGAAATGGCAACCCACTCCAGTGTTCTTGCCTGGAGAATCCCAGGGACGGGGAAGCCTGGTGGGCTGCCATCTATGGGATCGCACAGAGTCGGACACGACTGAAGCGACTTAGCAGCAGCAGCAGCAACTCTCTTAGTATATTGAGACTTATAGCCCAAAGCATTCCCACCCATCCAAAGAAGTGAATCAGCTACATGTTTATACTATTTATATGTGTATTCTCTCCCTCTTGTACCTCCCTGCCACCCTTCACCCCACTCCTCTAGATTATCCAGAGCGCCAAGCTAAGCCCCCTGTGCTATACATCAGGCTGTCACTAACTGTCTATTTTACACATAGTAGTGGATATATGTCAGTCCTAATCTCCCAGTTCATTCCACCCTCCCCTTACCCATCTGTGTCCACATGTCCATTCTCTATGTCTGCATCTTTATTCCTGCTCTGGAATAGGAAATAGGTTCATCTGTACCACTTTCCTAGATTCCATGTATATGCATTAATAAATGATATTTGTTTTTCTTTTTCTGACTTACTTCACTCTATATGACAGACTCTAGGTCCATCCACATCTCTGCAAATGACCCAATTACGTTCCTTTTATGACTGAGTAATATTCCATTGTGTGTGTGTGTATATATATGCTGCTGCTAAGTCATTTCAGTCGTGTCCGACTCTGTGCGACCCCATAGACAGCAGCTCACCAGGCTTCCCCGTCCCTGGGATTCTCCAGGCAAGAACACTGGAGTGGGTTGCCATTTCCTTCTCCAATGCATGAAAGTGAAAAATGAAAGTGAAGTCACTCAGTCGTGTCTGACCCTCAGCGACCCCATGGACTGCAGCCTTCCAGGCTCCTCCATCCGTGGGATTTTCCAGGCAAGAGTACTGGAGTAGNCAGTATGACCTTCTTTGGTCTCTGTTTTCATTTAATTAAAATAGAGTGATTTTGTAACTCTTCTTATAGAGCATATTCATTTTTTCCTATATTAGTTTTGTTATCACTATTTAGCTACAAGTATGGTAACACCAGCTAGAGGATAAGCATAAAACATAATTATACTTCAATAAAGTCATTAAATCACATTAAACATGGTAAACCCAACATATTTCAATTTAAATAATATATACAATCATTTACTTAGTCATTGTTGGTTCCTTCTTGAAAGCCTAGGACTTTTTTTTTTTTTTTTTAAACAGGGCCTCGTTCACGATCCCCAACAATTTTGGAAATGTCTCCACAGCTTATTCGAAAGAAATTAGAATGTGTAGATGTAAATCAATATATACGGTAAGTTTTAATAAATATGATTAATGTAGACATCTGTGTTCATACAATTTTGAACATATTGTCAATAGGCAGTTGCTAAACAACTGAAAACTTGAAATTAAATGCTTAATATATTTTCAGTGCATTTGAATTTTTTGAAATATATAGCTTATATGTTAAATTTAGCAAATGTTTTATTAAGTCTGTTATAGAAGGACTTAAGTATTTTCTAGGACTTAATTTGTAGCCTGGTTAAGATGAGATGAGCTATGGAAAAACCCCATCATACATGCTACTGTTATTTAATTAGATTGAATTTTCTTAGGAACCAAACCATAAGATTAATATAGGTAATTGTACAAGCACATTTATAAGTTTTATAAAGCACAAACACTTTCAAACCTAGCTTATAAATTAAGAAGAAAAAACTTACAAAATATTCTCTTAGTTTCAAACACCAATTCCACAAACACCTCTTCAAATAGTACATCTAATTTATTTTTCTAAAATATTAGTGATTTAATAAATGGAGCCTAGTCCATGAAAAAATAGTGGTTTATTCTTTCTGTTTCTGATATTTTATTTGATTCAGATCACTACTCTGTTGATAAGATTTTAAATTATTTGAGTGCTAAAGGTCATTCCAGAGTTCTCAAATGACTTACGTTTTCTTTTGATTTTTTTATATCAAGAAAAACAAATATTGAGCCTCTGCTGCAAACAGATGAGCTAAATCAGCAACAGGCAATGCAAAAGGCAGAGGAGGTCCACCAGTTTCGACAGTACCGGATCAGACTACTTAGCATTCGTGATATCGAGCAAGAAGAAAGGTTAAAAGTGAAAGATAAAGTCCTGGAAATGTATGGAGAAATGCGGGTGAGTGTATAAGGGCATACACGTGGATCACGGTTGACAGATTCTTTGTAATATTAAAATGATATCATAGAATCACATTTTAACTAGGTAGAAAGAAGTCTTGAAAATCTTTCATTCCCAACTTCTCAGAAAACTGGCAAATTAATTAGACATCTAATTTACTCATTCCCTGAAATCCCTCTTAAATATAGTACTAGAAACTTACCCACAAAAATGGGAAGAATGGGAGAGAAAACAGCAGCAAAACATCTGTGAATTTGGAAAGTAGCTGGAGGAAGATGGCATTAACAGATCTGAGGCAGCCAAATCCTAAGCCAGCAGTACAAAAACTCTCAAGAGTGAACCTAGAGCCTGTCATACAAAGTGAAGTAAGTCAGAAAGAGAAAGACGAGTATCATATAGTGACGCATATATATCTGGAGTCTAGAAAAATGGTATCGATGAACATATTTGCAGGAAAGGAATGCAGACACAGATGCAGAGAATGGACTGTGGGCATGCTGGGGGAAGGAGAGAGAGGGAGGTATGGAGAAAGTAACATCAGCATACTTACACTGCCATGCGTGAAACAGAGAGCTGGTGAGAAGTTGCTGCATAACACAGGGAGCCCAGCCTGGTGGTTTGTGATAACCTACAGGAGTGGGATGAGGGGAGGGGAGGGAGGCTCAGAAGGGAGGAGGTATATGTATTATTACGGTTGATTTGTGTCATAAGGCAGAAACCAACACAACATTATTAAGCCATTTTCTTCCAATTAAAAAAATAAGACAAACAACAACAACAAAGAAAGAGTCAATCTAATTTGCTCCACAGAATCCCTCAAAAGCTCAGAAATTGGTGGCACCATCCACCTTGACAAGTGAAGAGGAAGAAAACAAGTGGTATTATTAGGAAGTTCCCCAAGTACAACTCAGACATTTTATCAGGGCTAGAGTAATGGCATCCCACTCCAGCACTCTTGCCTGGAAAATCCCATGGACGGAGGAGCCTGGTGGGCTGCAGTCCATGGGGTCACGAAGAGTCAGACACGACTGAATGACTTCCCTTTCACTTTTCACTTTCACGCATTGGAGAAGGAAATGGCAACCCACTCCAGTGTTCTTGCCTGGAGAATCCCAGGGACGGGGGAGCCTGGTGGGCTGCCGTCCGTGGGGTCGCCCAGAGTCGGACACGACTGAAGCGACTTAGCAGCAGCAGCAGCAAAATATGTGTGGGGAACTAGTCATCTACTGAGCACAGTTACTGTGAGAGACACGCTGGGATGCATATTTTATACAGATTATATCTGAATTCATTTAAAGCAGCTAGTTGCTTTGGATGGAGGAGCCTGGAGGGCTGCAGTCCATGGGGTCGCTGAGGGTCGGACTCGACTGAGCGACTTCACTTTCACTTTTCACTTTCATGCATTGGAGAGGGGAATGGCAACCCACTCCAGTGTTCTTGCCTGGAAAATCCCAGGGACGGGGGAGCCTGGTGGGCTGCTTTCTATGGGGTCGCACAGAGTCGGACTCGACTGAAGCGACTTAGCAGCAGCAGCAGCAAAACCTCACGTGCCCTTTGTTATCTCATGTTTTATTCATTAATAAACATTTGAGATCATACCCTAACTTTCACCTTCCTTCAGTAAGTTCCTACATGACTTCATTGGCATGAGGGAAGGGAGGGTAGTTTTTTTTTTTTTCTCCTGGAACCTTAATAAGGCTCTACCCGGGGATCTTATTTACTTGGGTGCTGCTTTTGTTTATGCTGTTGTTTTTGTCATTTCATTTTGTTTCATTTTTGGAATAGGACTCCTTAGACGAAGCCCGGCAGAAGATCTTTAACATCCGGGAAGAATATAGGAACAAGTTACTGGAAGCTGAGCGCCTAAGGCTGGAGGCTCAGGCTGCGGAGGAAGCCGCAAGCAGAGTGGAGCCAGAAAAGAAGGCCCCAGCTCCCGACACACACAAAAAAAAGAAAGAGAAGAAAAAGTGACCAGGACGTGCCCAACACCACCTTTCTTCCTGAGAAGAAAAACCTATTTTTCATTATCTCTAAGTTTGCCTGTTGATAGAAATAAGAGGTTAGGTCAATTGAAAAATAGACATTTTCCCACCTTAGAAGTAGTTTCTGTGTTTTGATGTTAATTTATTGTTTTTTCCCAGAAAGCTATTATTTGAGTTTAAAGTTTTCTAATTTCAATAAAAAATAGTCTCAGAATATTTGGAATGTAATAAAATGTATGTGTCTCACTCTGAATTGCTTCATTTTGAGTTAGTACTAGAATACGCCCGTAATGCCTTTGAAAAATTCAACAATGAGAAAAATGGCTGTTGTTTTTCTGTAACTTTAAAGACTTTCAAATAGAAAAATTTTTTAAATATGATTTGAAATCATTGAATAGGATGGAGATGACAATATATGAGTCTAGATGCAAGCATGAAAAAGCACACTCAAAAAAGAAAGAAAGAAACTCACCAAATAAAGGAAACTTTAAAAGAAACTGTTTTAATAAAACTATTTGCTTCAGACTTGTACCTTTTTTAAAATCTTTCAAAGCGGAACATCAACAAACCTCCTTCATTGGACAAGAACATTTGTGGGTTAAGCACAAACTCAAAGTGTTAGGAGTTTGGACACTTAGCAATGAGTCAGAGGAACCCAGGCATAGAGAATGTGATCACACGCATCTCTTGTTCTGTGTACCAGCATTGCAGATTTTGTAACACAGAACATGTTCTTGTATGCTAGTTTCCAAAAAATAGTGAATGCCTTAAGTGAGACACAGTAGAAACTGACTTTCTCAAATACACATTTCCAATTCATGACTTTCTGTGATAAAAAACTCCCACAGTATTTTTGAACCAGTCAGAATTGTTCCACTTCAACGCCTGCCTGCTCAGTTGCTCAGTCACATCCAGCTCTTTGCGATCCCACGGACAGTAGCTCGTCAGGCTCCTCTGTCCATGGGATTTCCCAGGCAAGAGTACTGGAGTGCGTTGCATTTCCTTCTCCAGGGAATCTTCCCAACCCAGGGACTGAACCCAGGTCTTCTGCATTATGGGTAGCTTCTTTACCTCTGAGCCACCAAGGAAGCCCTTCCACCTCAATAGATGGTTTTATATTTTTCATTTAAGTATTATTAAAAACTCTTTATACATTGTATATGTATACAGAATACACATAATTCTGTATACAAGTAATTCTTTATACATATGTATCGTACATTTACTTAATTAATATGCAAATACATGCATGTTTTCTCTATTACTCTTTGCCTACACTTCCCTTTACAGCCCTATGATCTACCAATCTTCCCTCCCAAATAATCTATGGGAACAATCTAGTGTAGATATTACCATATTTTTGACTCATCTCCTATAATTATATATCAATATTTTATGTTATATTATGGCTTGTTTTACAAATTGACATCTTATTATACATTTAAAAATCTTGATTTTTCTCACTAATAAAAAATCTAGTCAAAAGTAATGTATTGTTTTTTAATTGCTGTGCAATATTCCATAGTATGGCCTTCCCTGGTGACTCAGACTATAAAGAATCCACCTGCAACGCAGGAGACCTGGGTTCAATCCCTGGGTTGGGAAAATCTCTTGGAGGAGGCCATGGCAACCCACTCCAGTATTCTTGCCTGGGAAATCACCAGTCAGAGGAGCCTGGCAGGCTACAGTCTGGGTCACAAAGAGTTGGACACAACTGATTGACCAGGCACAGCACAGCACATTCCACAGCATAAATATGCCATAATTTAACCAGTTAATTACTTTGTTTTTAGATTTTTGCTATACAAGCTATCTATTGGAAAATGTGTATGTATGGGTATGGATCAGGATATTCAAGTTGACCCTTAAACAGCACAGGTTTGAACTTTACAGGCATACTTACACAAAAATATCATTTTTTAATATATTTGAAAAAAATTTTGGAGATTTGCAACAATTTAAAAAGTTCACAGACAGACTATGTAGCCTAGAAATAAAAAAAAAAGATTAAAAGTCAGATATGTCATGAGCGCATAAAATACATGTAGATCCTAATCTGTTTTAGCATTTACTACCATGAAAATGTCACAAATCCATTACAAAAAGCTACAATGCATCAAAGCAAACACATGAAGATCATATGTGGTACCGTCGGCAATCAGAAATATAAACAAACATAAAGAGGTAGCATTAAATCACAACTCAGTAAAATTATCTGCAGTATTTACTGTAATAATTTTGAAGCCACTCCAGTATTCATGCTTGGAGAAGCCCATGAATACAGGAGCTTGACAGGCTACAGTCCACAGGGTCACACCAATTCAGACATGACTGAAACAACTTAGCACACACACAAGTGTTATAAATACCTGCTTAAAATGCTATGCGATGCTAATCATCTCCCTGTGAACAGTCACCTCTCCAGTAAAATGCATATGGCAGAAAAAAAATGATCTCCTGTGGTACTCAACTATTTTTCACTGTGTTCAGTGCAATACTGTAAATCTTGAGTAACACCAGGGGACCCATATGAAGTATCACAGATGATGCTGAAAGTGTTCCCAAGAAACAGAAAAGTCCTGACATGACAAGAAAAAGCTGAATTGCTTGATAGGTGCTGTAGATTGGGGTCTGCTGCTGCGATTGCCCAATGTTTCAAGATAAATAAATCTAGCATAAAGACCACAGTAGAAAAAGAAAAGGAAATCATGAGGCCATTACTGGAACTATGCCAGCAGGTGGGAAAACTTTGCACTTTGTGAGAAATACCTTTTTATCTTGTATTGAAAGTGTAGCTTTTCTGTGGGCACAGAATTGCTCTAAGGCATATCTATACACTCTAATATTATTCAAGAAAAAGCAAAATCATTAAGTGACAACTTAAAGCAAAAGGAAGGTGAAGGATCTAAAGCTAGAGAATTTTAATACCAGCAAAAAAATGGTTTGATAATTTTTAGAAAGAGATTTGGTCTAACAAATGTCAAGATAACAGGAGAAGCAGCTCCTGCTGACCGAAAGGCAGCAGAAAATTTCCCAAAAGTTATTAAGAAAATGATGAGAAAGGGTATCTTTTTGAACAGGAATAATCTTTCTGAAAGATTGCCTGCCTGAACAGGTTTTTAATGCAGACAAAAGTGCCTATTCTAGAAAAACAAACAAAAAAAAAAGCCACAAAGACATTTACTAGTAAGGAAGAGAAGCAAGCACCAAACTTTAAAGTAGGAAGGAATAGGCTAACACTGTCGTTCTGTGCAAATACAGTCAGGTTTATGATCAGAATAGCCCTTAAAAATAAAGCTGCTAACCTCTAAGTCTTGAAATGAAAAGATCAGCACCAGTTGCCAGTCTTGATTGTACCACAGGAAGGTCTGGACAATGGAACCCCTTTTCTGGATTGGTCAGTCAGGAAATACCTTGCCGGTTAGTGGCTGCCTTTTAAAGTTCTTTTTATATTGGACAATGACCCTGGCCACCCAGAATCCCTTGAGCTCAGCATTGAAGAGGTACAAATGGTCTACTTGCCCCTAAACACAACAGCTCTACTGCTTCCTCTAGATCAGAGGGTCATAATGTAACAGAAGAAGAGCAGTGCTAACATCATGTTGAAACTCCATCCCTCATTCTTGAGCCCTATATATTCTATTACTTTAGCCCTGCGTATCAAACATTAGAGGACTGTTGTGCATGCATGCATGCCAAGTCACTTCAGTCATGCGCAACTCTTTGCAACCCTATGGACTCCTATGAAGCCTACCAGGCTCCTCTGTCCATAGGATTCTCCAGGCAGGAATACTGGAGTGGGTTGCCATTTTCCCTCCTCCAGGGGATCTTCCTGACTCAAGGATCAAACCCATGTTTCTTACACCTCCTGCATTGGCAGGTGGGTTCTTTACCACTAACACCACCTGGGAAACCCCAGAGAAATGTTGCTTGTGCCCAAATAGCTCATTAAATTCTGAGAAGAAGTTCCCATCCCATTGTCCTTAGTTACATGGTATAGATAAGCCTTCTTTCAGCCTAGAAACCTTATAAGTAAGTAGAGGTAAGAATGGTAATTAACCTCCAATTAAAATAAATTTATATTTAAAAAAAGAATGGTAAAGTAAAAATAACTGCTAACAACTCATTTTGCAGGAGCCTTGTGATCTAGCCTATATGAGCAGGTAGAACCAACAAATATTATGCTTCCCTTGGAGGACAAGTGATTCCCAAAACACTGCAATCTGCCTTTACCCTTTAATCTTGAATCTTCCCACTTCCCCCTTCCCCTTAGCATAAAATAAATAAAATAAACTTGAATCTACTCCAAGTGAAGGTGGCTCTTTAAGATATTATTTCACCATCCTCTCAGATTGCTGACTTTTCAAATAAAGTCACTATGTCTTGCCCCAGTACTTTGTCTCTCAACTTATTGGCCTGTCATGAAGTGAGTAGTACTAACTTAGACTTGGTAACAATAAGGAACTTTAAGATTTATTATGCACAGAAGACTAGGGAAAGGATTATTAATGCTATGGAAAAGAATACCAATTAAGAGAACATTATGAAAGTCTGGAAAAATTACACCATTGAATATGCCATCGTTGTTATAGGGAAAGGCTGTGAAAGCCATCCAAAGCCAATGCAACAAATTTCTACTGGAGAAAACTATGTCCAGATCCAGAAGGTGTGCCTGACTCCACAGGATTTACTGTGGCGTCAATCAAGAAAACTCTTGAAACTGTGGATACAGCAAAAAAAGAAAAGCAAAGTGGTGGAGTAGAGTGAAGGGTCCCAAGATAAGAATCTTGGAGAAACTCCGAAGCTAATAGACAACACACCAGAGGAATTGAGAGAAGATAACTTGAAGGAGATGAGAGCTTCCAAACCTGTGCCAGATGATGAGGAAGAAGACACAGAAGCAGTGCTGGAAAATAGATAGACATTAGACAAGCTGAAAGTAAAAGACACTTGCTCCTTGAAAGAGAAGCTATGACTAACCTAGACAGCATATTAAAAAGCAGAGACATTACTTCACCAAGGGTCCATCAAGTCGAAGGTATGGTTTTTCCAGTAGTCATGTATCAATGTGAGAGTTGGACTATCAAGAAGGCTGAGTGCCAAAGAACTGATGGTTTTGAACTGTGGTGCTGGAGAAGACTCTTGAGAGTCCCTTGGACTGTAAGGAGATCCAACCAGTCCATCCTAAAGGAAATCTGCCGGGAGCCAGCGTGAGGAATTCCACCCGTGACAAGGTCATGCAGCAGAGATCCAATGGGCAAGGCGAGTCAGATCTCAGGTTTTTCCCCTGGTATTTCCTGAGCATGTACCCCCCAAAATAAGAATCTGCCTGCTTTTCCACTCTTCTGACATTCTCTGGAAAAAGTCAACTCAGGGCTTTAGTCTTCTGCATTTGAAAGGGATGTTTCAGTTAAACCCCCTCTGATAACTCTCTGACTTGCCTAACAGGTTGCCTTAGACATTTTACAGCTTGTGAATTGCTTACAGCCCCCCAGCTACGAGAGGCACAAAGCTTAAAAGCATCTTAAAGATATAGAGCCTTTTCTAAAGAGTTAAAAATTATGTTAGTAGAGGGTTTTCACTGTTGACTCAATGATTGCTGCCAGGCCTCCATATTCTTTATATTTTAGGCACCTGGAAGGATGTTAATCAATGTAATCGGGATATGGAAAAAGGTATATAGTAGTTTTGATGTTAGCAACACTAGACTTTCGAGTTAATTACTTTTCTCTTTGTTAAATATCACTGCATTCCTCTTGTGTCCTTGCTATGTAAGCATGTAACTTTATTTAGTGTTTCCTGAGAGTGGCACCAGACTTTAGGAAGATCAACACAAATAAGTCTTCTGGTTAACAAACCCTTATCAGAAAAACGGCTGTAAAATGTTAATTGGCCCTTTTGGCCAGAAGATGATGTAAATCACCTAAGACTTGTGTATACAACTAGGTATGCAGAGAGAAAAGCCTGGTTTTGATAACAGTCTGGGCTGCTAACACTGCATAATTTTGTATTACCCACTGATCTCTATGTACAATCAAAAAGGTATAAAAGGCCTTTCTAGAAAATAGAGGCCGGGCAAGTCATTGGAAGGACTGATTTCCCCCGTGTCTCCTCTATACTCTAATTTCAGGCTGAATTCCCATCTGGGGCATGGAGCCTCGCCATGTCTACTTACTTGTCCCAGCTTCTAAGATCCATGAGAGAGGGAGCCCAAGGCGGGGCACTCTCCTATATTCAAACGGACACTGGTGGCCTAACGTAGATGGTGCAAGTTCCTTGTCTGGAACTTTATTGGCTTTCCACATAAACCAAGTTATTCAGCCTCTTTTCTCCACTTAATTTTCCTACTACACTGTTTGTTCCTAATCTAATTTTATATTAATAAATAAGTTTTCCTTGCCTACGCCGTTCACACTTTGAATTACCCTGGATCCACTGGGGCTGGACCCTGGCAGAAATCAGTACTGAATATTAATTGGAAGGGCTGATGCTGAAGCTGAAACTCTAATATTTTGGCGACGTGATGTGAAGAATTGACTCATTGGGAAAGACCCTTATGCTGGGAAAGATTGAAAGCAGGATAAGAAGGGGATGACAGAGGATGAGATGGTTGGATGGCATCACTGACTCGATGGACATGAGTTTGAGTAAACTCTGGAAGTTGGTGATGGACAGGGAAGCCTGGCATGCTGCAGTCCATGGGGTAGCAAACAGTCGGACATAACTGAGTGCCTGAACTGAACTGAAATGAGACAATCTGGTGGAAGGTCTCCAATTATTCAAGATGGCTTCTGACTTATTTTACAATGTGGACCTTTCTATAATACAGCCACTGAAACTAGAGGGAACAGTGGAAGAAGGATTGGCACCATAAAGAAGCTTTTAGAGGAATGAAAAAGCAAAAAAGTCAGACAAATTATGATGTATTTCTGTAACACTACACCGAGTGTGCCTACCTCCCCTCCTCTTCTTCCTCCTTCCTTTCCACCTTCTCCACCTCTGCCACCTTTGACACAAGAAGACCAATCTTTCCTCTTCCTTCTCCTCAGACTACTCAATGTGAAGATGATGAAGATGAAGACCTTTACAATGATCTACTTCTACGTAATGGGTAGAGGTTGGTGCCCTTAACCCCCACATTGTTCAAGGCTCAATTGTAGTAAATTGTCTTCAAGTTATATGAAATTCACCTGCAAGCATATCTGATCCTTATAAATTAAATATATATCTTTAATCATCAATCACTTCTGTCAAATATTTTTTATTGCTATCATTTGTTTGATTTTTAAATTTTCTTTGCCTTTGTTCTTCCTTGTTCTCTACTTTTCTGATATACTTTTAAACCTATTACTTTTCTGAGCTTTTCTTTTTTTTTCTATTTCTGATTTATCCAAAGCTCTAAAACTAAAAACTTTTTACTATGCAACATTTTTCTTGTGATTAATGAACACTTGTCTGGTATGTTCTTATTTTCTATCTAAACATCATTTGCTTCACTTTCATCTCATTACCTTTAATAACTTTTATGGTGTTAGACAGATTTTACCCACTATTTTAAAAAGATTTGTTCTTATGAAATGCTAGTAAAAGTTGCCCATGTATGATGAATAGTAAAGAATAACTTACCCAGCTTAATGGATGAAGGATACCCTCCCCTATTGTAATAATCAAATATGGCCTTTCATCCAGCCATATTTCTCTGTCTCAAAGATAATCTTGGTTCATGAAAGTTTTTTGTTTTGGCTTGGTTCGGTTTTTGCCAATACACCTCTGTTGCCTAATTCTCTATAAACCTTGGTTTTCAAGGTAGAACTCTCATGTTTAGATATTTTATTTTGCTGCTATAGTACTCTGGATACCCCACCACTGTGCATTGTTGACTGGGATGTAAATTGATACAAACACTATGGAAAACATTCTGGAGGTTCTGCAAAAAAATTAAAAATTGAACTACCATGGTATCCAATAATCCACCTTTTAGGTATATATCCTTCCAAAAAAAAAAAAACTTATTAAAAAAACTGGTAAGAACAGAGAATAAATGGCAAGATGATAGTTTTAACAGAGTATTTTTAATAAATAAAAATAACTACACAGCCCAATCTTTAAAATAAAAGAAAACCAAAACCAAAATATTTTGTAATAAGATATGAATATCAATGTATAAATGCTTGGAGAGACTACACTAGAAATATATGGTACATGGAACACTCATTACTGATGTTCATACCTATACTTGAAGTCACTGAAAATGCAGCTGTTACAACTTCAGACTGATGTACAGGTGGTTTGTAACTGTGACTCAAATATTTGAAATGAGGTTGCCATTAGTGACACAGTTTCCTTAACACAGTGAATAACCCTTTTCAAAGATAACAGTGTTTAGTCTGCCCTTATTGTGTACAATGACTGTATTCCTGAAATTCACTAAAGTTCACTGAAGAGTGAACTTCAAACCTGCACAAATTATACTCATGTTTTTCATATCTTACCAAGTTAGGTTCTTGGTTTGCCAATTTGCCTTTAGACTACATGAATGTTGGACCATTCAAATCATTTATAGGAGGAAAGGTAATTCTTTGTTCCATGTGCTACTGCTAAGTCACTTCAGTCGTGTCCGACTCTGTGCGACCCCACAGACGGCAGCCCACCAGGCTCCCCCGTCCCTGGGATTCTCCAGGCAAGAGAGAAGTGGAGTTGGGTTGCCATTTCCTTCTCCATGTATCTCTCTAAAAATTTGAAAGATGTCTAACATCCTTGGCTTTCAATCACTAAATAATGGTAGTTTTCTCCTATTATTGGGGCAATCTGAAATGCCCTCCACCCTCTCGTATTTCCTAAATATTCTCTAGAGGTGGTGTTTTCCATACTGAGATCACCCTCACGTAGAAAAACAGTGCAGATTGCCAGGAGGCTAGGGACAGTAATGTCTGTGGATCATAGTTAACAAATAACTGTCTAAGAATACATGTGCCTGTGCTCAGTCATGTCTGACTCTTTCCCCATGGACTGTAGCCCGCCAGGCTCTTCTGTCCATGAAACTCTCCAGGCCAGAATGCTGGAGTGGGTAGCCTTTCCCTTCTCCAGGGGGTCTTCCCAACCCAGGGATCGAGCCCAGGTCTCCTGTGTCATCTGCATGCAGGATTCTTTACCTGCAGAGCCATCAGGGGCATACAAACATTCTCCAAAGTGTTGCCTGAGTTAACCAGGGTAGAGCTACTAATATAAGGCGTACCATAGCTCCTACAGTCCCTAGGCTGTTGTCTTTGATAAAGTATATGGCTTACCATTTAATTTCATCTTCCTCTATCTACCTCTTTACAACCTACCCACCCCCCACCAAGTACTTCAAGGTCAACAAACTCTTCCTTTCTCAGGGTCTCTTGTAAAGGCAGAAAAGACAGCTTTAGTTTTCCTCTTCAGCAGTCATAGGCCTGCCTCTGAGTCTATAGTTATTACCCCCAAGGTTCAACTCTGAGTCAATGGTTATAATCCCCAGGGTGCAATTCAGGTGATAATGAAACATCATTACAAAAGTAATTTAACTCCTCAGTGCCTCCAACACCTCCACTGAAAAATAGAATTGTGATTTTTCCATTTGCAAAATCGAAGTGTCCACTAAAGTGTTTTTTGAAATGTAACAAAAGATAGCCTTCATTTAAATGGGTCACAAAATTGCTAACTTCAAAAAACTTTTAACTGCCTTCTAGAAATCAAGTTTCCAAAACAATAAAACACTGATTTCTAATCTCAAGCTCCCTGTTAATATAAACTATTTGCACATATAAGATATACTCTGCATGTGAAATTCTGCATATATCCTGATATGGTAACTGATATTTACCTTGTGTCTCTACATTCTAAAGAAATCCTTGCATCCACTGACTCTTGAAAAGGAAAAACAGGGGGAGATGTGGCAGGAAGAGCCAGGCAGTAATGAACTTTACCTCAAAGGAGAAACACTGTGATACCACGCTTAACCCCTAGCTTGGACCATATCTCAGGTGGGATTATTAATGCTCAAAATTCTCCAAGACAGGCTTCAGCAATACATGAACCATGAACTTCCTGATGTTCAAGCTGGTTTTAGAAAAGGCAGAGGAACCAGAGATCAAATTGCCAACATCTGCTGGATCATGGAAAAAGCAAGAGAGTTCCAGAAAAACATCTATTTCTGCTTTATTGACTATGCCAAAGCCTTTGACTGTGTGGATCACAATAAACTGCAGAAAATTCTGAAAGAGATGGGAATACCAGACCACCTGACCTGCCTCTTGAGAAATCTGTATGCAGGCCAGGAAGCAACAGTTAGAACTGGACATGGAACAACAGACTGGTTCCAAATAGGAAAAGAAGTCCGTCAAGGCTGTATATTGTCACCCTGCTTATTTAACTTCTATGCAGAGTACATCATGAGAAAGGCTGGACTGGAAGAAGCACAAGCTGGAATCAAGATTGCCGGGAGAAATATCAATTACCTCAGATATGCAGATGACACCACCCTTATGGCAGAAAGGGAAGAGGAGCTAAAAAGCCTCTTGATGAAAGTAAAAGAGGAGAGTGAAAAAGTTGGCTTAAAGATCAACATTCAGTAAATGAAGATCATGGCATCTGGTCCCATCACTCCATGGGAAATAGATGGGGAAACAGTGGAAACAGTGTCAGACTTTATTTTTTGGGGCTCCAAAATCACTGCAGATGGTGACTGCAGCCATGAAATCAGAAGAAGCTTACTCCTTGGAAGAAAAGTTATGACCAACTTAGATAGCATATTCAAAAGCTGAAAGATTACTTTGCGGACTAAGGCCCGTCTAGTCAAGGCTATGGTTTTTCCACTGGTCATGTATGGATGTGAGAGTTGGACTGTGAAGAAGGCTGAGCACCAAAGAATTGATGCTTTTGAACTGTGGTGTTGGAGAAGACTCTTGAGAGTCCCTTGAACTGCAAGGAGATCCAACCAGTCCATTCTGAAGGAGATCAGTCTGGCTGTTCATTGGAAGGACTGATACTGAAGCTGAAACTCTGCATATTCAAAAGCTGAAAGATTACTTTGCGGACTAAGGCCCGTCTAGTCAAGGCTATGGTTTTTCCACTGGTCATGTATGGATGTGAGAGTTGGACTGTGAAGAAGGCTGAGCACCAAAGAATTGATGCTTTTGAACTGTGGTGTTGGAGAAGACTCTTGAGAGTCCCTTGAACTGCAAGGAGATCCAACCAGTCCATTCTGAAGGAGATCAGTCTGGCTGTTCATTGGAAGGACTGATACTGAAGCTGAAACTCCAGTACTTTGGTCACCTCATGCGAAGAGTTGACTCATTGGAAAAGACTTTGATGCTGGGAGGGATTGGGGGCAGGAGAGGAAGGGGACAACCGAGGATGAGATGGCTGGATGGCATCATGGACTCGATGGACGCGAGTTTGAGTGAACTCCGGGAGTTGGTGATGGACAGGCAGGCCTGGCGTGCTGCGATTCATGGGGTCGCAAAGAGTCGGATACGACTGAGTGACTGAACTGAACTGAACTGAATGAAAACCTTCAAAGACCATTACAGAACATTTCTGAAATTAACATTATAAAAGAACTTTATTTCAAAAAGGTCAGTATAATAATTTTTGTCTGTGGTGGTTGTGTGGTTTAGTTGCTACATCATGTCTGACTCTTGCTACCCCATGACCTGTAGCCCATCAGGCTCCTCTGTCCATGGGATTCTCCAGGCAAGAATCCTGGAGTGGGTTGCCATTCCCTTCTCCAGGAGATCTTCCCAACCCAGAAATCGGACACAGATCTCCCACATTACAGGTGAATTCTTTACTGACTAAGCCTCAATTCACTGTATTTTTTTGTCTACTCAATTATAAAACAGATTGTATTCATCTTAATTTAGATAAAATAGTTTCTAACCACAGGTGTGTTTTCTTGTAAGAGCTTCGTTACATATTGAGGGCTTTGCAAGTGCCTGGAACTTAAGGCTAACATCCTTGTTTTTGGTATGAGCACAGATGGCAACATCACCACATGAATGGTATGATTTGCTTTGAAATGAACCTGTATAATCACTCTACCATGTATATATATGGTATGTGTATATATATATAGATAGATAGATACATATATTCAACCTGTAACTTTAAACAATTCTCTAAACAACAGTGAAGTCACTCAGTCATGTCCAACTCTTTGTGACCCTGTGGACTGTAGCCTACCAGGCTCCTCTGTCCATGGGATTTTCCAGGCAATAGTACTGGAGTGGATTGTTATTTCCTTCTCCAGGGGATCTTCCAGACCCAGGGATCGAACCCAGGTCTCCTGCATTTTAGACAGAAGCTTTACTGCCTGAGCCACCAGGGAAGTCCTTAAACAATTCTAACTTTATTCAAATAGGCTCAACACTTCTCATACACTTTGTAAATTATAAAAATTCACTAACCTGTAAATCACTTTCCTATCTGGTATATAATATAATGACCATCTTTATTTTTGATGTTTATCAAACCGCTGATTCAGACTCACCAATTCAGATAGCATATGGTTGTCTCTCTCATTCACTGTAGGTGGTTGATATATTTAGACTGACACAAAAGAACTCATAAAAAATGATGTTTGCTATAGTTAAAACTATATCAAGTAAATGTAAGTAAGTAGGGTTAGTCGCTCAGTTGTGTCCCACTCTTTGTGATCCTGTGCACTGTAACCTGCCAAGTGACTCTGTCTATGGTATTCTCCAGGCTAGAATACTGGAGTGGGTTTCCATTCCCTTCTGCAGGATATCTTCCAGACACAGGGATTGAACCCAAGTCTTTCACACTGCAGGCAGATTCTTTACCGCCTGAGCCACAGGAAAGGGGATCTTCCCAGCCCAGGAATCAAACTCAGTTCTCCCACATTGCAGGTGGATTCTTTACCAACTGAGCCACCAGGGAAGCCCTCAGATTAATATGTTACCTAGTAAAGACCTCCCTGGTTTTCCAGTGGCTAAGATTCTGACCTCCCAGTGCAGGGGGACCGGGTTCCATCCCTGGTCAGGGAACTAGATCCTGGATACTGCAATTAAAGATCCGGCATGCTGCGGCTAAGACCTGCCACAGACAAATAAATAAATATTTATGGCCTTCTCTGATAGCTCAGTTGGTGAAGAATCTGCCTGCAATGCAGAATACCACAGTTTGATTCCTGGGTCAGGAAGATCCGCTAGAGAAGGGATAGGCTACCCACTCCAGTATTCTTGGGTTTCCCTTCTGCTCAGCTGGTATGGGAGACCTAGGTTCGCTCTCTGGGTTCAGAAGATCCCCTGGAAAAGGGAAAGGCTACCCACTCCAGTGTCGTGGCCTGGAGAATTCTATGGACTATATAGTCCATGCGGTCGCAAAGAGACCGATGCAACTGAGCAAATTTCACTCACTAAAGACTTGTCAGTTAATCTTTAAAAGGTTAACTAATATATACCATGATTGTAGCTCTTGGGTGAAATTGGGCTATGCTAGTTAACATATTTATACCATTTTATGGATTTGAAAAATATTTTACATGCTGCTTTCACCAAGAAGATTAGCTCAAACTTGTGCAAATAGCCAAAGGTATATTAAATACAACTTCATCAAAGACTATTCCATTGATTAACAAAAATCATGATTATATATTTTTCTTTGAAAGAACTTTGAAGTTTTCATGTATTTCTCCATGAACTCAGTTAACTTTTAACTCATTGCTTCTGAAGTAGCATGTGCCCAAAGTCTGTATATTTTTACATTAAGATGTATGGAAAACAACCTTTGGAAATAGACTTAAACTTTATTTAAGTTTGTATAAGGACCCTCATTTCCATGGCAGATCATTGGAAGTCATCAAATTTTTAAAGCAACGCTCTATGAAAATAGTTTTTAGAATAGTCAACTTGAAATCTAAAGACACTTTCCAATTTTATGATTCATTCAGACTTCCATTTACTCTTCCTTTTCCATTTATCAACATTTTAGTCATCTCTGGCAAAGAAGAAGAAAGCAATAGAAAACCAAAGAGTTTCATGTGTGGTTTACAGAAACAATTTAAAATTTCCTGAAGGGATGTAAAGATTCCTCATGTGAAGCTCATCTATCATCCATGCATTGCAATAACCCTGGCCCTTCAGTACCCTGAATACTTCCATTCTGGCTGATGAACTTGATCTCTTCAGCTGTCTCATTACTATTTAACTAGTTTGTCACATTAGAATAATTTATGTTGCATTGTATGAAGACTTTTTCTGTTATGTAATGGTTTATAGTCTACTTGAGTGTCAGGGCCTCATTAAAATTGTCATATCTTATGCATCTTAATTATCCTCAGGTTATAGCACAGAACTGCACAGAGTAGGCTCTCAGTAGATTATATTGAATAGATTTGTATTATCTGGATTATTAAGGTGATGTGAAAATAGGCTTATATAAATGTTTATGATCATTTTCAAAAATGTATTGGCCTTCAAGTGAAAATATTGAAAAATACAATCTACAGAGCTTTAAAAAAGGATTTACACCACTAAGAGACTGTGATAACACCAGATGGCAGGTTGTCAACAATGGTATTTTGCAACATTCACAGGAGACATGTATCATAGTCTAGTTGAGACAGCTTCATTCTCCAGATAGGATCTTAAATTATATACCATTAAAACAACCAGAGAGCTCAGATCCATGCAACTGAAATGAGAACATTCCAATCTGATGACAGCATATACCTTTTACTGATGTCTTTGGCTAGAAGAGCAGCCCTTTACTTGATTTTTGGCTCTTTCCCTCACACAACTCTGTCAACAAAAAAAGATGTACAACTTGAGGGTTGTGAATTAAGTTTTATTTGGGGCAAAATCAGGACTGTAGCCCAGGAGACAACACCTCAGATAGCTATGAGAGACTGCTCCAAAGAGACAGAGCTCTTGGTTGTGCTAAGTCACTTCAGTCATGTCCAACTCTGTGCGACCCTATGGACTGTAGCCTGCCAGGCTCCCCTCTCCACGGGATTCTCCAGGCAAGAATACTGGAGTGGGTTCCCATTTCCTCCTGCGGGGTGTCTTCCAACACAGAGAGTGAACCTCTATCTCGTGTCTCTCTATTGGCAGGTGGGTTCTTTACCACCGGTGCCACCTGGCAGTGCCTTTGGCAAGTGCCAATTTGTAGTTGACAACTCCAATACACAAGTATATACAAGGGTGAATCACAGGACAGGCAGTGAATGAAAGGGGAAGAATGGGAGACACACCCATCACTGTATCATAGCAACTCTGAAATTCCTCTGGGTAGACTTGTGAAGCCTCCACCAAACAGTGCAGAAGATCCTTGATCAAGACTGATTTTGCACTTGAGGAAGACCTATCTGTTCATTTGAGCTCCAAGGTCTCTGAATTTCTTCTTGTCTACTATACTCTTTGGCTTTATCTGAAGTAGCTGCTTGAAAGTATGTCCTTCTTGAAAACTGACCAGTGTTTGTATCCTGGTTCCTCAAAATTCCTATAGATATTTTGTAAGTAGGTATAAATTATTGAGAATAGAATAATTGTGGCCATAATATAAATAGAAAAGGCAGTTAAATAAGAGATAGCAATAGTTTCCACTCTTATCGTCCTAGGAGCCTGTGGATACTATAATGTACATTTAATTTCTTGTTCCTGCCTGCCCCAAATCTCCTCTATTGGTGTTTGTGTGTGTGTGCCTGTGTGTGTTAGCATCAATAAAAAAGCTAAAGCTGAGTCATGAGCATCTCGAAGGACTGTCCATTATATTAGTATCTGCTACCTCACTTGCTATCTTTTCTGGTCTGGGTTTTTCTTCAGAACTATGAGCTATTCAAATATCACTCCAATGAGTTTCTTTTTAAGTTAACCAGAGTTTGTTTCTTTTATACATAAAAGAAGGACCATAACTCATACACTTAAAGCTCATTTGGGGTTCTACTCTCTGGATTAGCTAGATTCTGAAATTTAGACGATACACTTTAGAAGTTTTTAAAAAACAATGACTTACATTCCAGAGTAAGGGTTCTTTAGCCTGGGGACTTTGGATGGGTTTTAGGTGACTCCTGAGCCTCTTGCAATTATATGTATTTTCCTGAGATGAAATCTACCACTTCATCAGATTATTAAAAAAGCCTATATCTCATAAAATTCTAACAACTACTGCTCTAGAAATTTATTTGCAGTTTTCAATTAGCATAAGGGATAGTAAAATAATTAAATATGTTCTTTTAGTGCAAACTATTTTTTTCTTTAAAGAATGGCTTTATATCTAGTCAACTTGGAGACATTCATTTGGAAGCAAAGCTATTCAATATTAGAATGGATCTGCACTAGCTATCATGAAAGTTCCTTCTATGGAGGTTCTTAAATACAGTGTAAATTGTTTAGCTTAAATGTATCTTCCTTATAAAGATTTGAGTTGGGCATCTTGTGAATTTTTAACCTTTTTCAACCCTAAGTTTTTAAGATTCTGTCTTTCAAAAAAAAAAAAGAATGACATCTAATACAAAATACTATGGGCTTCCCTGATGGCTCCGAGGGTAAAGCGTCTGCCTGCAATGCAGGAGACCTGGGTTCAATCCCTGGGTCAGTAAGATCCCCTGGAGAAGGAAATGGCAACCCACTCCAGTATTCTTGCCTTGAGAATCCCATGGACAGAGGAGCCTAGTGGGCTACAGTCCACAGGGTCACAAAGAGTCGGACACGACTGAGCGACTTCACTTTCACATATGATGTCAGAGCTGTTATAAAAGAAGGAAATAAGAGCAAAGAGATTTAACTGGAAGATGTTCAATTAAGACATAGTGGTGGAGATTCTTCCCGCAGGAGAATTATCATGTGGGAAGGAAAATAACTGGATTGTGTACAGATTCATTGGCAGGAGCTAATACACTCATCCAAATGTTGCACTTGAAAATGTCAACATGATTTTTTTTCAGCAAACAGATCTCTTTATTTTCATAAAAGCATTAATCAGGTTCAAAAACAATGGCAAGAAAAATAAGAGGGTTTCAATTTGAGAGAAAGAGTGCTGATTCAAATATTCATCTTGGTGGGCTTTGGTGTTATTGCAAATCTGGTGGGATAATTAATTAAAAGGTGTTTCATCTCCAGGCAGCTCTCAGTAGAACTCGGCATCTATCTCAGTGTGCACAGCCGTCTTGTTTCGCTAGTTAAAGACAGAACATGAAGAAAACTGCATGTGATTTACACTGCCAGGGGAATTTGGAAGATCAGTATACTTATTCAAATTGGAATTTAGCCCAGACTCTATTTTTGTCAAAGGAAAAGGAGAAAAGAATAAAAGTTTGAGCATTTTAATAAAGCACAAGAACATTGGTTGATTGGGGATAGGGCACATGTTTTCCAAACTCTGAAATGTCTATTTAATTCTGCATAAAGCTTGAAGTGTTGCTCTTGACACACCAGCATCTTTTTTTTTATTTAGATAAGCAGTTGTTTATCTATTTGCTTTTTAAAATATCTATTTGATAGACACTGACTTACAGTCTTATCCTTGGTCTTCCCCACTAAGCTGACCTATAAAATCTGGAAATGATGGCAGAGACAACCAAAGGAGACTTCTGGAGCACTGTAGGAGAGTGAGCTGGTTTGGGATGCCAGGACTGCAGGAAGAGCACAGAAGCAGGGCCATAGTTCTCCTCCCCACACAACAAAGAAACCATCCCTGATGGCTCAGATGGTAAAGAATCTGCCTGCAGTACAGGAGACCCAGGTTAGATCCCTTGGTCAGGAAAGTTCCCTGGAGAAGGGAAGGCAACCCATTCCAATAATCTTGCCTGGAGAATTCCATGAACCGAGGGATCTGGCAGGCTATAGTCCTTGGAGTCGCAAAGCATTGGACATGACTGAGCAACTAATGCACACACAACAAGGGAAGACCACCTAGACTCATTGTTTTCTGATCACCAAAGTAGCAAAAGAAGGCAATCAAATAGGGTGATGTTCTCCCAGTTAGAATGGGAATCTTTCTGACAATATCAGGTAAGCTGATACCACAGCAAGGATGATCAAACGGTAGCCCCACCACAGATAAGCAGCTACAGAAAGCATTCTGCTTCCTTGCCAGGTCTGCAACTCCCCCTTTTCACTGAGATACCGAGGCAGGTCAAGTGATCCATCAGGAGAAACACAGCTTCAGCTGGTACCTGGTCAAAGAAGCACCATTGTCCCCAGGGACCAAAGATTCTCTAAGGCACAAGCCCTAGGGTAGCTAAAATAATATTGACAAAGGAGGGATTACTCCACCCAATATTAAAACTAACTAACTGCCTATTATAATCAAAACAATATGATATATGTAGCATGATAGGCAATAAGTCAGTGGAACAGAATAAAGAATCCAGGAAACAGACCCACACAAGTATGCCTACCTAATTTTTGACCAAGATGCAAAACTCGTGCAGTGGAAAGAAGATAGCCTTACAACAAATGTTGCCAGAGCAACTGCATATCCATAGACAAAAAAAAAGGAGGAGGAGGAGGAGAAAAAAAGAAAAGAGAAGAAGATAAAAGAATCTCAGCCTAACACTCTTTCCTCAAACAAAATTTAACTCAAAATGGATCATAGATTTGAATTGGAAACAGAAAACTTTTAGAAAAGCATAACATAAAATCCTTGGGATCTTTGGCAAAGAATTCTTAGATTTGTCACCAAAATCACAATCCATTAAAGAGAAAAATTAGTAAATTGGGCCTCATCAAAATTTAAAACTTGCTCTGCAAAGCATCATATGAAGAGAAGAAAAAGTCAAACCACACACTGGGAGAAAATATCTGTAAACCTCATACCTGACAAAGAACTAGTATTTATATGAATAACTCTCAAAACTCAGCAGTAGGAATTAGAAAATGGGCAAATGACATGAGACATTACTAAAGAGAACAGAGATACCAAATAAACACAACAAAAATTGTTTGACATCATTAACCATCAGGGAAACACAAAGTAAAGCCACAATAAGACACCACTGTATAGTTTATTAGAATGCTTAAAATTAAAAATATTGACAACACCAAATGCCAGTGAGGATAAGAAAAAACTAGGTCACACATATATTTATATGGCAGTAATATAAAATGGTACAGCCACTTTGGCAAACAATGTGGTGTGAAATCATTCAAAGCTCAGCTACAGGCTGAATGAGAAAGCACCTAGAATAACTCCTAATCTGTAAAAACCTAAAGCTAAGGAAGGCCTCAGGGAAGGAAACTTGATGTTGCAAACTGACATGCTTCAATTCCCATGCTTATAATCCAGCAGTTGAACTCTTGGGCATTTATCCCAGGAAATGAAAACTTACATTTTACCCAGAAACTTTTACATGAGTGTTCATAGTAGCTTTATTCACAATAGCCAAAATTTAGAGTCAGCCCAAATGTACTTCAATAGGTAAATTATTAAGCAAATAAGTGGTGCTAGTCATATACCATGGTTATACTACTCAGCAATTAAAAAAAAACACACACACACAATGACGCAGATAAATTTCTAGGGAATGACAATCAGTGGAAAAAACCAATCTCCCAGTTATATACTATATGATTCCCTTTATATACCTTTGTAGAAATGACAACATTTTAGAAGTGGAGGACAAATTCATGGTTGCCAGGATTTGGAGAAAGGATCTTGGTTTCATTTTAAAAGGGCAACACTGGGTACTCTTGTTGTGTGGAAAGTACCCAGCATCTTGGCTATATTAATGGACACATATAGCTACACAGGTGACAAAATTTCATAAAAATAAATACACACCGAGAGATGACTACAAGTGAAGCTACAGAAATCTGAATAAGATTGGTGAATTGTATCAGGGCAAATATCCTAAATGGGACATTACATTACAGCAGAAGACTATGCCCTTGAGAGCTTTGTGTTGGGGGCTTTGTTTAGAGTTGTCCTGACTAGCTCTGATTTTCTTGCTTTATTCCTGTCTGTGAACAGGGTTGACAAGCGCCAAGCTGATGCCAGTAGTGTTGGCTGATCTCACAAGCAGTGAGCAGCAGGGCAAAGCTCAAACAGGAGCTCCATACCTATGGTGGCGACGATGACACAAGATGACTATGATAAAGAACCAGCTGAAATGGGGAGATTTTCTTACAGGCTCAAAATAAGCATTAAATGTTGCTTGGATTTTCAACCTACGTACCTATGTTCCAAACACCAAGGATCTGAAATGAATCCTTAGGTATCTGAAATCAGTATATTAATCCTAGCTTGCCAAGAGCAAGTTAAATTGATTCACTAGTGTTCCTTCCCAAGTGACTTTTCCCATCTGCTGTACTTTAATTTGGCTGAAATGTTGTGTGTTAAAACACCGAGTGGCGACGAGTCAATTGTGAGATAACTTGATGCCACATTTAAAGATCTGCTGAAATGTGAAATGATTCCCAAGCCTCAGATACAAGGCTGAGTAATAGAGCACCAAGAATAACTCCTAATATGTGATGACCTAAAACTAAGGAAGGCCAGGGGAAGGAAGCTTGATGTTGCAAACTGATTTGCTTCAATTCCCAACAAAATTAAAGTTCATTATGTAAATTTTCTCATAATGAAGCAGAGGTAAAAAAAAATTACATCTTTTTATATCTACACTGATTCAATGTCCTTCCCTCAGCTTTGTCATAGTCTTCACCTTTCTAGTTTTCAACCTCCCATCCGTCCTCCACCTCACAATCGCTAAGGGATAAGCCATAAAGAAGGATGAGCACTGAAGAGTTGATGCTTTTGAACTGTGGTGCTGAAGAAGACTCTTGAGGGCCCCTTGGACAGCAAGGAGATCAAACCAGTCCATCCTAAAGGAAATCAACTCTGAATATTCATTGGAAGGACTGATGCTAAAGCTGAAGCTCCCATACTTTGGCCACCTGATGCAAAGAGTTAACTCAAAGGAAAAGAGTCTGATGCTAGAAAACATTGAAGGCAGGAGAGAAGGGGACGACAGTGGATAAGATGATTGGATGGCATCACCAACTCAATGCACATGAGTTTGAGCAAATTTCAGAAGACAGTAAAGGACAGGGAAGCCTGGCAAGCTGTAGTCCATGGGATCACAAAGAGTCCATGGGGTCGACTGAATGACTGAATGACAACAACAAAACATTTGGTTATAATGTAAGGGAAAGAAGGCTTGTCATGCTCTGAATACTTCATACATAGACCACACTCTTCTGAAGAATATTGTCCCTGGGTAGATAGTCTGAGTCTAGGATTTTGCTTTTCCTTAATCCTCAAATTTTGCTATCACATTTCTAGGAGCTCCCTAACTTCTCCCAGCCCCAATCTTCAGTCCCCAAAAGGCAGGTAAGTGGGAACCATGGAGTCAGGGTTTCTACATTAAAGTCTCTTCTCCCCTTAAAAAATGAAAACAAAAAGCAACAAGACAGAAGTAAGGACAAAGAATGGTGGCTATTTATACCTCATGTGAAAAAATATATATTTCATTTGTTATTTATTGAAACATGTATACTATCATGTAAGAAATGAAGCACCAGCCTATGTTCGATACAGGATACAGGATGCTTGGGGCTGGTGCACGGGGATGATCCAGAGAGAGGATATGGGGTGGGAGGTGGGAGGGGGATTCAGGATTGGGAGCTCGTATACACCTGTGGTGGATTCATGTCAATGTATGGCAAAACCAATATGGTACTGTGAAGTAAAATAAAGTAAAAATAAAATTAAAAAAAAAAACAACTTACATACATTGAAAAAAATAAATAAATAAAATTACAGTGCTCCAAATGAATAGGAGAAATAGGTAAAAATGATAAAAATTTTTGATTATGGTACTCAAAATGAAAAAACCTGCTTTATCTAGGAGTCAAAAACAAGAGAAGCATCTCAATCAGTCAGTAGCAGGAAGGTGTAAATGGAGCCAGTACTAGCCACAGGAATCAAGAGATGGCACCTATAAACATTCAGATTTATTCAAATTTATGCATGTATTCAAATTATTCCAGAAAGAGCAGTCATATGTAGTATAGGAAAACCTATTCGAAAAGTTCAGTGCACCTTACAGATTTCTTCTAATTTTTACAGAGCTAATACATGTTTATTTTAAAATAAATTTGAACAATACAGATAATAACAGCATATATAAGAGCTGCAGTGTTAGCTTATCTACCGTCTGACAATTAGCCTATTTATTTAATTATAACAACCTTCCTGTGAAGTAGAATAATTAGCATCCTAGATACTCAGTTTTTAAAAAATGTAACACTAAAGAGGAGGAGATTATATTACCCAAAGTTTTTAAGTAAGTTGTGGAGCTGGGATGTGATCCTTTGCATTGTCTCGGGATCTTAAAACTAGTAATTAGTATGCTGTATGAGCCCAGACACAATCGCTATTCATAATGTCATTCCCAAGCACTTTGCCGAAAAGAGATAATAACATAAAATATTCAGTAACTTGGCATTTTTTCACTTAGCAATCATAAAAACCTTGCATATCATTATATATAAGCATGTTTAATGTCTTTCAGTTCAGTTCAGTTGCTCAGTCGAGTCCGACTCTTTGCGACCCCATGAATCGCAGCATGCCAGGCCTCCCTGTCCATCACCAACTCCCAGAGTTTACTCAAACTCATGTCCATCGAGTCAGTAATGCCATCCAGCCATCTCATCCTCTGTCGTCCCCTTCTCCTCCTGCCCCTAATCCCTCCCAGCATCAAAGTCTTTTCCAACGAGTCAACTCTTCTCGTGAGGTGGCCAAAGTATTGGAGTTTCAGGCTTAGCATCAGTCCTTCCAATGAACAGCCAAACTGATCTCCTTTAGAATGGACTGGTTGGGTCTCCTTGCAGTCCAAGGGACTCTCAAGAGTCTTCTCCAACACCACAGTTCAAAAGGATCAATTCTTTGGTGTTCAGCTTTCTTCACAGTCCAACTCTCACATCCATACGTGACCACTGGAAAAACCATAGCCTTGACTAGACAGACCTTTTTTTGGCAAAGTAATGTCTCTGCTTTTTAATATGCTATCTAGGTGGGTCATAACTTTCCTTCCAAGGAGTATACGTCTATTAATTTCATGGCTGCAGTCACCATCTACAGTGATTTTGGAGCCCCCCAAAATAAAGTCTGACATTGTTTCCACTGTTTCCCCACCTATTTTCCATGAAGTGATGGGACC